>OW152824.1:14882226-15345845 GCA_933534255.1 Iphiclides podalirius | reverse complement strand
AGCGCAGCGCCAGCGCCGCGCCGCGCACCTCGCAGCGGCAGGCGAGCGGCGCGCCGCACTCGTCCGGCCGCAGCGCGCAGCGCAGCCGCTCGGGCGGCAGCGCCCGCAGCTCGCGGCCATCTTCGCAGCGCGCGCCCCGCAACGGCCCGCCGCGCGCCTGCACGAGCCGCGCCGCCCAGTACAGGCCGCAGTCGCAGCGCAGCGTCGAGTCCATCTCGATCGTGGTGCTCTGATAGAACGTCCATCGACGACGACGATTTCATTATGACTTCGATTCCATATGATAAATGTAACGACCTATTAATAATAATAAATGTTATTATTAATTAGTCATAATAAAGATCGATTAAGATGAAAATAAAACGTTTAAGAACGTTTAATCACAATAACAGTTAATAATAAATACTTAAATTAAAGAAATATAAGTGTTAGTATGAAAAAATGATATTACCAAAAATTGATTAAAAATAGTTAAAAATCACTTAAAATACTCAAAAAAGGATATTTATTCAAAATATAGCAAGATACGATCACTATTATGTCCATTAAATACAATTCCATACTTAGTGATTTCTAAGGGAAGTATTATGTACCGTGCGGGGACACATTTGCATGACCGCACATATGTAAGTACAGAGGTCGATCGCGACTCTTAGTACTATGGTGAAAGTACATTGTATGAACGTCCCATACCAAGATCATATGGAAGTAAGGTCTAATGAATAAAAGTGATAATATGTGAGGGCTCAGAGAAAAAATAATAAATATATAAATATAATGAAGAGCAATGAATGACTTGGGACTTTATAAGAGATATTACTATGGAGTTGCGTGGTACTTCTGTACGACGATATGGTCTACGGTAAACGTGGAACCATGAATGGATATGTCTTCAGTGGTGGACATATCATCGATAGCTGGTGATAGTTGGCGTCTTAGTGACCATCACTTTGATACGTTGGCTGTCATTCGGCATAGTAAGAGTTTGGTGGTAGTTGGCGTCTTAGTGTGTTGCACTATGATACGTCGACTGATCATCTGACTTTGGGGAGTCTGGTGGTGGCTTGCGTCTTAGTGTATTCCACTATGATACGTTGGCTATAACTTGGCTTGGGTGGGGGTCCGTTGGTGGTTGGCGTCTTAGTGTTTACGCTATGATACGTCGACTATCATTCGGATCGTGAAAGAGTATGTTTGGACACTTCGTGTGTTCCGAGTATATTCTAAACTTTGGAGCCGAAGTTGATTGGAGTTATATTGGTGTGGTGTGAGGGTGTGCCACCTACGCGATAGTCACATTGATACGTGCGGCTATATGCAGTAATGCGTCTTGTGGTAGTTGCGGGGTGATCTGCGCCTAATATCATTGCATCGTATGATTCTGGTTGATGGAGGTTCGAGGTGATGATGCCTGCTGTGTATGCGGATAGGCTGTATGTTGGCGTGTTGACCTGCGATAGTTGTATTAATGCATGTTGCATTTAGTGACATTGCGTCTTGCGACATTTGCTTGGGAGACGACGCTATTCATAATGGCCGAGTCTGCGTCTCGGTTTGATGCACATCTCAGTAGATTTGTCCAAGTCGGGTTCCTGATGACGGAACTGCAGACTGTCTGACCTCCTGTATACGTTTTAACATAATTAACGAATCTCAGTAAAGTTCCCACCGTTCGAACGAATAATGGCAACTTGCTGGTGGGTGAGACAAACTTGATCGAAAATACACTATACTCAACGTCAGAGACACTGACAAATAAATATATGTTGCCAATTATAAACCCTTCTGATGGCTAAACATAAAAAATCACAACTATGGCTATATCTGACTATTTCATTGGTTGGTGGAGCATATGCGTTTACCTCATGTGGATGGTAGCTGGCGGGAGAAAACCTCTCAAGGTTGCGGTGATGCCGTGCAACGTTTTAACCATACCCTTGGGGTGAGCAGTGACTCATAACGCGCTCTGCGACGAAATGTCGTGCTAACTTTTTTAATGGTGGTGATGCCAAAACACTAACAATCACGTCTGCAGTCGCGGCGATCTGGCAAAAGTGGTGGCGCTTACGGAGGGCTTATTAATATCATAGGGCCAGAGTGCCTGATCTTTAACACATGCCCAAAACCGTATTGACGTAGATTCACAAAGACTGGATTTGTCGTCGGCTTGTATGACGTTACACGTATTGACATGCGTGACTTCGGTCAAAGTTTGTGCTTACGCACTGCCAAGGGGCCAAGCCCTCTTTATGCTGGTAAAACAGCTTTGCATTGGACTTCGGTCCTTTCCCCAAATTTTTTAAAAATGTGGGGGACCTGTTGACTTGTATCGGGTATGTAAAATTGATGTGAGCCCTTTTCAAGAGAGAAGGGATATACCACGACTAGTGAATATTTGTCTATCCAAGATACACCTAAAAGAATCAAGTTACTAATTAAACACAACGTAAATGAGGTCCTACCGAATATGACGATCACAAAAATATTTTATAAGGCTAATTATTACCTTTAGAAAGATCCTATAGAAAGATCAATAATTTATCCTGGTCACGTAATGATGTTATATGATTTATTGAAGTGAAACTTCTTTATCGGGATTGGAAAAAAATTTAGTGTAACATTTTTCCGTTACGCGCCATCTTTTTTTTATCTTAAAATGTTCCTCTAACGCCTTCTAGTGTTGAATAGGGGGTTTTATGTCGTCTTTATTCTTTAGTGGTTTTAATAGTTGACGCTAGATGGCGTTAGTTCCTTTGTTTGTTCATAGCAATATATATATATATATATATATATATAACATATATATATATATATATGTTATATTAAAGTGATCAGCAAAATCAAAGGGTTTATTGGGTTTATTTTAATTCTAATTCTAAAATGTAAACAATATATTTCGTATTTCAGTTACCATAAGCCATTAATAACACAAATATATAATAAAGACATCAATGATAGTAATAATTCTATTACAATTAATGAAATTCAATAATAATCTTTGTAGTAATGACAGTGCTAGCTCTAATACTTCAGAGCACGACACTGTGTCGACTTCCTCTTCTCCAAAGGCAGGCACCGCCCACCGTGACCTGACTGCGCCTTCCACCGAAGACACAATCTGAAGCTGACCGATGATGCTCTTCGAAACCTCGATCGGCTCCTGGAACTTGCGGTTGCGACGTCGATCCAACGTCCGCAAGTTCGGTTTTCCAAAAAAACTTCACTCACAACACTCGCGCGCGAATCGAATGTCTGCCTTCTACTCACTGGCTGACTATTCGGCAACGAAGGACCATGTACTAATTCAAAGCGGTTGTATTTTGGGTCCGTGAGGTTAATTGAAATAAACAAGGTTCACGTTGCAAGTTTTTTAATCAACAATTTTTGCGGACCCTCATACTAATTACAACGGTCAAACCATAGTGTGTTTTAATTTATTACTAACGCCACCTATGTATTACAAATAAGAAACTAAATTGTAGAATTTGTATGTCCATGATAATAAAAGCCTTTTATTAAACTTTATCTAATTTAACTTTATTTAACCAATTTCTGTAAAGTTGCATATAGTAAATTATTTTTTGAAAAATAACGTCATAAAAAAGTTTCATTTCTTACGAGTGTACGCTAGTACACGCACACATTTTTTTCATATAATGGGGCAGAAATATACAATTTTTATATAATTATATATGCACATAAAGGGGGGCTTCAGTTACATAAACATATTCAATTTAATTTCTTCAAACATCACTTCCTACTGCGGACATCTTTTATTTTGAACTTTGTGTTATATTGACGTGGCGAAATCATATAAAAAAATATTTTTGACAAAGTGTGGACTAAGAATTTCATAATCACAGTTTATTTTTGGTTACTTCATGTTATCTATTTTTACCGCCACATAACATACAGCGATGCTCAACAGACATTGATGAATAAATGTTGTAAGATTCGTCTTTATTGCATTAGTGTCAGGGTATTTAAATTTATAAGTTAAATATCAAAATAAATTAAAGTATTGATTATTCTTTGTAAATACTCGAAAATGTTATGCGTGTACATAAAAATAAAAATGAATTTTCAAGACATACGATGCGTGCGTGCGTGCGTGCGTTCCATCAAGTTTCATATCACAGATAAAACATATATCAGAAAAAGCGTTAGGCCGAGTGTACTTCCTTGAGGAACACCATAGCTACAAGTTGCCACATCACTAATACAGTCCATAACCTTGATTTGTTGGCTTCTATTCATTAAATAATTCTCGAACCAGGAAAGTGCGAAACCATGTATTCCTAACTGCTCCATGCGCTTTAATAGTATTTTAGGAGATATAGTGTCAAAAGCTTTTTGCAAGTCCAGAAATACGCCTATGCAACGTTTGTTGCTAGTGTTGTAAATTTTAGTGTGAAAGGGAATATTAGACTCACGTGTTCGGGCGGTTGGGCGGCGAGCGCGGCCTCGTAGTCAGAGCGGGAGAGAAGCACGCGGCGCAGCGGGTTGCCGCGCAGCAGCACGCGCGCAGTGACGTCACGCTGCCAGCGCAGCTCGGCCGCCTGCGGGAAGAGGCGGAGGTGGCAGAGGCGCAGAGGCGCAGAGGCGCAGAGGCGCAGAGGCGCAGGGCCGCGCAGGCAGTACACGCACCTCGAGCTCGGAGATGTTGTTGCGCGAGAGGTCGAGGAGGCGCAGCGCGCGCAAGTCGCGGCGCCAGTCGGTGCAGAGGCGCGTGGCGTTGGTGCGCGCCAGCCGCAGCGTGCTCAGCTCCCGCATCTGCCACAGCTGCGAGAGCGCTGCGGCATTGCAAAGTGGCGGAAGGTTAACATTGCGAATTCTCGTCCCTCGCCGAAAGCCTCGGAGATTCTTCGGTACCGTTACGGAGGTGGACGGAGTCGGTCCCCGGCTCGCAGAGGTCGCCGAGCGGGTTGCCGTCGAGCGCGAGCAGCCGCAGCGAGCGCAGCGTGAACACCGGCGCGGCGGAGAGGCGGCCGAGCCGGTTGCCGGACAGGTTGAGCTCCTGCAGGCCGCGCACCGACGCGAACAGGCCCCTGCGAACGACGGCGCCGTGCGCTAGAGTTGCCTCGCCGCCGACCGCGTTCGTCCGGCCGCCGCGTCACTCACTGGGGCAGCCGCTCGAGGCGGTTGTCGGAGAGGTCGAGCGCGAGCAGCTTGCGCGACTCGCGCAGCAGGTCGGGCGGCAGCTCGGCCAGGCCACAGCCGCCGGCCGCGAGGTGCGTCAGCTCGGGCGCGGACAGCAGCAGGTCGGCCGGCAGCGCGGCCAGCCGCAGCGCGCTCAGGGACAGAGATCGCAGCTCGGCGCAGCCGCGCAGCCACGCCGCCGGCAGCTCGGTGGCGGTGCCGCCGCGCACCACCAGCCGGCGCAGCGCCGCGCAACCGCCGCGCCGCCGCAGCGCGCGCGCCGAGAACAGCGTCGCGTTCTCGACGCCATCGGCCAGCGGCAGCGCGTCCAGCGGCGCCACGAGCGTCACCTCGCGGAGCGCCGGCGCCGCCTCCAGCTCGGGCGCAGCGGAGAGCGCGCTCTCGCGCAGCGTCAGGTGGCGGAGCGCGGGCAGCCGGCGCAGCGCCGCCGCGGGCAGCGCCGTGATGTTGGCGCCGGCGAGGCCGAGGCGGCGCAGGCCCGGCGGCAGCCGCAGCAGCTCAGCCTCATCGAGCGCCACCCGCTCGAGGCGCAGGTCGAGCAGCGCCAGCCGGGCCAACGCATCGCGCTCGAGGCGCACCGGCCCGTCGCCGCGGACGAAGAGCGCGCCCACCGCCAGGCCGCGGAAGTGGTCAGCGCGAAGCGGCGCCAACGGCCGCTGCAGCGCCAGCAGGTCGAGCGCGCTCACGTTGAGCGCAGCGAGCGCGTCCGCGTAGGAGCCGCTCGGAGGGGCGCAGCGGTCCACCTCGACGCGCTGCACGCGCATCGGCCGCTCGAAGCGCGGCAACGACTCGCTCTCCAGGGTGATGCCGTCCGGACATTTTAAGCTAAAATATCTTTCTGAATAAGCAATAGTGAGCTTCACACCTGAAACGAATAAAAATTTTATTATTATCACTCAATAAACAAAGTAAATCAATAGTAACTTAATTCCACTAAAAGACAACTTGTCATCTTCAGTCATGTTTTTGCATGTAAAAGAATCGAATAAAAATATCGATGTATCGATACTTTTTTGACTTCCCTAGTAAATCCGACTGTGAGAACCGCTTCAACTGTTTTCTCTATTCCGTGCGTGAACCCAAGCCATATACGGCCCGTCAATGATATTGGAGGTCAAAATCAAGATCGAAATAATTTTTATTGATCGACTTAAGAAACACATTGCATCTATCGATAGTCATTTTTTTAATCTATCACCGCTTCGTAATGAGGTTCCTCTAACGGAGAAAAAATAGGTAAAAGAAACTCCGGTATCCTCATTTTTTACATTTATTACTTAATAACATTAAAATATTATAAAACTGATTTTTTTTTTCTTACTTTTAGAAATAGCTTGGGAGCGATCAACTCAATGGAATGGGTTATTGTCATTAATATATTCCCTTTTTATAAAGTTTTTCTTTAATAAATTTCTTAAGCCTGTTGATAGGCTTTGCGCATTTACTGGGATTTTGTTGTAGAAGGGACAGAGACAGGTGCAACGTGGGTTTTTTAGTGGGTAGCCGTTTTTAACGGGACTCCCACATACCCCTGCCACTTCTTCCATCCAGTGGCAAGGGATCCATAAAGGATTTTTCCCACGAAAAAAAAAAAAAGGTACATATGACATCGCACCGAAACTGAGGCACATAAATTACGTCAATTGGTGTAATTAGATTGCAATTATATACTGCTATCTCTTTCCTTATCATTCGTCCTATATCATCTGTCACATTCCCTTATATATGTCATAATATATCTAGGGGAATTATTCCGCATCAACTTTTTCTGTGTCCATCATTCTGTAATGTGAGTGTAATGTTCGGTTTGCGATCCTAATTAAATAAAAAAAAAAAACAAAAAAAAAAAATAAGTCTTTACCTATGCAATTGCCATTCTTCATCACCTACTGGCCATTTCAAACAAAAAAGTTTTGTTTTTTAATTTTGTTTTAAAAACATGAATTTATTTGCACAAATTCATTCTTTTATTAATTTTTTTTTCTTTTTTTCATTCATTGTTTATTGATTAGTTTTGTATTTTCATGACATTTGATCATTTTTCATCATAATAGGATACTTAAAAAATTCGTGTAATTATTACGAGCTCGTGGGACCAACGCGGCACATAGGGCACGTAACATAAACAACGTTAATGGAGAGAACTTTACAAACAAACGCACAACTCGTTATTGGTTTGCTCTTTTCTTTTATGGAAATTATGTCTTGAAAAATGAACCTCGTGGTAGTCCGCACACTGGTAAATTGATGAATTAAAGACAATTGTGAGAGTTGATGATACTCAATCTACAGCCGAGCTAGTACCAGCTTTTGGTGTTAGCATCAAAACAATATTAGTGCATTTGCGACAAATTGGAAGGTAAAAAAGCTTGATAGATGGGTGCCCCACGAACTTAACGATATCCAGCACATGGTACGCGTCGAGACCTGCCTCGAAACCTCGGCACAGAAATGGAGGAATTTGAATCGAACCGAATTGTGACATGCCACGGAAAAGCGCTCAGTAATTTGTTTAGATAATTGTTCAGCAAAGTTGTTTAAGTATCCTTAACGACAACGCGCGACCCCATACTGCACAACAGACAGTCTCCAAGCTGCAAGAGTTGGGGTTGGAAGCCCTTAGATAGATAGATTGTCTTTATTTGTAAAAACATGGTATACATACATTGCATGCAAGATATTAAATATACATTGTCCTATCATGTCCAGGCCGTATCACGGCATACAAATTGGTTACAAGAGATGGTGCATTGACCGCAATATTGTTTATTATAAATTTTATACTATTGCCAAATACAATTACATGTCATTATTCAGACATAATAAAATTAATTACGAAATTAATAAAATTGTTACAATAAATAATGTCAATATTAAAATAACAGATGATAATTCAAACAGTTTACAATTTTTAGTACATAATATAATGCAAATTAAATTATATTTTAAAATATGAAGTAATTTTAATACTACGAAAAATTGTCTTCCTTAAAAAATTCTAAGATATTGTAGTATGCTCGATTAATTAAAAAATTCTTTAATTGTCTTTTAAGATCAAGAGTACTTAATTCTTTCCACGATTTGGGCAATTTGTTAAAAATTATCGGTGCCATGCAAAAGATGCTCTTACGCATAAAAGCAGTTCTAGCGCCATAAAGGCCTTATCCGCCATTCTTACCGTTTGTGTTCAGATTAGTGTGTTTCGTAGTTTTCGAAAAAATGTTTTTTTTTCATTTTAGAAATTAAAGACGATTTAGTCGTTTGTAAATATATTTGATACAAGATGGCAGTGATGAGATGGAAGTGAACTGCTGATTGCCATACTTAAAATAAAAACTGTTAAAATATCGATTTATCGGTTTTGGTTCTGACGTTTGGCTCCTCATATAATACACGTGGCGAAGCAAACTTAATAGCGTTTTCTGGGCTGGACGTAGCAGCTGGACTTGTTTATGCTTAACGTACGTATTGTACGCATGAGAAACTAAAAAATAATGTCCCGTGTCCTATCGTTTTTTTTATTTATAACTTTTTTAGCCTGTAGGTAACAAGATTTTTTTAGTTAGTTTAGTTAAAAAGTTCAAGCAAAATGCCTTTTTGCAAGGAAGACATTCAGTAATGACCTGTGCAGCCTTGTAAAGCCAGTTTCTTTTAGTTTTCTCAGGCAAATAGCGCAGCATTTTTGACGAGTTTTCTCATGAAATGTTTTGATACCGGAGTCATTTGGTGCACAATAGTTTGTCTTGAAATTACGGCAGACAAGGTATTTTTTTTTTTCTAAGAGCCGTGATAGCTCAGTGTCCGGGCGCTCGCCTTAATTCAATGTATACTCGAGCAACCTGAGTTCGATCCCCGGTGCCGGCACCAATGAAGTTTTTAACTTTAAAGTGCTGAATTATCACGTGCTCCGCGGTGAAGGAAAACATCGTGAGGAAACCTGCATATTTTCGGAATAATAACAAAAAAAATGTATTTAGAAAATATGTGAAGTCCGCCAATCCGCAGTGGGGCCGCGTGGTGGACTGTGCCCTGATACCCTCTGTATAGAGGAGGCCTTTGCCCAGCAGTGGGACATGTATGGGCTGTTACTTTACTTTACTTTAGGTATTTACTATTAAAAGTAGTTTGCTTTGAACCTTTTGATAATGTTCTTATGGCCATGTAGAATTTTCAGCCTATGCTTTATATGTAAATAGGGTTGCCAACTGTTATTGAGAAAAATAATCAATAAGTACACAAAAATAATCACATATACGTCAAATCACGTAGAGAAAAATGAAGTATTTGGAAGAAAAAAAGTATTTTTTAAAAAAATTATTTATTTCTTCTTTTGAAGATATTGTTACGTGTTAGGGGTTCGAAGGATTTGGAGAGAAAGACCTGCTGACTCTTTTGAAGACTTTATTTACTAGCGCTAGGTCCAACACAAAGCACTAGGTCCAAACACTAAGCACTAACGTTGTCCTATTTTGTAGCCAAGTCGTAGGTTTCACTGGTATCGCTCTTGATCACTAGTTTTCGCTCCGAAGTCGCCTCGAAGGTAACTCAAACTGAACTGTGTTCGCTCACCTCCCTGCGGCTTTTTATATGGGCCGAGACCGGTTCCGGACTAATCCAGAAAGATCATTCCTGGAACATGTTCGTGATTCCGCAAAGTTCGCGAATGTACCCGGTTTTCGAGACTATAGTTCCACAGCAGTTCCTCTAACGCCATCTAGTGTTGAATAGGGGGTTTAATGTCGTCTTTGTTCTTTAGTGGTTTTAATAGTTGACGCTAGGTGGCGTTAGTTCCTTTGTGTGTTCATAACACTACTCCCCTCTTAGAGATGCTCGTCCCGAGCATCATTGTTACTGCCATTGTAACGCGCCAGACGGTCTATGTGTACCACTTTGAATGTCCCTCTTGGTTGCTTTTTAATCCTATAAGTCACATCATTCAGTCGGGTAACCACTTTGTATGGACCGTCCCACTAATAGTACCCTGAATCACAAGGCTATTCCCGCTGCATGCGTGGGAGATAACAGTTATCGGGGCCTCCTCCGCGTCAGCCAGTACTCGCCCCTTAGTACTGGCTTTTATTAGTTTCCCTGATCCCGGGCAGGGGACGAAGCCTCTCGCTTCTTCAGCTCCGCTATTTGTTCCTCGATCCATTTCATCCTTGCCATCTGGGTCTCCTTCTGCGGGCAGTTGAGCTGCAGATGGCCCCTCTCGCCGCACTTGTAACACATAGGTCCAAAACTTTTCTTTGTAGGAGCCTTAACCTCCTTGACTTCCTCAGAGACCTCGCGGATCTTATGGGTCTGCCGTATGTCATGGCGAACAGCCTCGACCTCTAAAGCATGCGCCAGTGCTTCCTTTAGCGAGGTATGGTAACGAAGCCTCACTGCAGCTCTGACCTCCAGGTCTTTGATTCCGTCCACAAATGCTTGAACAATATTCGTGTCTACCATCTTGGTGTCGGCTCCTGGGTGTGCCTTCCTGACGAGTTTTTATATTTCCAACGCCCATTGCTGTAGTCCTTCTCCTGAGCGCTGGACTCGGTCACGCAGTTGAGCACGGAACACGTGCTCCAGGTGTCGCTCCCCGTATCTGGATTCAAGTGCCTCCATCAGGTCTTGGAACCCATTTCCTGTACGTGGCAGTGGTTACAGGACCGACAAAGCTTGCCCTCTGAGCGCAACAGTGAGAGCGGTCAGGCATTGCTCTTCCGTCCATCCGTTGGCAGTAGCAACAGTCTGGAATTGCCGACGATAAGCGTGCCAAGAAGTAGTGCCGTCGTATGGCGGCACTTTCACTTTTGGTCCTTGTGCCACTGCCGTAGTGCCACTAGACATCGCGATTCCCGTGGTTTCAAGGCGCACTACTTTCTTCTGTAGTTCGGTGAGGCCGGTTTTCACATTTTCAACATCCAATCCTAACCCGGTAACTCGTTCTTCCACTACGTCGACATCTTTTCGAAGTTTAATCACCGTGTTACTAACATCATCTATAGCCCAAAGCGTCTTTTCTTGGAGGTCTTTTTGTTGCTTTTGTGATTCTCGAATCGCTCTGATTTCAGCCTTTTGAAACTCTTGAATCGTAGTCAGCTTGCGTTCTTGTGACTCTTGCGCGGGGTCTGAGCCCAAGTGGGCGGGGCTTGTGCCCGAGTGGGCGGGGCCTGAGCCCGAGTGGGCGGGGCATGTGTCTGCATGGGCAGAGTCTGAGGGGCGTGGCCTGGTCGGTGGGGCCAGTGGGCGGGGCTTGTCCCGCAGTGGGCGGGGCTTGGTCCCCAGTGGGTGTGGCCTCCACAGCTCGTGCCCTTGTCCTGACACCCTCCTTGAAGTCCTCTCTCGGAGTCAATGGCATCTCCAAATCCCACTTCTGACACCAGTTGTTACGTGTTAGGGGTTCGAAGGATTTGGGAGAGAAAGACCTGCTGACTCTTTTGAAGACTTTATTTACTAGCGCTAGGTCCAACACAAAGCACTAGGTCCAAACACTAAGCACTAACGTTGTCCTATTTTGTAGCCAAGTCGTAGGTTTCACTGGTATCGCTCTTGATCACTAGTTTTCGCTCCTAAGTCGCCTCGAAGGTAGCTCAAACTGAACTGTGTTCGCTCGCCTCCCTGCGGCTTTTTATATGGGCCGAGACCGGTTCCGGACTAATCCAGAAAGATCATTCCTGGAACGTACCCGACACGCACGAACATGTTCGTGATTCCGGAAAGTTCGGGAATGTACCCGGTTTTCGAGACTATAGTTCCACAGCAGTTCCTCTAACGCCATCTAGTGTTGAATAGGGGGTTTTATGTCGTCTTTGTTCTTTAGTGGTTTTAATAGTTGACGCTAGATGGCGTTAGTTCCTTTGTGTGTTCATAACAATATATTTTTGTATGCTTCTAGTATTTCTGTGTGGCGCCGGCGTAAGAATAAGCCACCCCATCTCATCCCGTGGGTGTCGTAAGAGACGACTAAGGGACAAGCCACAAACATCTGGTGGACACCGATAGATGGCGGGATAACCATCTCGACTCTCCAGACCCTAAATAGCCAGGCCAATAGCGGGCAGCAGCGTTATAGGTGCAAGGAGTCTGGAGGAACTGCGGGTGCCAACCCGCTTGCCAGGCGTGGCAAATATGGCAAAACCCCCCTTCATGATGGTCGCAGAAGGGTGTAAGACAGGGTGATGTCATATCCCCGAAACTCTTCACCGCTGCGTTGGAAGATGTTTTCAAGCTTCTGGACTGCAAAGGACGAGGTATTAACATCAATGGCGAATACATCACCCACCTTCGATTTGCCGACGATATAGTCATCATGGCAGAATCGCTGGAGGACCTGGGTGCTATGCTCAAGACCTTAACAGTGTTTCCCAACAGGTGGGCCTTAAGATGAACATGGACAAGAAGATCATGTCGTCCATGTCACGCCTATACCGGTTGTTGTCGGGAGCACTGAGCTCGAAGTTGTTGACGAGTACGTTTACCTAGGACAGATAGTCCGGCTAGGTAAGTCCAACTTCAACGCAGAGGTCAATCGGCGAATCCAACTCGGATGGGCAGCGTTCGGGAAACTTCGGCAAATCTTCTCGTCGAATATACCTCAATGTTTAAAGACTAAAGTCTTCAATGTGTGTTGCCAGTGATGACCTACCGAACCGAGGCGTGGTCCTTTACCGCTGAAGCTCAAAGTCGCTCAGCGAGCTATGGAGCGGGCTATGCTCGGTATTTCTCTGCGTGATAGAGTTCGTAACGAAGACATCCGCAGTAGAACCAAGATGACCGATATAGCTCAGAGGTTTAGCAAGCTGAAGTAGCGATGGGCCGGCCATATAGCTCGTAGAACCGATAACCGTTGGGGAAGAAAGGTTCTCGAGTGGCACCCGCGTACTGGCCATCGAAGTGTAGGACGACCCCCCACTAGGTGGAGTGACGACCTGTGCATATGTGCGAAAGTCGATGGATGCAGGTGGCTCAGGATCGTACTCATGGCAGTCTATGGGGGAGGCCTATGTTCAGCAGTGGACTCAAACAGGCTGAAATGATGATGATGATGATGATGCTTCTAGTATACTCTCACAGTTTTTCACTACACATAAATTTTTGGAAGCTATCTTTGAATTCCCAATTTAAATAAAAAAGTAACTAATTTTTTCTTACAATGAAAATTTGTGAAAACATGTAGTAGCACACACAGACACAGATCCCACAAAGGATTAAAATATATCAAACAACAAATTAGCACATAACAAAAAAATGATAAATTTTCTAGAGAAAAAAATGTTTTTGTTTAATAATAAAACATAATTAACAGCAAAAGCTTCTAATTATAAAGCATACTGTTTTAACTAAGAAGTATTGATAAAAGTTTATTAATTATTCATATAGGTACATATGTTGTTTTATTTTATGCATCACAATAAATATTGAAAATAAAGTATTTTCACATACTTTATTTTTATGCAAAAGTATAAAGTATGCTTACCAAATACAAAGTAAAATACTTTATTATAAAGTATGGTTAACAACTACAAATTACATAATTTTTGAATTACATAATTTATTGACTAATTAATGCGACTGTGTTACATGCAATGCACACAGAAATTTCAGGGTTTTACTAACAAAGAGCATAAAATATACTTGTTACTTTTATGCACCTCATAATACAGCTTTACTAACCGAAAATAGCCCGGACAAGCAACATGTTAAAACATGTGCTGTTAGAGCATTTTGAGAAGGTCAACACATTAAGATATTGTCATACCATCTTTTAAATATTGGCATATAATACCCTTTTTTATATAATATCTATAACACAAAGTGTTTATGTTAGTTTTATTTGTAGTGAGGTAAGCAGGGCACAATCTTTCAATGGTTGTCAATGCGTTAGCACCATTATGTGGTGTTGTTACCGTGGGTGTTGTCCATGAACAAGAAGAATTCTCCATTCACTTATAGTTTTAGAGAAAAAAAATATTTAAAACTTGTTATACCAATATTTAACCAAATTGGCTGAATGGAACCCAGTCTCCTAAACACAGGTCATGACCTACTTAAGTAAGAACTGTTTAGTTCATAGTTTATTTAGTATTCAGTATTATGATATTTATCACTAACATGTTTATAATTTTATAAATGTCTTTTTAATACAATAAATAAATTTATTAATACATTGTTAGGCAAATTAATGGACATTGACGGGCGCATATTTCCATAAATTTTAAACAATAGAGAAAGATCACTAATGAATTAATCCACAAGCAGAGGTCTCCTGTGGCTTATAGTTTCCAAGAAAAAAAATTATTTAAAACTCATTATTTGCACTTAGAAAGTCTGCCATTTTATTAATTTGACTTCGACACAATAATAGTAAAGAAACAAATGGTTTCAAATATCAGGAATATCTTCTAGTAGTTTATTTTTGCCTAGCTTTTATGATGAAGAGAATAATTTTATGAATATTTAATATGTATATTGTTATATATAGAATATCTAAACAAATTTACATAATTATGGCAATTACCTAGAACAAAGAAAATAAGATTGTGTTTAAAATATATTTTAATTGCAATATGCACCTGTCAATATCCTTTACATTCAGCTATTGTTATTATTATAAAATTATCAATTGCACCTGTTGAATTTTGTATACCTTATTATTGATTATTTGTTAATTACATGATGTTTTTATAAAAACAAATTGGGCGAAGATTTTAAGATTATAAAACAATATGTGAGAGTAATATTTACTGTCATAGTTCTGTCATAACTCAGTACAGAATGTATTGTTTTTTAAAACAATTCAATGGTTTTTTGACAATGTATAATTACATGTTTACTTAACACTAACATACAATGATAAGGTCTTTGTACAGGAATGAACTGGTAAGTTCTAAGATTTTATAAGAACTATAAATTTCATTAAAAGTTGTTCATTTCAATGCATACCTTCAACAGTATAGAAATGTTCATCATAGGCTGAAGCGTCATAGTGGCATCGTGCTGGCGATGGTGGACACAGGGGCTTAGTAATCGTCCATGAATCAATGCCTTGCATTGCACTTAATACACTCATAATGAACCAAATACTTTGGAACATGTTGTTAATTGTTATTAATATTTATGCTATTATCCTGATATAATTATGTACATAATATCACATGTACATTTCGGTTAAACACATTATATGTATTTAAACAAATCACTTTAAATTATCAATGCAAATATCGTACGGAAATGTAATTTGTATAAAATAAATAAATATAGTTATAAACCTTGTTGACAAGTTCTTATAACTTTCCCATACAATACAAATACACTCACACAAGTACACAGTATTCACTACGGATGTCGAAAAAATATCGATATATCGACGTTTCCTGTTCTAGACGTGTCTTTTAGCACAAGTGTATGCGCCAAGGGTTCCTTTTTGACCTTTTCTTAGCTTTGTTTTATGCAATTATTTATCTTATCCTTTAAACGAGCAATTCTTGTATATATATATATATATATATATACATAATCGGAATCTCGGAAACGGCTCCAGCGATATTCATGAATTTTAGTATATGCGTAGATTCGGGGCGAAAAATCGATCTAGCTAGGTTTCATTTTCAGAAAATGTCCTTTTATCCCTGTTTTCAGGGAATGAAAAATATTATTCGAATATGACGGTAAATTTCGTTGCAAGAGAAAATTTCATAATAGCTCGGTCGGTAACCGGGCGGCTCCAAAACAGAAGGCCGTGGTTCGCGTCACCATCATTTACACATTTATTTTTTTACTTTTTTTTCGATTCCAGATCATTGCTTTCTTTATTTTTAATTTTTTGTCGATTTCTTTTTTTGTTATTTTTTTCCCTTTTTTTTTAAAGTTCTTTCCTTTGAGAAAAACATCAGTTCATATTTTCTTATTATTAAGTCGGTAAGATCGAAAAATATTATGCATATTTCATTACTCAGTAATTTGTATCTAAATGTAATTTCCAAAATACACGATTTACCAAAAAAATAAACAAACCGAGCAAAGCTCGGTCCTCCGGGTACTGTTTTTTATAAAGCTACATATATTTCATAAATGTGCTGCGATGGTAGTGGTAATCAAATATCAAGGCCTTGGAATAACAGTTTACGGGACTCATCAGGGCGAACCCCACATATATTTCTGACACAATTATTCGTGCTATTAACTAAACTACTAAAGCATAATAGGCCGAGATAGCTGTTTTTGAAGTTATACTTCTTTAGGCGCGTTATGAAAAAAATATGAGAATGAAATTTTTAGATGCGCACGCAGTACTCTAACACAAAATTAACATCTTTGAAGTAGTCCGCTAAACCACTTATTGATCATTCAGTTCCGTAGCAAAAAAAAAGAAAGAGTGATCGGTGAAAAGCAAAAGTACTCGCATCCGTCAAAACTACTCGTATCGCATTAAAAAAACATACTAATGTACGCACGTAAGAAGTTATACTTCTTTGGCATAACAAAAGAAAAACAAGTTGAATAATAAAATAAAAACAACGCGTCAAAACTCACCTTGGCAAAACAGTGAACTCAAGTTTAAATAGATATAAGATATTTATACATAAATGTTCAAAAGATCAAATTTATGAAAGCGTCATCTACATTCTTAACTGAGAACTGTAACGGGCGAATGTGAATTTTAATATGCTGCCATATAGTGGTTTAGCCTCTAAGGTGTGACTTTTGTGTTACATCTTAAAATTTCACTTTCATATTTTTTCATAATGCGCCTAAAGAAGTATAACTTCAAAATACATGTCTGTTGTATGGGAGCCTCACTTAAATGTTTTAATTCTGTTTTTTGTATTTGTTGTTATAGCGGCAACAGAAATATATCATCTGTTAAAAGTTCAACTCTCTAACTATCACGGTATACAGCCTGGTGACAGACGGACATACAGAGAGACAGACATGGGTCCCGTTTTATCCTTTGGGTACGGAACCCTAAAATAGCATTACAACTAATAACGAAACTTCAAGCATGCCGCTTGCTGATGGAATGATAATTATATTACTGCCGATAAGGTCTACCGTGCGTCATATATAAGGACAAATTCAAATTCAAAATATCTTTTTCATTTGACATTTATACAGATAAATAAAATTAAAGTTTCTGATTGTTAATCGACTTCAAAAAGAAGAAGATTATCAATTCGGATGTTTATATCATTTTATTGCATAGCTTTTATCAAGAAATTACGTAACGAAAATAAAACCTAACACCACCCATTCCGCCTACCATGTAAGAGGAAAGATTTGATTGTTTGTATGCATTGAATAGGCTCCGAAACTACAGAACCGATTTGAAAATTTCTTTCACTGTTGGGGAGCTACATTATCCCCGGATGACATAGGCTGTATTATATTTTCAAAAATCTAGGGATCCTTACTAAAACTTCAATAATGTAATCCAAAGTGTACAAAAATTACCTAAAATAGTCTTTACATCGCGTGCGCTGCGAAAACTATTGATGATAGAATAAAATAATGTACTACGAATTTGCACAACACATCATTATTTACAAAAAGTGTCACGACAGCGTATGTCTAACTATTATAGTTATGCCGCAATAAGTGTTCTTTTATTTTAAAATTTTGATTGAAATGTCGCCGCTAGAAAAGGCTCTTTATTTGTATCTTGGTATTAATCCTTATAAAAATAAATTACTTCATATTTAAGACTGTTTCAATATCTTTATATAACTTTTTGAATTATTAAATTCGGACATTCCATTCGAAAGATATTACAAGTTTAAAAATGTTAGTATAATGTAATTTAACTATCCAAACAGCTTAGTGACTGACTTGTTCTTATCGTTTTTGTAAATAATATAAATAAATTATATATTATTAATTATATTATTAAAAATATTATTATGTATTAGTATAAATATAAATATAAAAAGAAAAACAAAATGCATAAATAAAAAATAAATAAGTAATGATAATTGTTTTATTATTTATTTTCGGGTGTCATTCCGTAAATATTTGACATTTATACAGATAAGTTGAGCGCTAATCGTGTTTGTGTCCCAAGGAGGTTTGACGTGGAGGCAGGGTCGTAAAAATATAACCAAAACAGCTTAAAACGAACTAAACTTATCAAAATTAAATCACTCAAAATAAGAGCTCTAAAAAGCTTATAATAATACTAAATAATTATGACATAATCAAATCTTGAACATTTAACCTATAGGTATAACCCAATCTAACTACCGCCACCGCACCGCTAACAAAATTTAACAATTTTTGGAGCCGAAGGATGAATGAAACAACTTGTTCTTAGTTTAATTTTATTGTCTCATTATTATTTACTTTAATTAAGGGCATGATCTTCTCCGGTTTATAATAACTATTTACAGCGCTATCACAATAAATAACGAAATCGATTCGAACATTTAAAGAAATTGAGAGAAATTAATTTTACATTGTATTGCAATTGTACGTACAAGTTATTTATATAAATATACATATTTATATATGGAGTATGAACAAAAGTTTTCGAATGATTCCTTTTTTAACACGCTTTTATTGTCGTTTTATTTATCTTACTCTCATAAGTCCATAACGTCATGCAATATTTGATTGTTTGGGTGTATTTACAATTGGTTTACTTACTAGGGATCTCTGGTTAACAACACATTGAAATCTTATCGTGTTTTGTATAATGGTGTGGTAATGTACTATTCAATTCAAATTCAAAATTCAAATCTACTACGTAAATAAGTTTGTAAATTATTTGTGGAGTGATATATATTTTTGATGGACGTGTAATCGTTACTCTTTTATCTGTTGTTATATGTAATAAAAGTATTATTCTAACATGTAAATGTAATAGTCTTATATGTAAAAATTTGTACAAAATCTAGGCGCGTACGTTTCTTCTGTTGAAATGGTATGTTGTTGATGTTTAATGGATCCTAATCCTAATACCTAAGACCTAATACCTAAGGGCGCAAGGTCAAAGGCGGACGTCGTTGTCGTCGGGCAGCTCGAGCCGCCGGCGGACCCACTGAAGCATCGCCTCCTGCAATATTCACATTGCACCAATTAAGTTATATATCTTTCAAATTTTCCAGCAATGGCGACGTCCGAGTTGAAACAAGAAAACAATATATTTTATATTAAATTATTTTCATCAATTATTGGTAATATATCCTATAATAAAATGAAAATCTTATATATTTTAAATGAAAAGGAAAAAAGTAATAAATATATAGTTATAAATGTTATTCTAGAATATGTACACGTAAAAGTATAAGGTTAAGCCACGCCTGCATGCTGTTATTTAAGATTAGACTTCCAATTAGCTAAATATAGTCAACCTACCCAACCTTGTTGAGAAGCGTTCATCAACGTATGTATAACAAATATAATCCTGGAAAAATGTAAAAAAATCTACAATATTCTAAAAACAGGCATTTCAGTAAATGTGAACAAATTGAATCCTATATTAAAAGTTTTTTTATGCGTACGCTTACGTATCACGCGCGCGAGTTGTTTTTAATATTATAGAACAATTTTCCTTGTAGCGCATTAACGCCCTTCCCATCTCCTCCTCTGGCGTCGCCGTATTAGTCACAACAGGTTCATATTTTGTTAACATTTTCCTTTATCCGTGCGACGTACAATTGTAACGTGTGATTTCATCACTTTGTCGAAATTGTTGTTTTTCTAAAGACTAGGCTGCATGTCATATGAACCTTTGCCAGTTCGAAAAGACGAATATAAAAGTTAACTTCATTTGGTCGTACTTGTCATTTGAGATTGCCGCCGGTTCGAATTGACATTGGATAAATTAATTTTTGTGGATCCACTATCTTCGACTGGTAAGTAGTTACTTGGTTCAGTTCATGCCAGTGGTTGTTTTGTTTACGTATTTCGTTTTCTTATCAATTCGCTTTTTTTACAGTGCATAGCTAGAGGTTGAAATCAGAACACGTTCCTGGTCGTATTATTTGTGATTGCTGTCTGGGAAACTCTGTGCTGGATTTGTTATCCCTCGTGGTGGATGCTGAAGGCATAGGTGGCTGGCAAGCTGGTCTGAGCTGCTGCTCGATTGAATGTTGTTTTTTACCTCCAGTTGGAGGTCTCCTATATACCCCCAACAGTGTGGCTGTACACACTGCACTTGGCCTGACTTTCTCTACTGGTTCTGAGCTCAACGCTGAGCTGTGCACACAGGGCAGATGTCTCTGCGGTGACATAGATTTTAAATAACTACCTGATTGGACTTTGTTTTTTTTTTAAAATTGAATTGCATAAGTTTTACCATCTCAAATTAATTTAATTATTTGACCTTTTATGGTCGCACAAAGTAATGTGTAGGTCCTATGTACTCACGACTCCCTGAGATACTTGATTGTGATTATTACAACAGTCTGTTCCTAACAGACAAGGCGCCCCAACTTATTATTATTATTATATTACAAAATATATTGTATCTGAGCTAGTCCAGGGATTGTAACTTTAAATTGAAGGGATAAATACAAATTCTTAACCGCTAATAAATCTTTTATTAATTTAGTTTAAGATCAGCGTTTGTGCGCAATCAAGAGATTTTCAATCAGTTATATACTTATTTTATCGAACTCATCAATATGCCGATACGTATCTTCAACAACACTATTCGGAACGATGTCTAAGTGGGGCGGGGCCGGCTGCACCTGTTCAGTCGCGGTGCGCCTCGCGGCGCGCGTCGTCGGGGCCCTCGTAGTCGTGGTAGTCGCGCGGCTCCAGCTCGTCCTCGCGCGGCTCGTACTCGTCGCCGTCGCCCCCCTCGGCCCCCTCCGCCTCGCCCTCGCCCTCCCCCTCGCGCTCCCGCTCGCCCTCCTCGGAGCCCGCCCCGCCCTCCTCGCGCGCCTCCCACACCTGCCGCGCGACAACCGCTCACCGCATGCACCAGCCACTACTGCCGGAGCTGCCGCTCCGTCTACTCATAGGGCACACTTACATTGATTATTTCAAGCTGTCCCTGTACGTTAATGTGGTTTATGGTTTATTTGTTATCAAAAAAGGGTCATGCAGCACTGTTACAGCCTGTTACTGTTACTGTTAAGTCTAAAGCAACGAGCTGCCTGCCACTCGGGCTTACCTTGGCGGGGCGCCAGCCGCAGCCGGGCAGCGGCAGCCCGTCGGGCCCCAGCGGGCAGGGCGCGTCGAGGCCCGGCACCCCCTGCTCGCCGCGCTCGCCCTTGTCGCCCTTGCGGCCGCGCTTCCCGCCCGGCCCCTAATCGCACGCACAGACGCCGATGATTACTAAACATTGACGACCTACTCGTAGCTAGCTTGATGGTACGCTAGCGATATCGTCAAATGTACAGCCCTTAATAAAGACTTTAAAGTACTATATAATAAGAAAAATGTTAGTGTGTTACGGTGCTCAATATATTTACATCGAAGGGTTAACGACAGACCGGTTCGATTCAAACGTCAAGCGAGTTAGTTCAAAATATTTATGTACACATGTGTCGTCAAACTTACCGGTTCTCCTTTATAGCCTTTTTCGCCTTTCGGACCCTACAGATTGAAAACAGGACATTACTACCGGTTGTGCTCACAAATAGCTACGATAATGAAAGTACCGACCTCCTGTCCGGGGATGCCGTCGGTGCCCTGAAACAGCGAAGGGAGGGTTACTATTACGAGATGCGAAATGAGCCAGTCGCCCCAAAGGCGCGATAGAGAGCTGTATCGTCCAAGGGATAAAATGGGATGAGAGAAAGCGGTAGAGCATCGCCCACGTACTGGCAGCCCGGGGTCGCCTCGCTCGCCCTTGCCGCCCGGCTCGCCCTGCGCCCCCTGCAACACGCGGACTACTCTCATACCTACATCTCGCCCGCACTTTTCGCACGAATGTCCACGAACCGATGACACGAATAAAAACATGGCACGTGAAAAGTTGAGGTGACTAGAAAACTGATAGACATACTTAAACATACGTTTCTTTTGTAAATAAATACACATTATACATATATATACACCCAGACACTAGAAAAACACTATGCTCATCACACAATATTTTTCCAGTAGGGGGGGATTGACCCTCTGGCGCAGAAGGCAGGTACACTACCGACTACGCCATTCGGGTCGTCAAATATATATATATATATATATATAATATATATTAATTGCCTTGCCTTGCCGGGCAAAGCTCTGGTTATTATTTTTAATATAATAATATATATTAGGTGGATTGCTGACGATCCCCAAATATAGGAATGAAGAATTAGATATTTCGAGGGGAAACTGACACTCACCTTCATACCGTCGAGTCCCGGCGGGCCCTGCGAAATAACGCGCACGTCAACACAGTGATCGGGGGAAAGGGGCGCAATTATTGCATTCACTCAGTTGTCATATCAAAGGCCACATTCAAATTATTCATGTTCTATTGTCTCCAATGCGTAAGAAGCTTTTATTGGCACGTGTGCAACATTCAAACATTTTGATTGGAGTCGAAGGACGGTAGAGAGTAGAAGAGAAGGTAAAAAAGTTTACTCACGTTTGTTCAAGTCAACACATGCAGAGAGGCGGCCATTGAACTTTTCAGGAACATAAGGAACCAAGAAAAGAAAAGAAAGACCAATATGCATAGCATGCAATTATTTATTTTTCTCGAAAATAATCTGTGAACAACAATATTTAATGCTCTCATGGTATATGGTACAAATGACAACTTTTGTTTTATACAAAAACTAAACCTTAATTACAATAAATACAATACAAGATTAGTTACAGGAGAATCCGATACGAGATCGATAGAGGGAAGGAATATAAACTAGGCCGGCGCGTGACGACGCGTGGCTCTTACACCTTTAACAATCTCGTCGCTTAAATCTAGAAATCGATACAATTTTGTACATTCGCTTAGATTAAATCCCAAAAGCTATAAGTAACGACACAATTACAAAAGAGAATGAGGATTAATTACAATAGAGAACACTTAGGAGAGAAAGAGGTGGGCGGGCGTCGAGCTACAGCCCCCCACAGAGGTAGCGCGTTCCTTGGCACCCACTCCACCCGGTGTTTCTTATCTTATTCACAATCACATATCACTTTATTAAAATAGTATCTCTGGTACTTAGGAAACATTACATTCGATATTACGAGTAGTTATAAGCTAATTAATAATTGTTTTTGTTTTTGTAAATGTACTCTAAACTCGTTCCAATTGAGTTGAAGAGAGTTCCAATGGAAGAGGACAAAGAGAGAAACATCGGATTATAAGAATACAATGAAAGAACCTAATGTTTGGCAACCGTGCCCTAAAGCCCGACCGAGATCGAGGGACGAAAAGAGATATCGTGGCCCTTCGCGGTAGGAGAATGCGCAACAAATGAAGCGCAGCGGGAGAAGAAGCAAATTTACACAGCGGTGGGACGAGGGCACGGCAGCGGCACATTCGGCGAAGTGACACTTAAGGATTAGCTTACATTAGGTCGACCGCATCTCGCCAATTAGAGAAAAATATCATCTTTATACACATTTGCAACACTTATAGGCTAGTTTTGGTAACGTGGTACGTACGAAGAGCGGGGCGCGGAGGGCGCGCGGCGGGGGCGCGGCCGAGCGGCGCCCGCCTCGCCCCTACGAGCGCGCGAAGGTCGGCGGCCAGCGGTTCTCCTGCGCCACAGCGGCGGGTTAGTGTCGCGCCACACCGAGCACCGGTCCGTCTACTACGCCACCGCGCGGTTAGTTCGCTCTGTTAGTGCGCTACTCACCCGAGGGCCCGCATCGCCCGCCTCGCCCGGCAGCCCCACCGGACCCTGCGAAGTGCCACTCGCTTAGACAACGGAATTCCCATGCACACCGTCACGTAAAAAGTATGCTAACCGGAAGCCCCATCGGACCCGCATCTCCCTTTTCTCCACGTTCTCCCTAAAACGGTAAAGATGTAAGTCTGACGTGGAGCAGTTTGGTATTCGATGGCCGATGGATGGGTGCAAAGAGGTGTACCGCCTTGCCGCGCGCGCCCGGCTCGCCCTTGTCGCCCTTGATGCCGGGCGGGCCCGCCACGCCGGGCAGCCCCGGCGTCCCCGGCGCGCCCGGCGGCCCCATCATCTGCGACCGCGGCGATCGTTACTTAAAGTACGTTCGCTATGGGAAGGGATGGTCTTGAAAGGGTTAACCACATCGATGGCTTAACACTATCCTCACCAACTAAACACAAAGAGCATCGACATAGGAAGATATTAAAACTGCACAAACAGGCATTCATCCTCATTCATTTTTCTCTTTGATTCACTCAGGAATAAAAGGGGGAAATGTGTCCAGTCACTAATAAAGGAACCTGACGGAAACTAAGGATAGGACAATGGAACAGCTCTAATATGAATTATAAATAAAGATAAAAATTAAATATACAAACACCACCTACGACATTATTGTATACGACACCATACATACTGAACATAAATACTGAAATAAACACTGTACTTAGTATATTATTCTATAGTACTCAGTGTTTCTAAACAAGATTCAAGTATGGTGCATGAACAAGTTTTCGGTGCAATGAACTGGCAACTAACTTATTAAGAAGCTGAAAAATTAAGGTGGTTATTATATTTTCATTATAACTAAAATATACGATTACTCAACATTAAATAAGGAATTGGGACAACGTACCATTTCATGTCCATAGAGTTCGTAACCCGTGCCATCTCCCTGTAAATTCAATAATGGCTATAAAGATTACCGGTTCTACCAAATCCTGCTTACTTTTTTTACTTGACAACACTTAAGGTGGAATAGACAAACACAGATGTTGTGTCTGGTAAAAAGGTCAAGTCTTTGTAATAAAAATCTGAGAGGGATATTTTGTTTGCAGCATCAATTGCTTCTATAAGATTTGATGAAGCATAACGCCTTTTTCAATATGAGTAAGAAGAAAAGCGCACAATTACGATCAATGATCGTATATTAGGACAAGCAATTGATGTGCAAGCATCTACGTGTGAGGAGATAGTTACCTGCCTTCTTCTCAGCTTCCTGTACTTCTGGAGGAGGTCGCCGCAACCCAGTCAGCACATGCAACATAAACAGCGCACCTTTACTTGTGTACCGCAAATGAGTCACAACTAGTGTTCCGTACAACACATATACGCTTACTAGTAAAGGCAAAACAAAGTAATAGTTTTTCATGGAAAATTTATTCTAGACTCTGAAGCAGTCATTCAATAGCCTTCGCGCCTCTTAACGAAAGGAGCGGGAGGCGCGTGAACGGCTCACCCTAAATTTGTAACACGCTCAATAGTATCTCTTGAAGTAGTTAAATAGCGGCGTATATTGTCCCACTATTGGGCAAAGGCCTTCTTTGTACAGAGGGTTTTATAACATATGTACCACGTGACCCCTCCGCGGACGCAGATTCAAATTCCGCAGCAAAGAAAAGGTTTCGTTTTCATCCATTTATCTAAAAACGTCACATTTTAGGATTCAACATATCCTTGATTTATATTTTTATTCAATTATAATTTCTAAAATATGTTGGTCTTCACCGCAGAGTTCGTGATAAGTCGGCACTTTAAATATTTAACAACTTCATCGATGTCGGTAGCGGGATTTTAACTCAGGTAGTTCGAGTGTCTTTGTCTTTCTCCTGCCCTAATCCCACGTATGTGGCGTCGGCACATGTGTATCATGATGTTGATGCTTTTTAGGATTCCGTACCCAAAGGGTCTGTCTGTCTGTCCGTCTGTCGCAACGTTGTATCACATGATAGTTGACAGTTGAAATTTTTTCAGATGATGTATTTCTGTTGCCACTATAACAACAAAAAATAAAAACAAAATGAAATAAAAAATATTTAAGGAGGCTCCCATGCTAGGAAACCTATAGGTACTTACCAATTAGTCTATTATAGATAATCGTACGGAACCCTTCGTGCGCGAGTCTAACCTCTGCCAAATAAATACGGCTGCCCGACAAACATTTGTAGAATTTTGATAAAGATCAGGTCAGTTTTTTACTCATTCAATGTTCATTGTCTCTTAATAACACTATCCTTTGAGAAGCAGTGAACATCAGACACAGCAGGAGCTCGGTAATAGGCACTGACCGAGTCGCCCTTGTCGCCCTTGTCGCCCTTGAGGCCCGGGTAGCCCGGCGGCCCGGGCAGCCCCGGCGCGCCCAGCATGCCCGGCGAGCCCATGTCGCCGTAATCGCCCTTGTCCCCCTTCGGCCCCATCTCGCCCTGAAGTTCAAACACGCCATCACCGCAAGATCCATCACTCACAGGTGTAGGTGTCTTTCTAGTCTATCTAGGAGTTCCGTGAAGCGGGGAGGATGGTACTTTCAAAAAGTTTAATAATCATAATGCATGCTGTGAAACAGCAGTCCGCCGCGTTCGGTCAACAATGGGAAGAATGTATGAGGTACCGGCTTGCCAGGAGGGCCCGGGAGGCCCGTGTCGCCGGCGCGGCCGTCCGTGCCGGGCGGCCCGCGCGGCCCCGCCGCCCCCACCGGCCCCGCCGCCCCCGCCGGCCCCGTCGCCCCTGCAACGGCCGCATTTACACACCGACCTCTGACCTTGGGCTTCACTCATCTTTTACTTATGTACTACCGTCGATACTATAATATACAGTGTTAAGAAATGAATTATATCGAAACTTCTACACAATTTTTTTACGTAGTTTTTTAAATTCTTCTACGACCGATACTTATACAATATACGGGCAAAAAAAACTGACTCAAGCGTCACGAACGATATCGAATGTCTTTAAAAAAAAGGCAGATAACCTGATTCCAAAAATGTCAGTTAAAGCCCTAAGTTGACAACAGCTCATAAAGCAGAAGGACTACGTTTCGCAAGAAAACACACGTGTACTGGATGGAAGAACAACGGAGTCCTGTTCTCTACCCAGAAGAAAACAGAGTACATCTCCATGGTGATTCGATGGAGAGAGTTTCCTGAGTGGTGTGCCCATTTCGATTGAGCCAAAAATTTAGTTAGCTTGCATCGAAATTATCGGCAGACAATCCTTGCGCAGACTTCATCTGCAAAAATTTTATGCTAGTGCTAGGGGATGGCTGTCCACACACTGCAGATTCTATTCTGTGGTTCAAATTAAGTCCACGGAGTGGTCAGCGCGTAGATCTCACTTAAATGCTTTTAAGAATTTATGGGATCTTAAAAGAAAAGTTTTGGTGCAATATAGAAAAACGATTTTGTAGAAAAAACTTTTATAATAAACAAAGACTAATTCATTAAAATATCTTATTTTAAAGCCCAAATCTTCACCTTTTATCAAAAAAAATAAATCTGAATCTTTTTACGGTGTAGGCAAATGTACGGCTTGATTCGATTTTTTTGCTCACTAGTGGGTTTATCACCCATCTATAAAAGTAATTTATAGTGAATAACTGCCACCTTCACACTTCATACTAAAACTTATACTTAGTAATTAAAATATGTAGAAAAAGTGCGAAAAGATTGTCGCCGTTGTGGGAATCGAACCCACGTCTTCGGCATTCGCGGCCTGACGCTCTAGCCACTGAGCTAAACGTGACAGCCGTTTAGCTCAGTGGCTAGAGCGTCAGGCCGCGAATGCCGAAGACGTGGGTTCGATTCCCACAACGGCGACAATCTTTTCGCACTTTTTCTACATATTTTAATGTTCAATCTTAAGTGCAAAGATTAGCACTATAAACAATTTAAATTTATACTTAGTAATGTATATTGCGTTACTATTTGACAAAATGGGAAATGATGACAAAGTCGTAAATTATTTTAAAAAGCAATAAATAGCTGGTATTTGTTTACCTGCGCCGGGTCAAAGTGAAGCAGCGTCACCTCGCCGCCCTGAGGAGTTGCCGTGCGTCGCGCGATTAGCGTAGCAGTTAAATCATTACCGCGAAACTATCGCATTAGTTGCCATTTGTACCGCTACCCCTTACACAAAACGATTAATCTGCGCTTAAGAAATACGCAGCCATGCACATGCTGAAGCAACAGTGCTCCTCGTAGATGCGCAAGCGGTACCTGTGATATGACGTGCTCAACAAGCGACTCGTTTGCATATGCAAGCAGTGCGATGTGAATAGGACGAAAATGGAAAGCTATAGAAATAATTTAGAAACTAGAAACTTCGTGTTCATGGACAGAGAACTAAAGAATCTGAAGAATTATCCATCTTCCAACATCTGCATGAAAGAGTAACTGATATATCAATATTTTCTTGTTACGAAGTGTGAAAACAACTTTTTGCTAGGTTCAGGATTCACTAAAGCTCAAGTGTACGAGTATAATGTTGAACGGAAGGAGGGATACGTGCAAGGGAGACGGGCGATTCAGCCGAGTCAGAATGTAGACTGTAGTGGTGGGTGCAGGCGTACCCTCTTGCCGCGCTTGCCGCGCGCTCCGCGCTCGCCTTGGGGGCCGGGCGGGCCGGACGCGCCGCGCTCCCCGCGCGCCCCCTCAGCGCCTTCAACACAGCGCCGCCGCTCAGAATGCGCACACGCACCACCACGCACCACCACACACCACCACGCACCACCACACACAATGTACACACACACAGACACACAGACACACACGTCAGGAAACTACCGAATGAAATATATTCTTCGCGATTTTAACTACAGCACTACAATCAAGTCTACCCAGCATCCAAAGTTATTCTAACTATTTAACGCAATTTCGGCGACGAATTGCGTTAATATAACTAAAGCAGCATAGGAACGAGTGATATAAGAAAAATCGCAAGTTGGCATTGATGATGCTAATATCGTAACATCGTTAATAGTGAAAAACCAATGAATATCAATCGTCCCTAGTGCATGTTTCAACTTGTTTTATTACGAAGCATCAATTGTCGAGGGTCCAAGTCTATGTGCTAGCGGTGCGTGTAAGCTAATGCCCGTGAACGGTTAGGGCGAAGCGATGTCAGTGCCGATGGCCGACTCACCGGGTGGGCCGGGGGGTCCCGGGGGGCCTTCGATGATGCCGGTGGGGAATGCGTCGCCCTTCAACGTCGTGGTGTAGCCACGCTCGCCCTTGTCGCCTTTGTCGCCCTACCCGGGTCCACATGAAATACACAAACATATAAATCACTTTGGGAATCGCATATTTACTTACATAATATATATCGCCATGATAATAACTTGAAGAAATTAACTAAATGAAGTTATCGCCGTTTAATTTTCTTCTAAACATCAGATTTTTCAAATACTTTAGCTATTTTTGTTAAAATTTATTCTTTCCTGTAAATGTAAGAGGGCAGAATTTTTTGGTTACGCTTAAATCACAGTCTGAAACTTCTTATTTCCGTAGCAGTTTACAAAACTAGTTGTATAATGAGTATTATTGTTGCGAATATGTCACCTTGTGGCCCGTGGTGCCCTGTGGGCCCGGCGGCCCCTGCGGGCCGGGGTCGCCGTGGGCGCCCTGGGGCCCCGGCGGGCCGGGCGCCCCCGGCGGGCCCGCGCGTCCCTCGCCGCCCGCCGCGCCGGCCACGCCAGCCGCGCCGGGCGGCCCGGGAGGCCCTGGCTCACCCGGCTCACCCTGTAGTATCAACATCCCGTTTTCTACCTCGTTGTCATATTTAAATGTGATCGTTGTACAGTAGCTTAATAAGCTTTGTAAGTGAGGTTTGCTGTTTAGTTTGGTCCGACAGGTGCTAAGAAAGTTAGAAGAAGTCATACTTGCTTTAGAGAAAAAAAACTATGACGTAGGCGTAAAGTAGAGGTAGTAAATATATATTCAAACTCAAACATTAATAGCGGTATTGGTAACTGACTTGTTTAACTCATCTCCAAACATCATAAAAATATTTTAAAATTAAAACGGACTGAAGTGCGACTGTTCAGCGCTTTTTTAGGCCTGAAATAGAAAGCCAATACTTATTGGCCGAAATTGTAGTAAATATGTGCTGATGTTCCATGCAATTACTAAAAGGTTATGAATGAGATTTATTGGTTATTTTTCGATTATAAGTAAGAGATATGTCGAATAACAAGAATAGAGATTAAGAGTTTGTGTAAAATTCATAAGTTGGTCAACAAATTAGGTACGCATATTTAAAAATTAACTCAGAATGCTTGATGTGAGTGACAGTGACCGGGTGATCAGTTTTAATTGAATATATTCGAACAACCTGAGTTCAAATCCCGGTGCCCGCACCAAATCATTAAATCTTGGTGCCGGTGAAGGAGAATATTGTGAGAAACCCTGGATATTATCGAAATATTAACAAAAAAATAGTATTAATCTTATGAGTAAAATTAATACTCATGAAAAGAATAAAATTTTAAACGTAAATTGGAAAGAGACGGTGAATTAAGCGCTTGAGAGAGGCAGGAAACACTATTGTTAAGCTTAAACTACGAATCCATGGATAGAAGAGATACGTACGTCCTAGAGGTCCGGGCAACATTGGGACTCACCTTAAGCTGTATGATGGACTGGGCGGAGATGTTGTGGCCGGCTGCCTGCAGGCCCTACAGAGTCACACTGCGTCAATACTCGTGCACACACACGGACAAACGATACAAGCGGACAAAAACAATATATGTACTTTTAATATTGGTTGCGTGTAAGTAAAACAAAACAAAATTCATCTCTCTCTCTCATATCTAAAAGCTTTTGCTCTACTTCAAAAGTCAACAATAGCACGCTTGGCTACAAAGCCTCGACTGCTCCGCATGAACCAAATGTACCTGAACACGAACTCTGATGTGGAAATTGCAAAGAAATTAAAGCGATGCGATAATTACTTTAAGTTACGATGTTCACGAATGCATTTAAAAAAAAACAAATAAATAAACAAAGAACGCCGAAAACTGGCACGAAAAGCAACACACTGCACTAGGGGGCGCTCGGTAGCGGTACCTTAACGGCCACGATCTCTGCGGTGGTATACCGACTCATCTTAAAGTTGTCCACCGATCTCTTCACGCCCTGTAACCGCCGCAACACATATCAATAATTTATTAAGCTCTTGTCCGGCTCGGATGTTAAAGTCTAATACTTCTAGTCCAAATTTTCGATTCACGGACGTACTTCGTAATAATTGCTTTTTAACATTATTCCATCGCAACATTTTATCAATTTAAACATTTTTCCATAACATAGAATCGTTATCGTTCTTTTGTAAATATTTGATTTTTGATTTTTTTAAAACTTCTGTATGCAGACCCACCTTCACTGCTGCAAATACGTCGAAGCCAGGACTGCCCAGTTCGCCTTTTTGACCTTTGTCACCCGGCCGACCCTGAAAAAGTTTTCGTGATTCTGAAACCACCGGTACACATGGTACCGTGATGGCCTCGATTGTGTCTGTATGTTTACTATTTACCCACCCATGAACATCTACAACACCCGTGGAGGTGGAAATGCATTGTCAAATTTAATATTCATTTACGTCGGCTTCCTGGTTGGTGGTGGTAGTACTTCCCAGATAAGCTTACCCATTCGTGGAGAAGCTGTTGCGTAGTCTAATACTATTTATGGTATTGTTTTTCATATGTACCAAATAAATGTTTCATTCATTCTTTCTTTCTAGTTCTACTAGAGTAGCTTATGCTATGTTCAAAATACTTTATATTGTCTAATGTGGACCAAAATGAAATAAATAACATCCGTTATTCAGTCATTTATATTGTTGAGGCGCTATAAGCAGTGTACTGTATCGTACGAAAGATATAGGTACACAGATGTTCTATATATCTTTTATAAGATCATACTATATAAAAACAATCAACAATTTTAAAACAAATAAATCATCATCCTATTAATATGTTAAAATTAATTAAAAATACATCATGAAATGAAGTGTCAACAAGTTGTTATTAGTTGCCATGGTAACACTGTGAAGTTAGTCGAAGTTGATCCCTTTACCAACTACATTATGTCGCTTTTTGGAAGTCGATGTGTAAAAATTTTACTCTCATAATTTGCAGACTTGACGTTTCAGCTGATTGTTAAGTGATAACTGCCGCCCTTGGACATTTGCAGCACCCGTGGGGTTGCAGATGCCACCTTTTCATAAAGTGGGCCCCGATAACCTCACTTACCAGACGAATCGCAGAAATATGACTCCTACTTAAGGACCGGTCTTCTGTGAGGTCGTGGTACTGCCCTGGATGGACCTGCCCATTCGTGCAACAGTGAACAATGTTGCGTGACCCCACCACAGTTAAGTAGATGCTTTCGACTTCAAATAAATATAAAACATCAAATTAAAATAGTTACAAATATCTTACTTCAATCGACATGAAATCAACAGCCGCGTATATTAAAATATTTTACATCACTGATATTAATTTTATTAAGATTTGTTTATAAATAATGTAATTTTTTTTTAATTTACCGAGAACATGTTTTGAAAGCAATGGTCCATTAAGATTTTGATTATCTTTCTCTGTGATAACTTGTTGTTTTCTCTTTGAGAGATTCTTTTGCATTCACAAATTTAATTAGTAATGGAAGTTTCAACTTACTGGATCTCCTTTAGGCCCGTCCAGTCCGATTGGCCCCTGTAATGATTTATGACAAGAACAGTTATTGTATGGAAATTAACCATATGTTTTGGAACGATTTTTAATAATTATCATAGGTTAGTGGTTAGTCAAATTAGATGTTGAGAAAATGGTTACGTTTTATAAATAAAGAGTTATACTTAGGAATGAAGAATATTAAATAGCAGTTTGATTTCAAATTAGTTTGGATCGAGAATTAATTCTACAACATTAGTAAACTCGATGAATCCTACAAAGCAGCGACAAAAATCCGTTAGTTTGTTATTTTACTAAAAACTGCTACTTCTTACGGTTTGTAAAAATAAGAGCAATATTTCTATAATGACTAATGTCTTCTTACAGATTCGTTCATGACCTGATGAAGGAATCTCTTATTTAATTGCTATTTATTTTTTAATAATCAATTCCGGAAAATGTAGCGGCAACATTTGATTGCAGATTGCAGTTAGTATTGTTGGGGCATAGGGTCCGGTTAGGCGGCGAGCGGGAGTTAGCTACGGGTCGCTACGGGGCGCTACAGGCCTCTACGGGAGGGCTCTTACCATGAAGCCTCGCTCGCCCTTCTCCCCCTTGCTCCCCTGAAACGTCACAGGGTCGTACAATAGCCATCGGGACGCTCACAGCCGCACGAATCGGCGAAACACTTTCATATAACAGCCTTTAACAACTCTAGCTTTCTACTTACGAAAGACTGAGCATAAAGAAGGCGAGGGTGAGAGGTGTACATTATTTTATCTAATCAATAGGGCATATTGCAGTTGCTGTTTCAATGAAAAATTCTCTCAATAATATAATAGCCGAGGTGCAGTTATGTAATTGTAATGGGTAAAGAGAAAAGAATATCATTAAATGAAAATAGAAAGAAAAAGATAGAGAAAATAAAAATAAAAGCAAAGTTAATACCGGAAATCCGTTCTTGCCTGGTGCACCCATTAACCCCTGCAAAAGATAAATAAAAATAAACCAAAAAAGATAAAAGGACCTATGCTCCTTGCTTGAGGTGCCTTTAAGAGGAATCTATAATGCACTCTTCTATTGGGCGGTCTTCCGTTTGTAATATTTGTATATTGATAGTCTAGCGGAGAGCTACGCACTCACCGGGGGGCCTGGTTCGCCGGGGTCGCCTTTCTTGCCCTTCTTGCCGCGTTTGCCTGGAGGCCCGGGGGGACCTGGAATCGATACAAGTCCTCAATCATACATATGTCCTGATAATATTATCTCACTGAGAACATTTACTTATTTTATTCCCGTCTCAAATGTGTCCTTTTGCGTAACTAAAAAAAGGAAGAGTAACTATACATATAGAAAGGATTCTTTGAAACATTTTTCATCCGGTAATCGTAGTAATTGAGCTTGGTCACCCCAAGGTTATGGGTGCTGATGATGCGCTAATTTATTAAATGTAAATTATAAATTGCGTGCAATTTGTTAATATATGTACATTAACAAATTGTTTCAAAAATTAAGCGAAATTATTAATAAGAACTTTCATTACTTTCTATTGAAAACAACTCGTTTAATTTGATACCCAAATATTTGGTGGTTTATAATTATTATTTTACATTACCTATGGTTAATATGGAAATTATAAATCACCATTTAGCGGCTGTCGCCATATTGGATTAAAAATGGCAGCATTTTGATAATCATGTAGTGTCTTTATAGACAACGGGACAGGTAAAAGCTAAATAAAAGTTTGTAAAGTAAGTTCCCTATGTGTATTTGAGGTCCTTTATAGTTATTAACTGAAGTATCTATCTTCTTGCGGGTACAAGTTAAAGCAATACCAAATACGCATTACACTGCGCGAGCGCTCTTCTAGACTTTTAGGTAACTCAAGACCTTCTTTTGTTTGCTACATTCCGACAGTCAAGGCTTTATTAGAGGTAAAGTTAGACGATGGAACTGAAAAATCACTGTAGTTGTTAGTAAATTCTGTGAGGTTTCACAATGTGAGGTGATGGGCAATCATGTTTAAACCATCTACATATTGTTACAACAAGTTAAAATTGTGTTGGTATCTGTACTGTTGGTTTATTTTTTATAAATAAATAAAAAAATATTAATTGATAATATATCACAAAGATGACTAAAAGGTTCACAAGTGATCATTTTCTGGTGATTTTTAGATTGATCCAAATCAGTCCAGCCGTTTCAGAGATTAGCCGGAACAAATAGACAGAAAGACAAAAATTGTAAAAAAAATATTTTGGTATATGTACCGTGTATACATTCATATGCATTTAATAAGAAACGGTTATTTTAATATTACAAACATACACTCCAACTTTATTTATCTGTATGTATAGATGATCGTAAAGCATAACTCGTAGTTGGAACTTTTATGACATACTCTCATTCGTGATAAATGTCCATTGGTATTATATCATCATCATCATTTCAGCCCGTCTGGGTCCACCGCTGAACGTAGGCCTCCCCCACAGACTGCCACGAAGCACGATCCCGAGCCACCTGCATCCATCGACTTCTCGCACATTTGCACGGGTCGTCACTCCATCTAGTGGGGCGTCGTCCCACACTACGATGGGCAGTTCCAGGCTGCCACTCGAGAACTTTTCTTTCCCAGCGGTTATTGGTTCTACGAGCTATATAGACGGCCCATCGCCACTTCAGCTTGCTAACCTTCTGAGCTATGTCGGATGTTCTACTGCGGATGTCTTCGTTGCGAACTTTATCACGCAGAGAAATACCGAGCATAGCCCGCTCCATAACTCGCTGAGCGACTTTGAGCTTCCTCATACGGCCAGCAGTGAAGGGGGTCTCAGTTCCGTATGTCATCACTAGCAACATACATTGGTTGAAGACTTTAGTCTTCAAACATTGAGGTATATTCGATGAGAAGATTTGCCGAAGCTTCTCGAACGCTGCCCATCCGAGTTGGATGCGCCGATTGACCTCTGCCTCGAAGTTGGACTTACCTAGACCGTTACCGGACTAACTGTCCTAGGTTTACGTACTCGTCAACAACGGTAATAAAAATAAATAAACATAATTCTGGTATTATATATCACCATTTAAATTGCGTGTATGTAATACTTAATTTAAACCTTAGATAACCCTATATAGTGTGCTATTTCAGTGTTTTATATGCGAGAAAACAACAGTGAAAGGGCGTGTCCTGGCCGCCAGTCGCACTCAACATCCCACCCGTCTCATCGGCGGATGCGCAATTCTCTATAAATAGTTTTCACCCATCTTTTTTCTTCAATACGATTTTATAGTAGTTTAATACGTAAATAAAGTTTTAAACAGTTTCTAAATTCAGTAAGCACCACGATTTTTTTCTTGTTTTAATGTTAAACAGCGACCCAATAAGTGCTGAAGTGTATAATAAAGCACCATTGACTCGGAAAAGATCTGAATATCATATAATACTTTTTGTGTGTTTGCCTGGTGAGTTGGGTAACTGTGGGTTCATCCTTTAAAGGTTGGCACCTTCCTAGGAAATGCTAATCGAAGGAATCTGCTCGATCACCATCGCCTAAAAAAATTTACAATATTTCAAATGTGTATAATAGCTGAGCAAATGTTGGTGCAATATTAACTTATGAAAGCATTTAACAATGTATAGATCTAAAATTTATCAATTCATTAATAAGTCTATAATAATCATTTATATAAATATAAAATTCCAAGAACGTTCTACGCCAGTCTGTCTGTGGCTCGCGTGATGAGGTGTCCAAGTGTTGTCATTACATATTCTGAAAATGAATGCGTCTGTATTGTTACAACAGTGCAAGCCTGCTGTCAGCAATAAGTAGGCTCGTTATCTCCACGGCTCATTGGTCAGTTAGGTTTACCTAAGTTTAAATGAAGTTGATCTTACTTGAAGGAAAGAAAAAACTTACTAATCATTAATAATAATAATAATAATAATAAAATATCTTTATTCACATAGACGCTTGCGCGTTCTTATGAAACGTCAAAATTTTACAAGAAATGAACACGTTCGTAAGTTACCACCGGTTCGGAAAGCAGTTTCTGTTGAGAAGAAACCGGCAAGAAACTCAACAGTTGCTCTTTTTTAAAAAAAATCAGTTTACAATATAATAGTACATGTACAATAGTCTTGTTTTAGCCTACGTGAGTATCAACAGTATTAACCCCACACATTGGCGTCGTCAAGATATTCAGCAATAGAATAATAGGCTTTTAGCCATAAGTTTACTTTTAATTTTTCGTTTAAATTCATCAAGTGGCAGACTTAATATCGACTGTGGGATTTTATTATACATGCGCACACCTTGCCCCATGAACGACCTGTTTACTTTTTGTAAACGAAACAATAGCGTAATTAGTTTGTCCTTATTTCTAGTATTTAGTTTATGTCTGTCACTATTCTTTAGATAACTATTAATATTATTTTTAACATACAAAATATTACAATAAATATATTGAGACGCAACAGTGAGTATATTAATCTCTTTAAAAAGGTCTCTGAGTGTATTCCGGGCTCCGATGTTATAGATTGCTCGGACAGCTCTTTTTTGAAGAATAAATATAGAATTTATATCAGATGCACTACCCCACAACAAAATGCCGTAAGACAAGATGCTGTGGAAATAACTGAAATAAACAAGTCTGGCAGTGTCCATGTCTGATAGCTGCCTAACCTTCCTAACTGCAAAAACAGCGGAGCTTAACCTGTTCGCAAGAGATGATAGATGGGGACTCCATTGGAGCTTTGAATCCACTGTAATTCCCAAGAATACAGCGGACTCAACAGGATTAAGGGTTACGCTATTTAATGTTAAGCTAAAACTTCGCCTTCTTACGCTGGGAAGGGTAAAAAGAAGGCATTTAGTTTTTTTAGCATTTAACACCATATTATTAACGGTAAACCAGTGGAGGATACGCGAAAGTGCACTATTCACGTCGTCATAATGCGACACGTTTCGGTCAACCTTAAAAATGAGCGATGTGTCGTCAGCAAACAGTACAATATCACATAACTCACTGGCATAAAAGGGGAGATCATTTATATACACTAAGAATAATAATGGACCCAAGATTGATCCTTGTGGGACACCCATTTTCATGGGGGACCCTGTGGAATTTACATCATTAAAAATTATTTTACGATTTTTGCCAGTAAAAACTCGGGAACATCCTGCGTTCTTAGTTATTCTTAGTCACACATGTTGCCCATTTTGAGTAAAGACAAATATAAGCAAGTTAAACGGAAATATTAGTATATATATTATTATGTAAGACGACATAAGGGCATCGATGCAGCGTAAGTTCCAAGACCCAAATCAATATCGTAGCTCATTTACTTAAAAATTTGCGTCACGATTCATAAAAAAGTAAATAAAACTCGTGCCAAAATAGATATGAGCGATTCCAGAAGAGGCCCCCGGTGAGACTTGGACCACCTCATTAAGCAGCCATTACCACTTCCCCGAGACCCTGTAATCGAGTTAATCCGCCGCGGAGGGTTGAGATATGGCCTCGCGGCCCGAAGCGGCAACGATTGCTTGCAAATTGAGTTAGTCCCCTTTCAAGCGCCATTTCGCTTCAAACTCCAGAAAGTAATCTCGTTCTTTTCGAGGGCCTACCGACGCGCCTAATGAAAATATTGTGTTTGGGGTCCACGTTCGTTCAGCTACACGACGCGTTTGTGTTTCAACGAAATTTGCGCTAAGCTGTGTGGATGCTCTACTTTTCGCTGTGATTATAATACTAGCGACCCTCCCCGGCTTATAGTATACATATGAACCTTCCTCTCGAATCACTCTATCTAGTAGAAAACCCGCTTCAAGAACCGCTGCGTAGTTTTAAAGATCTAAGACTACTTTGTTTTATACTATGTAGTGATAATTATTCAAAAGTAAGAAAAAACGTACAGAAGTTAGCTTGACATTCGTTTGATTTAAAAACGCCAAAAGGATTGCAGGTGGGTTTTCAGCCACATTAGGCTGCACCTCCAGCTACTTAAATCACCGGACGGAAGGCGATAAAGTACTCCTACTTCGTGACGGTTAAAGGTTCTGAAGCGCGTTGTCTTTCCTTCAGTTTTCAGGTTCTTTTGATGTGCCACACCTATTGGCGCATGACAGCAAAATCGGCTGGTTTGCCGTCATGGCAAACGGCATGACGCTTTGATGCCATCATGCTCCCGCCGCGCCGCCGCTTAAGACTCCCTCCTATGTGTGTATAAGCTAGGTATAATTTTTATCGGATTATAGTAATAACACGTTTACTCTTCATATAAACGTTATTATATTTTCTTTATTGAGATAGAATGTTATTAAGTTTAAAGTAATTAAATAGAATAGAATCAGTAATGCTATTATTATTATTATTAATAAAAATATGAATGACAGTGACGATCACGTGAACAAAAAATAAATTATTTTAAATTAATTTCAAATTATTAAAAATTTTAACTTTCTTGCTATTTCTTAATCTATAGATTTATTTCAGTAACGAAATTATACTATTGATTTTATTCCATATTTCCTCTACTAATTATAAGTTCTTATATTAACTTAAATGTTTCACATCTGACGGGCGTCCCGTGACTAATTTTTTTCATGGTATTTCTTTCTTCTTTCTTTATTGATTCCCAAATACAGCCTTCGTAGCTGCGGCGTACAGACTATTGGCTAAAGACCAAAACTATACGTAATGTATGTATTCATTGCTGTTGTAACGTTTCTATATTGGATGGTGTAGTTAATGATGGGGAGATTTAATAAAAGATTTATTAGCGGTTAAGAATTTGTATTTATCCCTTCAATTTAAAGTTACAATCCCTGGACTAGCTCAGATACAATATATTTTATAATATAATAATAATAATAAGTTGGGCGCCTTGTCTGTTAGGAACAGACTGTTGTAATAATCACAATTAAGTATCTCAGGGAGTCGCGAGTACATAGGACCTACACATTACTTTGTGCGACCATAAAAGGTTAAATAAATTAAATTAATTTGAGATGGTAAAACTTATGCAATTCAATTTACATTGTGGGACTACAATCTGATCTTTATTTTTAGTTCTCCCCTAATATTTATAACGTAGTTATGTGCAGTTTGTGACTGGGACATCGAATTTCTAATATCTTCGCCTCAGAGTCCTCGGAGCCCCTGGAGACAAAGCGGCCCTCTTCGTTCTATCGAGGAATGAGGGCGAGCGGAAAATAAAACATGCTAATGGTACAAGTTGCGCTGTTACGGGCGCTAAACTGTTGTTTGTCGCCGCTTATTTCGTTAATATCTGTGCCGCGACCCACCCCACACCCCCTCGCCTACTCCCGGTACTTGGAGCTCTCTTCGAAATTGCTGATTTATGCTAATTTAAGATAAGGAACATGTTACGAACAATTTCTGGAAGCAAAATGAGACTGTGCTTCTGAAATGGATACTAGAATAATACGAATGTAAGCAAATAAATCTAATATGTCGACATCGATTTTTCTATATTAAAGTAAAAGCCTTTACCCTCATACATGGTTCCAAATTTTGACAAAACCTCATTTTTTATCTAACTTCATAGGTGGTTGTCATTCAGCAGTGTTTCATTCAACAAACGCCCCGTTTGTTGAATGAAACACTACTATGCCGACGACAAAAAAAAGGATATCATAACAACAGGGAAGTAACGTTTCAGCAAAACTACTCAAAGAAAAGCTACAAGTAGGTACGGATGATTATTTTATGACGTGTTGGTACTTAATAAATGTTGGCGCACACAAGCGGCACATTATTCCATTGATGAGGGTTCAAAACGATCAAAATTCAAGGCTATAAAGTTTTATTACTTCTGTGTAATTTAAAAGGAACCAAATTATGTGCAATTTGATTGTAGTGCCGGAGGCGCTAGAGGCCCTTCATTTTTAATAAATGTCGGCCATTGGCGGGGCAACGCAGTTGGGATGGGCCGAGCTTACCTAAGAACTGTAAATAAGTCATTTCTTGCCTGATAATCATTTAGACTAGATATTTCCAGGGTGCTCGTATGAGCTTTGTGCAATTTAATCTTAAAATATGTGTATTATTCTCATTATTAATATATTTTACTGATATATAAGCGAGCACGTCACTTAACTACCATAACTAATTTGTTTGTTATTAATACTAAGTATTAATTTTACTAGATCGTAAAGAAGCCACAGCGTGGCCCACAGTAAGCCTATAAATAACACGGTAACCGTTTGAATACCATTTAAATCACGAATCAAACTCGCTTGCTCCCTACTTGACTGCAGACATAATTAATAGAGTCGTTAGTGATACCGTTAATCGTGAGAAAATGTGGGGATCTTTGGTAGCAAAGAAGTCTCACGACGCGATGGTGCGAACTGTTAGTCTCGGAAATGAATTCGGGAACACTCTGTGCGACTGGCGGCATGGCGATATCAAACAAATTTTGGGTGGTTTTTTCAGCTTGTTGCATCCTCAGTCACCATCGTACTGCACCTGAATCAATTGCGCAATGACCGGTGCTTCATTCAATAAAATCGACCACCGGCAAAGCGCGGCGCCTTTCGTGATCCTAACTTCGGACCGATTGGACACCCCTTAGTGTCTTAAGTAAATATTATTAAGAACTTTTGTAGAACCTTTTTAAATATTATTTTATTTTAAATCGTTCTTTTTAAGATCCTCCGCTGCGCAACCCGTAATTAGCTAGACGTGGCGATATACGTTGAACATAAAATATTATTTAAAATAACCAAAACTTTAGTTTTCGATAGAATACAATTTCTAATGCTAGTTTCTCGGCTGGATTCTCGGCTGCGGTCGGTATAAATATTAAGGAAGGCTTGCTAATAAAATTTGTATTTAAACAAAAATTGATTCTTTTAAACGCTGTGATAATTTAAAAATGAAAAAAATAGTAGAGAAATGTGTTGGCTGTTGTAAAGGAGCGTGGTTTCACTGACTTCGATTTTTGCAGCGTGCGTCTAAATTCCTTATGAGGCTGTAGTGTCGGGCTCTCGGTGTGAGTGTCGCTGTTCGCTAAGTCTCGCTGAGTGTCGCCAAGTGCAGCGAGAACGAGTCGAGTTACAAATGTTGACAGGTTATTAGGCTAGGCTCGAGCACCTCCACTCACACGGATTTTTTTCAACTATGCTTTTTTGCAGAGAATAAGAAACTATACATATATGTATAACAAATATTAAAAAATAGGAAAGTAATTTGTAATCAAGAATATTTCTTATAAGCCCCGTTTGGGCATCCGACCATGCAGTTTATTTTTAGTTACTAACAAAACTCAAATATTGAAATAAGGTTATAGTAATATATCGCTCTCTATACTTGACTACCACTTTTTTATGTAAGGGGGTGACAAATAAGCAGATAGTTTATCCAATGATTGGCACCGCCTTCTTACCTTGTGTGGCTCTACCATATGACAATATCAATATTAAAAAGTGGTAAATTGTTTGTAAGTACAACTTCTTTTCAGATTTATTTACGTATGAAGAACTATACGACAACCCTTAAAGGGAAAGATGTTAAAAAACCTACAACAAAAGGCATTTCCATTGGGATGCGTAATTACTGCCGACGGCCCAAAGTACGGAATGAGGGGAATGCGTGCTGGCCAGAGGTTAATTATTGCCTTTGTCCTTAATTCAAATAGAGTTTCTTGCGACGGGGTTCATCAGAATCGCAAGTAAAGCACTTGTCATCAAAACTAAAAACAGAAATAAATGAAAATGGCACAGCCTAGATAATAAGTCTGTGACCACACGTATTGAATTCGTTGACAAGATGTAAAATGTTTATTTTAATTGTACTCTAGATCATGTTACCTACCACACACGAATTTACGGTGTTCGCCTGGTTTATCACTACATAGTATAAAACAAAGTCTGTCTGTCCCTATGTATGCTTAGGTCTTTAAAACTTCGCAACGGATCTTGATGCCTTTTTTTACTACATAGAGTGATTTAAGGGTTTATATGTATAATACATTGCACCTGCGCAAAGCCGGGGCGGAGCGGTAGTTTTTTATAATATTCAGTATCAGTCGTCATTATCAAATTACTACCCATTTCAGAGTGGGACTCCTACGCACCCGCGCCACTGGCAAGGAATCCATAAAGGATTATTTCCACGTACAAAAAGGACGGCACACTTGCACAGGTCGTAAACTCCATCTCCACTAGATGCGCAAGTGTGTAGAATGTCGATGCCAGCAGGTAATTCAGGGTCGTGTTTCGTCGTTTTCGCGGTCTGTGGGAGAAGCCTACCATCAGCAGTGGACTCCAAGAGGCTGAAATAATGATGATGATGGTAAAGGTATATTTTTATTTTATTACCTTTTTTATTTCTAGCAGTTTTATTTCTTACTTACCATAAGTGTTTGCAGCGGACACAACCATAATTATAAGAGATAAATCATATTCTAAATACTCATTTCTCATATTATCATTTAAAGAATGGACGTGAGCCACGATGGATATTCGGCGGATTAACAGCAGTTAATGGGCAGATTAAAAATGCGACCAATGGTTCATTCGAATTGAGGCGCTGGCTCTGAAGGAACTTTAAGACGCCGAGAATCAGGGGCTTTGATATGCCAAGTTTAAAATACCTAGTTAAGAAGTGCTTTATATGACCATTATTGAACATAATGGCCCATCAGATTTTTACGCGTTTTATAAACTTGATCTGCACTATATATAATTGGAATTTTTGAAATATTTTTTTTAAATTTCTGTACTGTGTGTCTTTAAATTTCTAACGTCACTTCTTATTAGAGGAGGGTACAGCTGTGAGTACTTAAGACAAAGAGTAGACGTTTAATCTTTGTAAATATATAACTCTTCTGTATGTCACTGAACTTCTCTTAAGCGGCTGGACCAATTTTAATGTATTTTTTGTGTGTCTTCAGGTAGATTCGAGAATGGTTTAGATTCACAATTCAGTCCAGTCAGTTTTTTTTTTATTTTTTTTGTTTATAAGTTGTTTTTTTTATGTGAAAAAGTGGCAAACGAGCTGGCGGCAATAACTATGCCAATCGTGCATTGGAAGAAGTTTCTGGGTTCTTCTATTCTTATCACAGTAAATAAGTTGTACGTCCTCCGGTTTCTGCCTATTTTTAAATAATTTCATTGGATCTCATCATTAGAAAAGAAATGAAAATAATTATCCTACTATTAATAAATACGTATCAACTAGAAGTTTCCTGATCTTTTCTAGAAAGGACGAAATATTGCCTTTCAATATTGATGTTTTAAATATGCCCCCAGATTAGATAAAAATGTGTGCGTGTACTAGCGTACACTCATAAGAAGTGAAACTTTTTTATGACGTTATTTTTCAAAAAATAATTTACTATATGCAACTTTACAGAAATTGGTTAAATAAAGTTAAATTAGATAAAGTTTAATAAAAGGCTTTTATTATCATAGACATAAATACAAATTCTACAATTATTTCATTTTAGCTTTGTATAATATTTAGTTTCTTATTTGTAATACATAGGTGGCGTTAGTAATAAATTAAAACACACTATGGTTTGACCGTTGTAATTAGTATGAGGGTCCGCAAAAATTGTTGATTAAAAAACTTGCAACGTGAACCTTGTTTATTTCAATTAACCTCACGGACCCAAAATACAACCGCTTTGAATTTGTACATGGTCCTTCGTTGCCGAATAGTCAGCTAGTGAGTAGAAGGCAGACATTCGACTCGCGCGCGAGTGTTGTGAGTGAAGTTTTTTTTGGAAAACCGAACTTGCGGACGTTGGATCGACGTCGCAACCGCAAGTTCCAGGAGCCGATCGAGGTTTCGAAGAGCATCATCGGTCAGCTTCAGATTGTGTCTTCGGTGGAAGGCGCAGTCAGGTCACGGTGGGCGGTGCCTGCCTTTGGAGAAGAGGAAGTCGACACAGTGTCGTGCTCTGAAGTATTAGAGCTAGCACTCTCATTACTCCAAATATTATTATTGAATTTCATTAATTGTAATAGAATTATTACTATCATTGATGTCGTTATTATATATTTTTGTTATTAATGGCTTATGGTAACTGAAATACGAAACATATTGTTTACATTTTAGAATTAGAATTTAAAATATATATTGCTAAGAACACACAAAGGAACTAACGCCATCTAGCGTCAACTATTAAAACCACTAAAGATTAAAGACGACATAAAACCCCCTATTCAACACTAGATGATTTTCTCACTTACAAAAAACTATGTTTGTGAATGTCAAAGCTCCCTTGGTCTTTCTCGGCTGAATGTTGATGAAGTGCCTTCTTCTCAGACTGATGAGATGACATGAACAAGTAACACAACATATTCCCAGTAATGATATTATCAAAGTTTATAGTGATGAGTTAGGGAGGAATATGGGGTCGTTGCTTAATAATATATGTAAGGGACAATCAGTTTCTAATCATTGTATGCCCGGAGCTACTTACTCTCAAATAATGAATACTATATTGACAAGCACTCATTGTCCCAACACTATCTTAATTATATTAATTGGGAGAAGGGGAAATGTTAACAAGAAACACTTACAGAATTATTATGATCAATTATTAAACTTAAATGTTAAAAAAACATTTCCCTATGTAAAAGAGTTGCCACAGGAAAACAATTATAGACATAGTCTTAATCATATGTTATATATGTTGACAAATAACAGTTATGTACCCGTTTATCAAACAAATAAATTAAATTGTGATTTAATTGACATAAATAATATTATAAATTATAAATCATCCAATTTGACATATGATAGGTTCATCCTATCCAATTTTTATTTAAAACAGTTAGCTTATATGCTATCTTATTGCATTTTTTTTAAACCCAGCCAATTGTTTGGCTAACCAGACTGCTGCTTCTATTGAACAGCAACAAAATTTGACATGTACCAATTTGGAATCCGTTCCAAGTAATATAAATTAAATAAGAAGACAACAGAGGCAATCTCTGGCACTTCAATTAAAAACTTAACTTATTCTAGTAAATCAGTGAGACATGTAAGTAAATTGAATAAAGACATTAATTGTAATAATAAATTAAATTGTATTAGCCTGGTCCATCAAAACATCCAAGGTTAAGTAAAGATTTGGAAATTGAGTTATTTTTGAACAGTAACAATATTGATATATTATGTATTACTGAACATTGGCTATTAAACTACCAGTACATATTTAACTTCAGATGTCACCAGGTTGCTAGTCTGTTCAGCAGAGAAAAAGCGATACGTGGTGGCTCTCTTATACTCATTAATAATGCTTTAAAATTTAAGAACCGCAAAGATGTTGTGAGCCTCTCTGTTGAGCAGACTATTGAAATAGCCTGTGTGGAGCTTGAGCAATTCATTGTTGTATGCGTATACAGACCTCCTAGTGCGTTATATGAATCTTTTGAAAATGTTTTGGAAGAATTGATGTTGAAGTTATCTGAGTCTAATAAATATATTATTGTCTGTGGTGACTTTAATATAAATTTATTAGAAAATTCTACCACCTCTATTAGATTCAGATCATTGTTAAATTCATATAACCTTGCCAATTTATTCCTTGAACCAACTAGAATCACTACTTCTTCCGCAACTTGTTTAGATAACATATTTACAAATTGTAACCCAATTAACAAGTCTATTATTAATATATTTACTTCAGACTTGCCACTTTTAAATCATATATAAAAAATAGTAGTGCTAAGGTACAAAAAATAATGGTTGTTCCTGTAAATAGAACTCGGGTTGAGAAGTTTAGAAGTAATATAACAAAAAAAGCTGACGTATCTACCTTATAATGATAGCCCCAATGCACTTTACAACATATTATTTAATTTAATTAAAGTGGAATTTAATATTATATTTACTCCTAAGACAGTCAAACCTAAAAGCTCTGTAGTTTTCAATGAATGGGCAACAGTCGGAATTCATAATAGTAGACGTAGATTGTATGAACTTTATAGTGAAAGGACATACAATCATAATCAAAGTTTTGTTTCTTATGTTAGTGCCTACTCTAAAATATTTAAAAAAAGCTTGTTATACTGCTAAATCTCTATATATTAGGAATAAAATAAAAAATGCACCTGATAGAATCAAAATGACTTGGAAAATAATTAATAGCGAAACGGGAAGAGTCACGAAGCGCAAATCTGACCTAATGTTAACTAATGATAATAATTCTATTAACTCAAATCAACAGGCTGCTACTTTCTTCGAGAAATTTTTCGTTGACATTCCAGTTTCAACAACCAAGTCACTTCTTTCCTCACCGACAGTTGCTGAGTCATTACTAAAAAAGAATGTTATGGAATGTAAAGTCAACTTTAAATTTACTACTGTAAACAAGACAGAAATTGTTAAAACTTTTAAAACTTTAGATGTTAAAAGAACTGCAGATCTATGGGGGATCTCGGTTAAGGTGATCAGTTCTATTATTGATGTAATATCACCTTACCTAGCAACTATTTTTAATATTTGTATCAATCGTGGCGAATTTCCTGACCTTATGAAACATAGTAAAATCATTCCGGTGTTTAAATCTGGTAGTACTTCCGACCCCAATAATTTTAGACCTATCTCTATACTGCCAACTCTTAGTAAAATTTTTGAAAAAATCATGTTGAATCAAATGTTACAGCATTTTAGCTCTCATAATTTATTACATAACAAGCAATATGGGTTTACTAGGGGTCGCTCAACAACTGATGCGGGTGTTCAGCTCGTTATGAATATTTTTTGAAGCCTGGGAAAAGTCGCAGGATGCCTTAGGAATATTCTGTGACTTAACCAAAGCTTTCGATTGTGTACAGCATGAGACCTTGGTCAGGAAACTACGCCACTATGGTATAAGAGATGCCGCACTCAATCTTCTGAAATCGTACTTGAGCCATCGAATTCAGAGAGTTGACGTGAATGGCAAGAGATCTCCCGGGGCCTTGGTAAATATGGGGGCCCGCAGGGATCTATTCTTGGGCCTTTTCTCTTCCTCATTTACATGAATGATCTACCTTATCTTGTTAATAATAATCATGAGATAGTATTGTTTGCGGATGATACCTCTTTAATCTTTAAAGTAAACCGACCTTCTTTAAGTTATGACGATGTAAATAATACTCTATCTACTGTAGTACATTGGTTTAGTGCTAACAATTTACTGTTGAATAATAAAAAAAACTAAATGTATTAAATTTACAACTTCCTCCAATGTTAAACATGTAAAAACTGATGTACTTTTATATGGGGAAGCGTTGGACCCTATTGACTCAACTGTATTCCTTGGCATAACTATTGATGCCAAACTGCAATGGGGCCCCCATATTAATAGACTGGTGAGTAGACTTAGCTCAGCAGCTTTCGCGGCCAAAAAAATAAGACAGTTAACTGATGTAGATACGGCTCGCTTGGTATATTTTAGTTATTTTCACAGTATAATGTCTTATGGCATTCTGCTTTGGGGTAACGCGGCCGACATTAATACAATCTTTATCTTACAAAAGAGAGCTATTCGTGCAGTTTACAATCTGGGCCCCAAAGAAACGTTAAGAAACTTGTTTAAAGAGATAAAGGTATTGACTGTTGCTGCTCAATACATTTTTGAAAATGTTTTGTATGTCCATAAAAATAAGGATAAATTTTTAAGACATAATAATGTTCACGATATAAATACTAGGAACAAAAAAAAATAATCCTACCCACAAGTAGACTCCGTAAAATAAGTAAATCTTTTATGGGACAATGTATACGATATTACTGCTAAATTTAAAAAAATAGTAAAAGAACGTTTGTGTGTTAAAGGCTACTATAATATTAATGATTATTTAAATGATAACACACTCTGGTAATGAACTGATCGCTCCAGGCTCTTTCAATCTGAGTTCTTATATTGTATTTTAACGAATTTATGTCAAACTGCTTATTTAAAAAAAAAAAGCCCGCTGAGTTTCTTTCGCCGGTTCTTCTCAGTACAGTGGCTTTCTTTTCCGAACCGGTGGTAGTGTTTTGACTATCAATAAGTGAGTGTAATGCTCCTATGTTGAATAAATACATTTGATTTTGATTTTGATTTTGAGATGGCGTTAGAGGAACATTTTAAGATAAAAAAAAGATGGCGCGTAACGGAAAAATGTTATACTAAATTTTTTTCCAACCCCGATAAAGAAGTTTCACTTCAAAAACTTTTAACATGTTTACTTAATCAGCTAGCCATCGAAGAAATACCTTATTAAGCGCATCTCGGTGACGTGTCGTTACCGCTAGCAAGGGCTCCTATCTTATGTGTGACATTTGTGGGACAGGCGTGAACAGCGGTCACGACAGGGCGCAATGTGACGCAAATGAGGTTCCATGTGCTTTTGAAACTCATCATTAGCGGCCTGAACCTTCTAAAGAAATGCTTTAGTGATCAACTTATATGTATTAAGGCTTTAAAATGTTGTTCTATTTTATATTTTAATAAATTTTCACATTTAAAAGTAAAGAACAGCCTATACAGGGAGGCTTTTCTAAGTGTATCCATTTTTTTTATTAAATTCTAGAAATCAATTATGTTATATAAAAATGATAAATTATTTTAAATCACTCGAAAGTAATTAATTACATTCATTTGAACTTATCTCAAAAAGTGCGTGATTTATACGCAACTCATTTATTTTACGCGCGATCATTCATAACTAACACGCACACAAATTTGTTTGTGTGCGTGAACAGTAAAATTTAGGTATTTATGAATGACTACCACGTTGTCAACAAGTTCTGTTTTTTTTTATTGAATAGAATGGTAATGTTTTTGAAAAAAAAGAGTTTGTTTTTATTTCAATAAATGATTATACTACAGACTCTGAACCTCCTGTGTAAATTTGGGCACCTTTAAAAAGCCTCCCTGTATGTGGCAAGGCCTCCTATGTACAGAGGGTATCAGGGCATAGTCCACCCCGCGGCCCCACTGTGGATTGGTAGACTTCACATATTTTAGAAATACTTTTTTCTTATTATTTCGAAAATATGCAGGATTCCTCATTATGCTTTCCTTCACCGCTGAGCACGTGATAAGTTACCACATAAAATTGACAATTTCATTGGTGCCGGCACCGGGGATCGAGCTCAGGTTGATCGAGTATATTGAATTAAAAGCGAGCGCCCGGATCCATTTTTTACTCATAATTTTAACCCTTCCTTTTATTTTGTGTTTGCATTTAGAAAAAAAATATCTTAAGAATCAAAATTTGTACACAATAAATTACATTTGTTCAAAGAAATACGTTGCATTAAATTTAAAATGCTTAATTTTTATCGCATTTTCTTTATATAATCTGAAATGTTCCATATTGTGCATAGGTACATAAAAATGGTTTCAAACACGGGGCGTGTTTGCTGCAGTAATGCCCGCACCATCCCGTCACACACTCGCTGACCCACTTACTCTCTTGTTTAAATGAGATTCTCGGACCCTCGAACCCCGGAATCGTCAAGAACATCGATTAAAAAGTATACATATAATGAAAAACATCCAACAACAGGGACTTATTTCTTAAAATTAGACTCATTTAATTCTGCGTTGATAATTACTGGGAGAACCTGATCATTTTAAGTTATGTGTAACTAAAACATGGTGCAGTTCAAGTGATGAAGCAAAATGTAATGTAGCGGAGAAAATTTTTAAGCCAAGTCAAAGAATATATCATGGTAACTTTGACATTTTATCTGTGCCAAACGGGCAGCTCGAAACAATTTGAACAAGAAGTGCGGAAGGGCTGAGGAGGCAAGGAGCAGATTAGAATCCTCGCCGAGGATTAGGAGGTTCGGCTCGCTATCAGCGAACGCCAGTGCCCGCTTTAGCGAACGCGTTAGCCTAAGCGCAAATGCAAACACAGCTGGGTGTCTTGCGGTCCGAACTGTGTTATTCTTCGGTACTGTTCCGCTAATATCCGTTCTTATATTTGTTTTTCCAAGCTTGTCCAATGAATTACAATTAGTAAAGTGCTTTTACAGCTTTAGCATCTAAAGTGTATACAATGGTCAAGACGAGGGCCAAAGGAAACCGCGTTGAATACTTGTTACAAAACATGTCATTCGTAGGTCAGTTAGGGTTTTAACACCGATATCATATTAATGAAAAAATAAATCGAGCACATATAAATTTGTAGGTCCGTGTCGTTGATCGATGCGAGTGCAAATGGATCGTAGGGAGGTGCCGTCATCAGGCTGGGCTCGTGAAGCTGCTTACAATACGGAGGTCGGTAGCGGTCGGCTTTCAAAGGCCACTGCTTTTCAAAGGGACACATTAAATTCATCAATACACTCTGCCTATTACAAAAGCAAAAAGATTTTTTTTGTATTGAAGTTTAGTAATGTACCGAAAAGAGAAATTTGTACAAAATTTACATTTAACATAATGAAAAAAACTTATAAATAATAAAATTAACAATAACATATTATAAATTAAAATTAACATATAAATAATAACCTAATTTATGGACATATTTATAGAGAAATATTAGATAGGTATATCTAATATTTCTCTATCCTCTATCCCTTCATTATACAGTAAAGATTTACATATTTCTCAGGCCGGAATATCAAAGTTTATATTATATGAAATTTAATTTTTTAACGTCTAAGAAGTAAGTACCAGACATTACAACTATCATAATTTTTGTGAAGCTTTGTTTATTAGATAATAACAACAACTCATAATCATTAAACTGTGTAAAAGATAAAATAAGTTCTGGGAAAAACGAATATGTATGTATATTTAAATGGTTTGAATTAAAAAGGTCAACTTAGTTACAAATGAATTTACTATAAATAATGCCCGTTTCAAAGAAAATCATACCCGCCTTGTAAAGCGCGAAAATAATGTTTAATACTGACGCTCTGCCGCCCTTCGCGCCGTTTCCATCTCCTGCTGTTCGACATGTCATGTGGTCCAGGGTGGGAAATGGTTCATTATCAACTTTCGCTCGTGGAGCGCCACGCGTAAAGATTATTTTCCAATGGACGGAACGTCGAGATCACTCGGTACGTTGAAGAGGCAGGTGCGGATGACGCCTCGTCTCCGCCAATTGTGATGCTAATGGCCACGGAGCTGAGGAGTCCACGATTTCATTAAAAAACGAGATGCCCCGCGAAATTATTCATTTGTCAACGAGAATGAACTCGAAAAAACAAATTCGTTTGTCGCGAGGAAACTGTCCCCTCATTAATAATCACACAGATGTTTTGAGCGGTGAAAAATTGGATCGACGATAATGTCGGCATTGTATATATGTATGAATAAAAGCGTGAAACACTCTTGATACAGCTAACACACTACTGCTCCCCTGGAGTGTTAAAAATGCTTTCGTCAGAAGTTTTTGAAACAGGACCAAAAGACAAGATATCTAATACCATCACTTATGGATAATATAAAACAACCGCTATTCTAAAATTTAAGAAAGCATTAGAATATTATTAAATAATTTTCTTTTCTTTTAAAGTAACAGCATACATATTAAGATTTGTAGAAAAAGGACGAAAAGTTTTTCACCGCTGCGGGAATCGAACCTACGTCTTCCGTTTTACTTCGCTCAGACGGTGGAATCACTAAGCTAAATGGTTCTGGTGGCGGTGTAGAGATTAGCACTGTAAACATTTTATAATAATGTCTCACTACTTAAAAATGCTCTTCCGGATCAAGGGGTTTACATCACGAAATTATTGAGAATCTGGTATTGTTTTATTATTGGTTATTTATAAGTTTTATTTTGTTTCTTCAAAAACATTTTTGGTACAAAACTAAATAGTATTTTTTCCATTGGTCGTTCATTAGGATAACATTGGTCTGTGTTTTTACATACGTACATTTCACACTTTGTCCATGTGAAATTTGGCTGCACCTAGATACGGAATAACTGATTGTTTGTCATAGAAATATCTATCTCATGTGGGAATCGACCACTGGCCCTCGAGGAACAACAACCAACGAGCCACAAGCCAACTGCCAACTGTACGGAACTAGCTAATTCCATTTCAGATCATATATATGCTTTGGTATTGCTTGATAAAATCTGCTAAAAATTCAATAACTATTTGTGACAGTATTTTGGTTGCATAAGTAAGGTATGAAATTACCGTCCATAACGGGACGTCTCGCGTTGATGAACGGTGGAGAAATCTGGCGCAATAACCGATCATGAAATTATTTCACATTGTAATAAGGTGTGTTTACATTAATATCAAAGCAGAAAATAGTTAAGGTTTTCTCAATTTTAAGTTTTTATCTTTTTATGTTTTTACCGTACGTTTTGTAATATAATATTTTTTTTAAAAAACATTGCCATTACTTTAGGATAATATTATCCTGTGTTGTAAACAATAATATGACGTTAATATTATGACGTTTTACAAACATAAATTTCACGCAGACAAACACCCAGACGCGAAATAACTATCTGTGGGTGACACAAATAGTTGTCCCGTGTGGGAATCGAACCCACGACCCCTGACGCCGAAGCCAATACCTTGGCAACTGCGCCATGGAGTCATCGTAACCATAATGTTCTTTTGTTGATTTATAATCAAGAAAAACAATTAAAACAATTCAGCTTTATCGTGCAAATGCAATAGATGGCACGTTCATAGTGTTAGCTAGACTATAAATTTCATCGTATTAATCGTAGAAGGCGTTAGTTATAAATCAAATAGCCGCGTCTGCGTCGGCAACGGATTTATGGACTTTATCTAAAAGCTTTGTCGTTTATGAATGAATTGTGTCATTAAATTAGGGAGAAAGGTTGCGCCTGTGTATCCGTTTGTGCATTAGCGTCTATAGTCGTGATTTGCAGAGATAAAACCCCAAAAGGACCACTTAGTTTTTCTCGATAGTTATCGATTTTGTTTTGTAATGACTTTAAATATCTTCCAATCATTTGATTTACAAACTTATTACGTTTACATTAGACAACGCTTTTACTTCGATTCACGTCACTTCCTCTTAATCTCTTTAATCGGCGAAGCGATTAGATTAGATTTTCTCAGCGACGTGACCAAACTCGAGTGCCACAAAAATCATATGCAATTAGATATAGAGGATGCAAGTCTGATATAGATCAATCAAGGTAAAGACGAAAACAAAAGACCGTTTCGGTTTATAATTTTACCTTACATAATTATACATACATAAAAAAAAGTAAAGTATCAGCCTATACATCTCCCACTGCTGGGCAAAGGCCTCCTCTATGCAGAGGGTATCAGGGCATAGTCCACCACGCGGCCCCATTGCGGATTGGCGGACTTTACATACTTTCGAAATATATTTTTTTGTTATTATTTCGAAAATATGCAGGTTTCCTCACGATGTTTTCCTTTACCGCGGAGCACGTGATAAGTCAGCACTTAAAGTTAAAAACTTCATTGATGCCAGCACCGGGGATCGAACTCAGGTTGCTCGAGTATATTGAATTAAGATAAGATAAGATAATCATTTATTGTCTTAACTGTGTACAATAAGTGTTACATTAATTTAAGACGAGCACCCGGACACTGAGCTATCACGGCTCGTATACATACATATAAGCAAAAATTAAGATATTGTTTAATTGCGTCATTTCGTCTGATTTCTGATGATGCCTGATGATGCCCACAAACATTCATCATATAAGCAAATACACATTTGACGTGTAATGTGTAAATAAATAAATTGTGCGTGTGCAATCATTTTGATATAATGTTAGTAGCATTGGGGTCCGACTGAGATATAGTGGTTGCTGGCCCAGAGGCCGGCAAACAAATTCATTCACATTAATAATGACACAATTTTTATTTAGCAAGATATAAAAAGGTCGCCATGACGAATAGAGGGCCAGCTCTGTACATTTTTCATAACTTCACGGACAATTTTTCGGTGGAAGGTGTGACTTCTGAAAGTCACTCGTGCACATTCAAGTTCTGCGTGTTGTTTTAAACTATAGGACAACATCCATATGACAACCTTATGAACAGAAAATGATTAATATAGAATTTGATCATATTAAATTTATAGTTACGGCTTAGAGTTTTCTATTCCCATGACAAATTAGTAATGATTAGGATAATAAAGAGTCCAATTGGAGTAGTGCATAGTGATCCTTTCTCTTGCGCCAGAGGGTTGAACTGGAAATATATTGCGAGATGAATATAGTGTTTTACTAGAGTTTGGGTTTTTACTTATCTATAATATGTATTCATTCACAAAAGAAAAGTATGTTTGAGTGTTTATCAGTTACTTAGCACCCATAGTACAAACATTGCTTAGTTTAGAACTAGATAACGTTGTGTAAAAATATGCCCCTAAAGAAGTTAGCAGCGATGATGGGCTCGATATCATGAGTGCAATGCAATTATGTTAGTTATATTCATCATAAGTTATCATTATATTACCGATATGTATGTTTGCTTGCTTAGTTATTCCATGACACAAGGTTAAATGTGCATAACATTCAGTGTCACATTGTCATTTTTTCTTCAAGGCAGATTCTATGACTAAATAGCGGTTATTTCAAGGAAATATCGTATTGGTTCGGCCTTAAGTGCAGACGAGGAAATAAAATCAAAAACAGTACAAAAGACAATGCTTTTGTACAACTCGTGTCTCTCATTGTGGCATAATTCAAGCAATCATTGTAACGGGGTGTCAAACCATTGGATTAAATTAAACGCAGTGACATAGAGCGTCCGTGTTCTATTGATTTAAAAACACAGATATCTGTGGTTTTTACCTGATAAGTGGCCAGTGCTCGAATACCACTTCACCTAAGCGGTGAGTAAAGCGCCATATGTAGTATTGCTGTACACGTTATGAAAGAGAAGGTGAACCGCAGGAACCATCGTGGCAAGCGAGAAATAAAAAAAATCAATAGGTTGGAGACCTACTGAACGTCTAACTGTTCTTTGAAGGACACTCACGTGCACACTCAGCGGAAATGCCATAGATCACCAAGAACATACTTCGCTGACTTATCGGTGACGCTGACGGGAGCTAATCAGATGATTAGCTCCCGTCAGCGTCACCGATAAGTCTCGTTGTATGCCTCTTCACTGAGCACAGAACGGCTGACCCAAGTGAGCGTAAAATACTGTCGCTCCTTTTGCAAGGATATCACACAAGATTGGCATTGTACCGTATACAGGTTTTCTTCAATATGAGACTAAGCCGAAATGCGTCTTGAAATATGGTACAATCGTAGTCGCTTTCTACAAACGTGATATTCAGCAAGCACGTAGCCAAAGTTGATGGTGAACAAAGCCGCAAGTAAAGCCCGAATGCCATCAATTGTCAACTTCCTCTGGGTTCCGCTTATCGACTCACCAACATTTCGCCAGTACTCGTGCACGGCTTTATTGTTGCATGTTATGACATTTAAAATGTTTTAATATCGGTTATGAATGGAGCGGTCATTTTCAAAACGATTCTAATAAACACATGCGCTACAATCGGTTTTCGGAACGAGAATAATAACTCAATCGCGAATATCGGAAATTGCTCTATATATAACTGGAGTGACTAACAGTTACGTCTATACATAAAAATTGCTACATTACAGTTTGTTGGCAAGCAAACTTTCAAATATCGTAGCAATTGGAGCTTGACTTACAATTTAGAGCAGCCTTTTTGTTATATCGCCCATCCTTATCCGGACAAAGGGGAACATTCATTATCAACAGCAGGTATACGTCCAAATTGTATAAAAGATATGCGCACCTATGTGCCTTCGCATGCAGGTGCTGTCGAACGTACACGTATGCCCTGGGATGGTAGGAAGTAGGAAACGCTGGTTTCATTTACTGGATACAGGTGAGCGCCTCGATTCCGCCTAAATGAGTGGATTTATTCAAATTTATGCCAGCAATATAGAAGCAAATCGATGGGAGCGGGAGTTTTGTTAAAAATTAATGTACGACTTGATTTTGTGATAAACTAACGTTACCCAATAAAATATTCTACATTCACCTTGTGCGTTCCTAATTTAATGGGTAGTAAATTAAAGAAAAATAACAGCCTATACATGTCCCACGGCTGGGCAAAGGCCTCCTCTATGCAGAGGGTATCAGGGCATAGTCCACCACGCGGCCCCACTGCGAATTAGCGGACTTCACATTTCTTCGAAATATATTTTTTTTTGTTATTATTTCGAAAACATGCAGGTTTCCTCACGATGTTTTCTTTCACCGCGGAGCACGTGATAAGTCAGCACTTAAAGTTAAAAACTGCATTGCTGTCAGCACCGGGGATCGAACTCAGGTTGCTCGAGTATATTGAATTAAAGGTGAGCGCCCGGACACTGAGCTATCACGGCTCTTTTTCATGGACATTTAATGGTTCCATGGTAAGTAATATTTTTCTCGACGTGCGCAAAAAACTTCTGAAAGTCTGTGAAAAGAATATAGCTATCACAAAAGTTAATGAACTAAATATTTTTTATTGTTTAATGTGGCAATAAGTCATTTTCATGCTAAGATTTGCATGTAAAAAATAAATTTGAACATCAACATTATTAACACAATAAATTCTCCGTACGGTTTGCGATGGTTTACGCAACTTTCAGTGTAATGATATTGGCATATAGCACATCTGCAGATGGAATGTGATTACGCACAAATGCATGGCGTGAAATCAGCGATTACACAATGTTGATCAACAATATCACAAATTTCGTATTAAAGTAAAGCTATAAGTATTGATAACATGGATAGAAGATTGATATTTATGGTACAAGTATGCGCGTTTCGAACAGAAACCCCCGGAAAGTGTGTAACGACATTTCTGGTCGCTGTTTATACATATAGAGCTCTCTCTAGTCACACAAAACTCATGTATTGGAATAAAATTTTGTACATATTATCGAACACAATCACCGTACATACCACAGCCATTGGAGAAGTAGAAAGTACTCCGAGGCTACCTGTTACGTATGGAATTCATGTAACATTACGCAACTTGGCGTTGGCTGAGCCGGTACTCGGTTGCGGGAGCTCAAAAACAAGACACGCGTCAGCCAAAGATCGGTATCGGCTGTGTACTGCGTAACGGACCTCGGGACGTGTGATGACATATCATTGTGGCACGTGTGAGACGCCATCATTGAGTGCACATAAGACATGTTGTACTGACCATACTTTAAATTTATAACAAAAAACCTTAAAGGGAGTTGACCCAATTTATTACTAATAAATTTACTTTCATAGAGACGGGCTTTTAGTATGCTCTGTGAATTCTTGTAAAGTAAAAGAACATTAAATCCTAATCAAATTCCTTGGCGACAACGGTGAATACATTTTAAAAGGGAAGTTACCGCCTACTGGAAGCCGAAATGGTGATATTTTATTGACTTATTTGAATAACAGACTACGATCGGATAATTTATTATAAATATTTCATTCACATTCGATTAACACACGGGACACATTTTTTCATAATCCATCCTTTAATTGATCCTTTTTGATCAGAGGGGTTATCAATGTATAATTTGTATTCGTCTCTACGAAATACAATATTATTAACCTTCATTTCGAGTAGTTTTTCAAAGGTTACCTATGGAACCCATGTTAAAGCCACGTGCAAATTCGTGATTTTGGAACTGTCAAGAAATAACACCCTGTTCTCAGTCTCAAGTCTCACCTCAACGGGGAAATCGTGATAATTTATTATCACTTAGATTGAGTTTATTTACCCTAGATCGGGTAAAAACGGGAGCCAATGATGTTTCAAGTGAAGGATCTAGTAAACGTATAAGTTATTAAAATTCTATTCCTTTATTCCTGCCAGGTTGCCAGGCCGTACAATTATATTTTTGAGTCCATTTCTCTTGTCATGTGCCTCTGTATAAACAGGAGGATGATAAACGCCATCTCAGTCACGGCGACGGGTCGCGCACTTCCGTGAGTCACGAGGCGTCTGCGAGTCAGGACGCCGTCTGAGATGTTGCTGGCTTGGATTCGTGACTCTGCCCGATGCGACCGTTGAACCGTGCCGAGACACACGTCACAGCGCTACGGGCACAGTATAAGAGTAGCTTACTTCTTCTCTTCGAAGACAAGTTCTTTAAACGTAATGAATTTAACCATACACATCGAGTGACCATAGATTCTTAACATTTTAAATGTCACAAAACAATTTACAATATATTGATTTCCTCACCGAAACTTAAAATTTGCTTCGGATAATAAAACGACAGGCAAGACTATAAACAGTATCTTCGTATTTAATGTAATTTGTTAGCAGTTTTACATTTTTTGATCTAAGCTAATACGTTTTTTTTATTTAGAACTGGCCAGCACTTGACTGCCATCCCACCTGATGGCATATGCGATAATACCAACATTTGGAACTAAGTATAAAGCCATCTTGTTATATATTTGATTCGACAAACTTAAACGTTTCAACATACCGTTACTTCGCACATTCGTTTATATTCAACGACGCGGTAACACTTCATACATTAGTCTTACTAAACATTATATCTTATCAAGTTTCTTCCCTAATGCGTTGACAAAACACTTTTTAAGTGCACATTCCCTTTGTCAGCTATTGCCACATTCTAAGCGATAATACTTCAGACATATGTATAATTACAACCGATCAACGCAGTATTGGAAACGCCGTTATAAAACGTATATATTTCTCCACTATCTACGGTTTTTCACAGTCTGTTGTTATGCTGTGATAATAACTGTATTTGGACGATATGTTAACTTTACTTTGTTTTATCGAGCTAAGAGGGTTGAAATATAAATACTTTTGACAAATCACCGTAGTTTCACTTTGCACGACAATAACACTGCTATCATCACTTATTGACATTTTTAGACTAAAGAATCACAACTCTAACGATTTAATTCATGATATCGATTGGACAGTACTATCGCGTATACTTCTTGTTGACAGCCAAAGAAGAAGACCATGAAATGTTTCGTGCAGCTCATTTATACCTCATAGAATGACACTTCTTTTAGTGCTGCCAACAACCTCAAGGAATGAATTCTTTTTAATGTTGTCAGCAGATACGGGATAACAAAATATGGCAAAAGTACCAATATGTCAAATAACCATTTTAGGCAAAAATAAAACCGGAGGTACAAAGTAAGGGAAGTAAAAACTAAGCTAAGATAAAAACAATCGGGAAATCTAATTGTTGGTCCATAAAGTAAAATCCATATTATAACACATCTTTCGTAGACAGGTCGTATATCCATGTTGAAGTTAGCATTAATATATGATTCGATTCAACAAGCGTTGAACAAATAAAACGCATGTGGCGCACTCCAAAGACGTCGAAGCGAAAATATTATCAGACAACAATACATTTGAAATTCCAATAAGGAGTCCGCGCCATTTGCTGTGTTTTTCAACTTCATACATTTTAATAAACACATTACAAACGGACTGGAGCCCGTGGCTACAGGGGACAAAGAAGTTGCAGAATGAGTTTTTTCGCTGTCATCAATAATAGATGGCGTGGGGGTGTTGAGGCGCGAAACGCTCGGAATACTGATGGCGTTGCGGGAATCACAATGATCGTCTTACCACGACGTGTTCACCACATACCGTTACGGATCTGAAATAGCAACGTGTTATCCGCCGACGTTCTGACGGAAAAAATTGTCACCATAGACAACATCCTTTCATGGACGATCATTATCATGTAGTGAAGTGATTGCTTTCGTCACCCGCATGGGCGCCGTACTCAGATCTTCTACTCCTAGTCGCGTGCACCAATTACACTTTTGATTTTTCCGGATTTCTTATAAGATCACTCTCGCACATCTCCTCAGGGCAAGGCGACGGTTTTAAGCTCTTACTGTCCTTTTATTTCGATCGCCGATACACATAAGGATGTTAAAGAAGTTATTAAGTTTATGAAGTTACAATGACGGTAAAAAAAATTTTTAGCTTATTTTGGACGCTATCTACAAGATCGGCTATGCTATATAGCAGGGATACAGCCAAAGACCTTACACTTACACTTAGTAAGTGTTAGGTCTCTGGATACAGCTTGGCACTGACAATCAACAGGTACGGAAAAACGTGTAATCTGTTAACGATCGTTTAATGAGAAACTGTTAACTTTAAATAAACGGTTACCTATATAAATAACATGACAGCTGATTTTTAACTTACTAAAACTACTTGATTGATTTTATTATTATCCAGAAAAGTGCAGTGGCGAAATTTTTCGATAAATTATCAATCAAGCTTGGTAAGTGACTTTGGTAGAACTTAAAGTGATTTAAAAACATAAAATCTTTTTAAAATATCCCCTAAAAGTATCCTATGCTTCGCAATATGTGCAAACGTATGTATACAAACGTACGAAAAGTAGTCACAATTATTGCATTCGCTCGATGTCGGTGCCGCAACGCCGTATTCGTATGCGGGGCGTCATTTGGAAAAACCTGTCGCTTCGCTCCGCGCGATACCCTCTCGGACCAGTCGCTGCCTACATGGCAAGGGGCTGCTCTTATTATGCGATGTTTTTTATCGACAGGCATCGTGATCAACAGCAAAGCTCCTCAAAACGGGATGAGATGTAACTCCAATTTTGAGATTTAAAAATCTTTTTTCAAAGAAACCATCCTGTCAGAAACAAACCTTTGTAATATACAACAAGTTGGTACATGAGCTACAGGCTCCCGCTTATGTTCGTGATGTATGATAACTTTCTTCTTGGAATTTTCTTCAGTTGTTCAAGAGTGATTGGTGCTACCTATGTGGGGACGGCACAACATGTGAATCATGTAGTATGCGGTTTATGGCCTTGTTTTTTACGATCGACCGCCTACCTGACGTGAACCCTCTTTGTGAAAAACATCCAGATCCGGATCAAATTAAGGAGTATTTACTAAATGTTTCAAAGTATTTACCAGATTAAGTAAACTTTGCAAATCTTCCGTCCGTTGAACGTACGGCGATGTACGTACATATAAATGTATGTTCAAAGAGGTTAGGTTAGGCCCATTTACGAGTTGATGGAGCGGGTTTCCGGCCTCTTCGGTACTTTGATGTCAGCGCCCAATGCTCCTTAGGATACCGCCGACGCAGCCTCTCCGCAAAATCCCCTCGCATATGTTTTTAAATTAACTAGTCAAACTGGAGTAAAAGTACAAATCCCTAGCGTAACGTTAGAATTTGTGAGTAGATAATTTTTAAAACATTTATTGCGGAAGCCATTGTTTTTTTTATATTTTAACATTTACGTAACAGTATACACGTAATTGTTTATGTTTGAAACTTTTTTTAGATGGGTAAGAAAGTTTACGCACAGTAATTTGGATTTAATTTCCCTGGACACAAATGAAAAAGTTATCATCATGTTAGTGTCTAATATCTTTGACTCTAAATACCGAAATTAACTATATTATTCTAAAACATACTGGTTCTTTCGTTGGGATAGATTAAGTGGCATTCAACCAACATCCAGAAACATTCATCGAATTGTACAGTTTGTGAAGCGGTAGTGGTATACTAGAGGCAAGTTTGTTTCTGTACTGTATTACACATTGGCTATTCCTAGAACACTCTCCGGAGATAATAAGCTTCCGCTTTTGGCCGGTTCAATAGCGGGGCTCAGGCCGTTCCTATATCGGCGCCGGTGGGCTTCCGCCGCGTTGGCCAAGTGAGCGCGTATAGCGGATAGCGCGGCCGCTCGGAGGCGCCCTCGTGAACCAGGAAACGCCCCTAATTCACAAGCAAATCTTTCGCGGCTTACCCAAATACAAACGGTGAAACATAGAGCACTGAAGCGAATGCCTCTAGTTATTTATTGGGGGCCGGGGCTTCGCTATTTGCGTTTCATGCTCTATAAATCTGTGCATAAAGTTCCGTTAGAATGCTAGAACTGACGACGTCAGTTTGCCAGTCTGTATGAAAGAGAGCGATATTATTGAACGATGCATCAAACCCTTACACGGCCAAAACATTATGTCCTGGAAGGCTCTTTTACAGGATAAAACCTCCATTGTATTTACTATAATCACATTGCTGGGATTTACGTTGTTACTAGTACTATGTAGCTTGTACACATGAAAATTATAACAACCGCAATAAGACAGTATTATGGACCAATATGAAATGAAGAGAAATCGTTGATAAAAAGTTCACACAATATACATAACACATAAACAAACAATACTTAGGAAGCTTTCACAAATATAACATTACACATTCGAGCGATAAAAGCCACCTCGTCTCGGGAATCCAATCCACCTGTCGATTATTTCAATCTGACAGTGTTCTCGTACTTATGAAACTGGACTAGGAAATGTTTTCGCTTGAAGAATAAAGGGGGATATAGGAGGCGTATAAGCGGTTCTTTGTGTGTGCACAAATTTGAGTAGCTGGAAGCTGCGGCTTCACTTAATTTGGAAGATTTACGAAGTTCTCTTAAAGCGGACCCTTTGCGGAGAAAGAGGGGCCTTGGTAGGAAGTACGATTGGTGGTGAGAAGGTGTAAGTGATGACTCTGTGCCGTAGTTGCAATGTATTGGCAACAGGTGTGGTTCGATTCCCACACGAGACTAGTATTTGTGTTACCCACAGATAATTGTTTCTGATCCGGGTATGTGTCTACGTGAAATTTGGGTAAATAAAACGTCTTTACAACACAGGATAATGTTTATAATACAGTAAGGGCCGTGTATCTAATAATAATAAAAAAAAACTTTATCATTTATTCGTGTGAGTCAACGGCGTCAAATTCTCACAACCATCCATGGTGTTATCCCGTTTCCATTGTTTAGTGCTGTACTCTATACTAACTTTTATTGTGGACGCCGGACGAGTGTTATCATTTTTCAGCTTTGAATGCAGTCACAAACTAGATCTAATATAGAAAAAAAAAACACATATCTAATTTCTGTTATCATTCTATTAGCACAAAAATTGTTCGCAGTGATTTGGCAAAATAGAACAAACAGAAATGTTGCAGCAATGATATCGCTTTCAGTTTAAACCTTCAGACGTTTCGGAACGTCATTCAGGGCTATGCCAAATTTTGTTCGGCTAGACGGGATTTTGAACGAGGCAGAATGCTTTTTGTAACGGGAGCATAATTCTCAATTGATTGTTGTTTGTTGTCTATTATTATTGTAATTACGTAAAATTTTTGTAATACGAAAGTTCTAATTAAGTGAGGAATATAAATAATATTATTCCCAAATACGGACAGACCTATAAACGTTTAACCGTGGCTCGTTTGTCACCTTCAGTGACGATAAAAAAGGTGACAAGGACAGGCCAGGCGGGCGGGATTTAGGCGGCGGGCCATCGGCGTCACGCCGCCAGGGCCGGATTTGGGCGCGAGCCAGCACAACGCTCCTGGTGGAGAGACGCGCCGCCTTGGCCAACCGCCAATGGGCAAAAGGGGATCACTCTGCATAGATTAAACCATTATTTGTATATAAAAAATGAATGATGTATAAGGAACATTTTCATTTATTATGTACTCTAATAGGTATTTGAGTTTCGTGATAAATTCGTAAGTTATTTTAATTAAGATATGGATGATGTAATGATGGTAATGTAAATTCTGTTGTTTTTCGTTATGATAAGGAAACATCGTCTAAGAGCTTAGGTGTCTAGAGTAACAGAGCGGTGTATTAAGCTTACATGTTTATAGCAAACATGTAAGCTGTGTGAATGAAATGTGATACGAGATTAATTTACTGTAAGTATACGATTGCCCTCCATTACATTTCCACGTCCATTTCTCTTCGGTGCCGTGGGAAGTGACCGCCTTAAGATGAAGGAGTTAACTGATTCCCACAACACATATAATTAGAGCAATTAGATAAGTTTCATAAGCACTTTATTCTGTTCTTTATTATGTTCAATATGGACATTCAATGTGTGATAGATTGTGCAAGATTCATTTGTAGCATCAGGTTTTTATTGAGATAGCTTGTACGTAAATTGTACTTTATAAAACTGCAATTGCTTGGTATAATAGAATACTTTTGGGTTTTATATATTTGTGCATTTAGATAGTGTACTTATGTCATAATTATTATAAAAAAAAAATGAAAAAAATATTGTTAAAATAGTTCGAACCGCTTATAGTGCCAATGTGAGACTTATTGAAACAAATCTATAAGAGTTCGAACGTTATTACTTTGATTCTAATATTTTAACTATTTCTGAGCTTGAATATTAACAACTAGTGGTTGTATCACTGTCCGGGAACGCAGCCGAAATACAAGTGACCGCTGCTCCATGCGACCATGTGTCCCTTGGCTCGAGTAGATAACGTCATATCCGGTATACAGTGTTGCCAGCGCCAACAAACCTAATTTTATTTCGTCACTCACCATCCGAAAAGGAACAAAGCATTATTCTTTAGCAGAGGAAATCAATTCCCCAAGTACTAAAAGTATACCTTTCTTTTCGAATCATTAATAAATTGGTGGCAGATTATGTCATGAACAAATTATCTATGAAGGTATATTTATTAAACTATTTTACGGATTTTATCGTATTGAATTTGTTTTAAGTTCTCAATATTTCGAGCATTACAGGGTCCATAGTTTCAGTTGTTTTACGTCCTTATGTCATAATAATTATGACGTTAAATAATTCAACAAATTATAAATATGAGCCTTTATCCAATTCATTAGGGCTAAACGTATTTTGAGAAAATTGAATTTTGAAAAATAAAATGTAGCACGTCACACGACGAAGATTTTCTTCGTTTCTAAACATATGCCTTAATTGTGTCATTGTTGTTCCGGTAATTAGTACGTTCAGTTGGACAGATGGATTAAATCGTGCAAGGCGCGTGGTAATGCGTTAATAATGTAGCGGCGAGATTAGAGGCGGATTAGTCGCGGGGGCTTGCCGGCCTCAAACGCTTTCTCCGACCCCTTCGTCAGAGTGCTTTGCGCGGTCGCAACGCGTTCGCTTATTCCGGTAATATCGAAATGTAAGCATCATGTCACATTAGCAAAAAACAATGTCGCATGTAACTTGGGCAAAAGGACTATAGTTTCCAGAAGATTTAGGTATTGTTTCATTATATTGAAACATTAAAAAATCTAACTTATTTTCAATTTTTAACTACCGTTATACAGCAGGCGCATTGATGGTTGGTCAACATACAATTAGCATTGGTTCATTGCATCTTTCATCTGTCATGAAAGTCACCAATTTCACTGCGTACCATTTTGAAAAGGAATCCTTAAGCGAGAATGGTAAATCGCTTTGGCGTCCCTCTGTCCGACTTTGACAATGAAAGCCACTTGTTTATTAGAGTTACAGTTTTAACTTTTATTCGCATAGCAAAGGTACGATTTAAGTAAACTGGCTAAGTTCGAAATTAAGCTGCAGAGAAAAAATCGGCGCCCCTATTTGCTTCAATTTTTGTTTCATTTACTTAAAGCCCGGAAAGAAACTTTGCTCTGAGAATGAGTCGTAAAAATTTACAGCAAAATATTGTTACATGATATCATGAAGTACATTTATTGCAATTTTAGAGATTTATTTCTTTTACATATTTTACAGCTTCCTATTATTGCTGTACTCTTACTTCAAAATCAGAAAGCTGTGATCAGTAATTAAAAAAATAAACCAAAATGTTACTCGAAATTGAAATTAATATTGTCATATTAAATAACATAAATGTTATTCCGATGATAAACTACGATCTGCTACGTTCCGCAAAGATTTTTCATTTAAATCGTTCTTTATTTCATTAAAAAACAAATAAATAAATATAGATTCGGTTCGAAATAGGTAAGTTCCAGATGTTATGGAAAAAGTTAAATGTTCAATCGGCTATAATTAAACTGATGGTGACTGTAACAGCCCGAGCTTCTTGCTCATTGATCGTACTTTGAATAGTTTCGTCCTGATCCAAGAGGCACGAGCGGGCGTCCTCCGTTACAAGTTTTTGCAATGGCGCAACTCGATAACTGAGCGGAAGTAAAGCTTTGAGGGGAAATACGCTAATGGAAGTTTTTATTCTCTCCGCCATCCGGCTAAGTCGCGCAAATCTCGCCGGAGCGGTGCATTATGTTGATTGTGTCGTCTTGTCTCGCGCCCCTCGGCACCCTTTGTTTCCAAATAATGTTTACTAATATCGTCCTATGAGCTGTGCAAGGGTAATGATTACTTTTGATAAAATCGGGACTTGAATTTTAAATTGTTAGTAATGTTATTTATAATGTATACTCGAATACCAATATGTACATATTTATAACTTTCACTACTGTGGTGCTTTTTCGAACACAGAGTCATCCACTGGGAGACTTCAATTAACACTTTGTTTTATAATGTTTATGTGCTGAGGGCTTTTAAGACTAACGCCCGGTTTCTGAAACACTGATCATCATAGATGTCAACTAATCAGCTGTCAAATTGCTTTTCACATTTCATTTTAGTTGGCAAAAGGATGGTTAAACTCTCCGAATTGACCGGGAAGATTTTCATAATGATCAGAATGATAAATTCAAAGAGTTTAAACATCCTTTTGACCACTCAAATGACATTTGAAAAGCCATTTAACAGCTGATTAGTTGATATCTACTATAATCAGTGTTTCAGAAATAAGGCGTAAATCTGACATATTAGAGAATTAATGCTATTTATGTGGTGAGATGATATTCTCACTGAGGCAACTGATGATGATCTAACACCTCGGCAATGTGAATCTGACTTAATTTGAAATTCAATTCATTCATTTTGATAATAAGACGTAGGTACCTACACATAAAATAACTCTTCTTCGCTTTACAAGTTTAGGATTCATGCAACCATTTAAAGAGTGTTTGTACTTAGGCCTGGACCTATGATCACAATTTTGAACACTTTAAACTTTAAAGATGCGTCAGGTCTACCTGCCCCTACAACTAATTGTTACCAGCGATATTTCCGGACCGATACGACTTAGGGACCTTCAAGAAGAAAGTCTACACCTACCATAGAGGGCGGCAACGCAATTGTGACTCAAAGGATGTTGCAAGTGTCCTTGGGCGGCGTTGATCGCCTACCATCAGGTGAACTGCTTGCTCGTTTGCCTCTTTTTATCGTTAAAAAAAACCGCCATTTTTCATATAAAAAGCTAATTTCTGGCTGCTTTTTCATTTCTTGATTATTTATCACCGAGTTTCGTGAGTTATATACCTATCTATTGTGTCTATTGTATAATTCAGAGATAATATAGCTTATAATTTGGTATTTAACTCATTTTTTAACTAACCGTAAAATATATCATATCATAATTAAAATTATCAAAATCATCGCAATACTTTATTAATATAAATGTAATTAATCTAATGTATAAAATTCTCACGAATCACGTGTCACGTCATTTGTAACTGAACTCCTCCGAAACGGTTCGACCGATTTTCGTGAAATTTTGTGTGCATATCGGTCAGGGTGGTCCACCGCTAGTTTTTCTATATAATTTTTTTTGTTTTTATTTTTTTATGATACAGCACACAAAAATAAATACAACCCTAAATTTTCACTCCTCTACGTAGACGTAGTCGCGGGCAGCGGCTAGTATTATATATTAATACTTCATAAATATGAAACAACATATTGTTGACAAGCCAAATAGAGTGAAGATTAAAATTGGGCGTTTTCAGATGTAGCGAAATGTAGCGGTTTTAATTATCAGTCCCGCGGTAAAGGCAACGTAGTGACGATGTCAATGTGATATTGAAACGCGAAGTGGTTTCCTGATTGCGCCACGTTCGCCACGAAATCATCGTCTTAATGTAAATTTATAATCACATACAGGCGGATACGGATCCCTTTAATCTTCTTGATATTAACACTAAATCACATCTTGAATTAATGTACTCGAACCTTTTATCATTTAACTAACAATTTTTAGTAATTAAGGCCTTATTTTTTATGAATTTCAGTATTTTCAATATAGAGCACGTTATGAAAGTAATATAAGGGAATAATAAAAAAATTTAGGGATACCGTAGTTTTGTATGGACTGGAGAAGAATGATAACATGTCTGTGAAAGAAATGAGCATTTAATTTTCAGCTAATAAAGGAAAGTGGAAGGAAAGGACATGTCGATTCCACTTAGTGCGAATGAAGGGCAGGGGAATGAAGGAGTATATTCAATAGTACACATCTATGCTAAATGTCTATAATAGTAGAACGTTAATAATATTTTATAACCATTTCTTAATACTTTGTCTCTGATAGCCTTCAAGGGGATAAATACAAAATTTCAAATTAGAAATAAAATTTATTATTTCAACTTTTTCCCTCACTTCATCGGACATTTTGTCCTTTTCTGGTATTAGCGAAATTTATCTTATTTTATTCGGTACACAAAACAGAAAACAGAAAAAAATATATTGAATGTCAAACTGAAGTGTTGTTTAGGTTCATGACAGGCAGATTTTAAATTCTAGTTTATAGTTCTTATTTAGTTTATATAATTTTCTAAAAAAATCAATTTTTCAGGTAATTTAAGAGAGAACACATAAAATTGAGAGCAATGCAATCTGCACTTGGAAATCGTTCACCTTTTAATTAATTTTTTGTCTATATCAATAATGTTATGTTCTAATAGTTATATATAAAAGATAGATATGATACTAGCGCATCGAACCTGAAGCACTCAAATTACGCCACTTGGTGTAATACCTATTATAGACTGCTATCTCTTGATATAGAACGTATGATATATTCACTCATATGTATCACATAAAGTAAAGTAGAATAGTTTTTAAACGCCGCGCAGTTATGTTAATAGTACAGATTTAATTAAATTGTTTTCGTGTGTTCGAAGCCACAGTAACGTGTAAGCGCGAAGCCTCGGGCCTCCGTTGATACATAAAATGAGGGCCCTCTTAGGGATGGAATTATGATAACATTGGATTTGTTATGAAATTTCGCGGGACAGGCTGCCGCGCCGCACGCTCCTCGGGGCGCGCAGAATTCTTTATGTTACGAGAATCTTTATTAAGTCATAACTTTGGGATGTTTCTACTATGAATATAAATAACAGTCTAATCATGCTGCACTATAATATGAAAAAGTTGTTTTGAGCTCAACTTTGTGATATACCTATATCAATCTATACATGTAAAAAAGTAAAACTTCTTTGTATAGTTAGGTTAGACACGGTTTAGTTCGAAACTCGACTAGTAAAAAGATTCTATGAATTCTTAGCTCCTTACTTGACATGATGTTACCAATGAGAAATTCTGAAGACGTCACAGACTGAAGTATCGGAATAGAAATGATGTTTGAGGAGGTGACATGTATTGTTCTTAGATGGAGAAGAATGTGTTTTTTACTATAAGCAATCACTACTTTCATAGTCTAACATAATATCCATTTTGTATAATAGCCGATATTTTCACATCTACCACTTACATTGTTCTGTTTTCGTTTATCGGCTACGTGAGCGAATTCCCTACGAAAGGAATCATAAAAACTTGTTCTCTGCTTTTATTACGTAATGTTATCAGTTTTTGTATTGTCTGGTTGTTGGTAAACGCGGAGTTATTGCGATCCGCTCCTTTATTACAGTTTTTGCAGCCACGAACAAAGAAAGCTGTAAGCGGTAAATAATATCGCCTCGTTGTCGAAAATGCTTTTGTTGCTTTTGCTTTTATTGGCAAATAAATTAAGTTTCAAATCATCAATATACCTTTACTACTGTACACGTTGATTATATAGCCCATTAAGCAATGTCTTATGTCTACTATTAATATTTTATGCTCCCATTCTTAACTGCGCTTCCGTTACAGTAGATGTTAGATCAACAATTTCTCTTTCTGCTAATGTTGCAGGTGTCGTCTTTATTACATATTTATCTTTATAGATTGCTTGAGGCTGTTGACAGCCGCCTCGCTGGTCGCCCATCGTTGAAGCTATCTTCGCTAACGACCGAGAATGTTTAACATCAAAATATTATTGAAACTCGTCTGTTTTCGCTCCGCTAACGATATGGTAATGGCCATCCACGCGTGCAAGCGGGGTTTGTACGGTGGCGGGGCGGGGGCCGAGAGGGCGCATATTATTCTATGCAAATCACCCTCGAACTTCTCAATTTGTCCAAACAGGTTGTTTTCAGCGAAAATTCAATTGGAATTTATTTGGGCGACTCGCGCCTATAATGAAAGGGGCTTAATACGGTATCGGTAAACATTAGCATAAAGTATTCGCAAAAATTGCGTTCCGGGGTCGGGAAGCGTGGAATCTTAATATCGGCGCGCGGCCCGCCGTGCCCTCGCAAGGGAGCCGCCGCGTTTATGTGCAATTTTGATGGTACGATTCTCCTCTGACTGGGAACATGGCGTCAAACACTTTTTATTAAGTTAACACTTAGGACTGATCTATAATAAGCTATTGCAGGCACTTTTGAATTTTTTAAATTTCTGAAAACGAAACAAAAATTATACTTTGCGGCCTCGCTACGTATTCCTTAGGTGAGTGTGGGTTGGTGTCCTGGGCCGGGGGCGGTAGGGGAAGGGGCGTCGCGTCTGTCACGATTACCATTCATTTGCATATTCTTAAACTGTTTCAAACAAAGCACTGTCGCGGAGCAGCGAGTCATAAAACGTGACAGCATATTTTGGGGGATTATTTATTACAAAGTTTGCCTCAAACGGTTAAGTTACGTTAATGGCTTCGTTGAGTTGACAGTTGAGTTTAGGGTGGAGATTGATTACAAAGTGAAAATAACGCGTAAGCCTTTGTTAGACGAAACTATTTAGTACATATACGAGATTATCTCATTGCTCAATTCACAAGTGTTATGGATACAGACATGACGTGGTTATCAGCTACGTAATAATAGCAGACGCGATTTATGTTGTCCTGTACAGACGTCTTAAATCTGTTAAGAACTTATGAGTGAAAAACATTTTATAATGAACCATGAATCAAATACAGATCGCTGTACACTCATACGAATAGACCTAAACGATATGTTGAATCCTAAATAATAAACCGAATATTTAATAATATTTTATTTGAAACATTCAATCGAAACCACTTGCCCTCGTTAACACACTAAAATACATAGGGTCGATAATAAACTTGTAGTTCCTCTGCCGCAGCGCTGTAGTCTCCCGGGACGTTGGCACGGAATAAGTGCCAACGGCACATAGAATGCCGCCGCACTTTTTCCCTTCGCCGATCGATAATTACAAATCGCCGCCAATCACTAAGAGCTCGCCGAACCTGTGCACTACACACGAGTTCCCAGAACGTAACGTCGATTAGCATTTTCTTTCCGTTCGCCGATCGATAATTACTTGTGCACTACACACGAGTTCCCAGAACGTAACGTCGATTAGCATTTACTTTTTGCAGGGCAAGTATTCAACATGTGATTCCTTGAAAATCGCCTCACGAGTTCAATTTCTCACGCACTCCCGACATGAGAAAGAGTTAAATATGAATTTCACCACGAGCCATGTTACAAGGACACTTACAGTAGTTTTCTTTAACAAGGACACTGAGATATTTTTATACAGCGCCAGTCTTTGAGTGCCAATGTTGGTGTGCTGCTACAAAAACCTACTCAACTGTTGATCAAGGCTAATATTATTAGCAAGCACTGAACTACTAGTTCTATTTTATTCTGATCTTCATAACAAAATGTACTACCCTAATATGCTCATATATACCTATAATATACATAAATTAATGAATTTGTAATACAGTATAGAGATTCCAGTTGCAGCTGAGCAATTTTAATTTTCGCGCTAGGAACGTTACGATTCATCAGGAACGTAGCAACACATAAACTCAAGCAGGACAATAATTATTTAATAATATTATTGACAACAAATTGTGGCAGTTATAAATATCGCACAACCAAACATATGAGAAATACAGAGAGAAGGCTCAAGAGAGATAAAGTGCAAATTGCCCTTAAAAAAAATTCAAATGCAATGCGATATAATAAATTAACATTTCATGAATGCAAAAAGTCAAGGAATTAGATTTTAAAGTGTGATTAGTGATGGATTAGATGTTGTTTGACAAAGGATTACTTTAAGCAAATTTATTAAAATTATTCAACATTACATCAGTACAGCTGGTTTACAGTATCATTAAAATTGAAATGAATAAAAATGTGTAGATGATATATTCAATAAAAATCTCAAATCCATAGGGCTCCTCGGAATGAATCCAAACAACTATAATAATTTGAATTTTTCTTGGCAAATATTAATTTTGCCTTTTTTTAATTTTACTATTATAATCTCATTGTTATAAATTAGGCTGCTCTAATAAGTAAAAAGCACTGACAACAGTTTTATATCTTAGTTTAAATTTTGATGAATTTAGAATGTTGTCATTTTTTACAAGACCTTTGTTATTCATTGATACAACTGTATTATATTTATTTTTAAACTACAAAATTAAAATTTTGTACTTTAAAGCGATTTTGCGATTTCATAAAGTCAAACACACTATCAAGCTCTAAGAGTCATAATCACTATCAAGCCACATCCATAGTAAATAAATTGCGGATTGAAAAAATACAAATTCATATAAAATACATGCAACTACATTATAAATCAGTGATTAGTTTTAGGAATAAAATGTCTAATTTGTATCTACTTTATAATTAACAAAAGTTCTTAACAAAATTTTTAATTCAAGTTAGGGTACCTCTCAGCTTAGTATACCGCATCCAAATTCCGTTTTTCCAGGGAATGAGCGTCATTCCGTCAGGCCTTTTGACATTGTCACCAAATAAGTTTGGAAGTGAATGAATCACATTACCCAGTATTAAAATATTGTCATTTCATAGCACAATAACTTAATACAAAAAAATTCTGAGGCAACCGATATTTCTAAAGCATATAAATAAAAATCTTTAAACTGACGTGTAGGTGGAGATGACTTTCATGTCACAACGTTAAAAAATCTTAATTGGGCCTGTCATCTTTGTACGGAGTGCGCTCTGTGACGGCGCGGGCACTAATTGGACGCGGCCATTTGTCACCGGCGCGCAGCCGTGCACCTAAATCATTGCAAAAAGAGGAATTTAAAAACGCCGGAAATACACTGACACTCATAAATGTGACTATTCTCAAAGACACTTAAACCGCAGAGGATTCGCGACGGCGCGCCGCTAGTTTTAGACGATTTATTACGCCTTTCGTTCGAAGTCGGAGTAATTAATATCGCTGCGGTTTGCGTTCGTAGGTCAAGTGGGCATGAGGTGCTTCATAACGGCGTTCCTGTTTTGATTTGGGTTCGTAAGTCGTAGGAAGCAAAGAGCACAGGATGCCCCGAGAAGACATTGTTATTGGCTGAAATCATCAATGTAACATGATCGTTTTCTATCGAATTCCTACGAAAATAATGGGTGGACCTTGAGCGTAGGATATTCGATACTCGCTGTCTGTTTGTTATCTGAGGCTTCTATGGACATTTATTTTAAAAATCAATCAAACATCGTAACTGGATGTTGGACTTGATATGTTAAAGTTGGAATCGAAACCATGTGGCCTGTACAATGAGTTTTTTATTTTGCGGTTTCTTACGTGCCAAAACAATTTATAGACTATCACTTTTTTGTCGGAGACCAAGTACATTTCTTTAATTGAATCTTTTGCAGTTCATTTATTAATTGAACTCATGTAAGAGAGGACAGTGTGTTTATTAGATTTGGACATCGCTACGGGCAAGGGCGGATCCAGCTTTGGTGCCAGGGGGGGGTCACGTAGTCGTGGTCAAGTGATAAGAAGTTATTGTTGAGGGTATTATAATATAATTTATATACACAACAGATATAATTTAATTTTTATAATCCTAAATAGAGACAAGTAAAAAGTAGTATTTTTAAACAACTTCAAAAAGAAGGAGGTTATCAATTCGGATGTTTATATTTTTTTATGTATGTTCGGTCATAACTTCGTCATATATAGACGGATTTGCAAAATTCTTTTTTTGTTCGTAACAATTCGTTGCTTTTTATTATAACATATTATACAGGGTGGCTTTTATAAAGGTGCCCAAATTCACACAAGACATTCAAACTCGGTACTATAACCGTTTATTGAAATAAAAACAAATCTTTTTTTTTTAATTGACATTCTATTCCCTAAAAACAGAACTTGTTGACAATGCGGTAGTCATTCATAAATGCGTCGTATACTTTTGAAACGAACTTCGCACACAAGTGTTAGTTATGAAATAAATGAGTTGCCCATAAATTACGTACTTTCTGAAATAAGTTCAAATGAATGTAATTAATTAATTACGAGTGATTTTGAAATTTTTATCGTTTTTTTATAACTTTAATTATGTCTAGAATTTAATAAAAAAAATGGATACACTTAGAAAAGTCTTCCTGTATAGTATTTTTTTAAGTAGCTATTGGTAGGCTTACTTATATTTGAAATTTCTTTTTATTTATTTCTTCGTTACCAGATTTTATGTAGTCGTATTGGTTATAATATTTTTCAATTACGCTGGCTCCACTTCAATGACAAGTAGCATAAGACGGGACTATCGGGACACGGGTTAATAATAATATATAATCAACCCAAATGAAAACTCCTAAAATAGCCGTACACAATAAAAAATTTCATCGTCCACGTTAAAACAATGTTCATAAATAAGAAAAAAATATTTATTTAGTCATTCATTCATAATATACAGCGCTCATCCATCTAATCACAGACAGAATCCACATTCATAACAAACGGAACGAAGAAACTTTATTTCCCAAAGATGGGGTCGCATACTCACGTCCACAAAACCACCACCTCTCACCCATCACCCATCAAAAACGATCCACCCATTAAGGCGAATCAAACTCGACGCAGTTGTGTTCCTTAATTACTGAGTTCCTATGGCCACATTCCAGCTCTGTCATCAGACCGTTATTACCATTTAGCACTAAAGAACTCGTCATGACGAATTAAAAGAGCCGAGACATAATAGGGTTGCGTCGTTTCTTTACTAAGTTCATATAACTATCTTCCAGCTCCATCATCAGATCAGACTCTGGTAATCATCTAAAAATTAAGTACTCGCCAAGAAAAAACAAACGAGCCGAAATTCGATGAGGTTGAGTCGTTTCATTACAGAGTGGTCATAGGAACCTCACAGAATAGCCTCATAGACCTCACAGAAGATCGGCGTAACGTACTTCTGCGTTTTGTCTGGTGAGTTTTGTCAGCCCACTTTATTGTAAGGAGAAAACGCATCTGCAACCCTATGCATATGTCCATGGACGGCTGAAGATGGAGTTCCATCATAAGATCCTGGTTACGTATGAAAGACAAAACTACTCGTCAATACGATTCAAATGTACCCAAACGCGATGAGGCTCTGTCGTTTCATTGCGAAGTTCCTTTGGCCACCTTTCAGCTCCATCATCAGATCGGCACCATGTCATAAAAATATTGCATTGTCTCACGATTTACACATCTATACAAAATTTCAGCTGAACCGACAAATTGATGACAAATATTAAAATATTGTAAGAATGTTCATAAAATAAAAACTACTTGGCCAAACTATGGTAAATTTTTATGGGACCAAATGGCAACTATTCTACATAAAACTAAAGAAGAATCACGTAAATCGGATCATAAATCTCAACGTATTCGGTGTACATACATCGAAAAAAATATACCAATCGAATTGAAAAACTCCTCCTTTTGAAGTTGGTTCAAAATATTATATTAATTTAAATTAATATTGAAGCTACTTTTATAAAATCTATATTGTGGCAAAAAATATATGAAAACATTATGTTTGACAATTTTAGTTAGTGGTCCACCTAGGTCCTGGACTCAGCCCAGGGGGGGGGGGGGGGTCATGTGACCCCATGACACCCCCCCCCCCCTGAATCCGCCCTTGGCTACGGGGAGGTCTGCTGTAATACGATACCTAAACAGAGTAACATGTAATATTAATTATATTAAACAAGATTCAAAGAGCTAACGTTTTAGTAGTTACAAGTTATTATGTTTCGAGGATTCATTTATAAGCCTCGAATCAATAATCACGCTTAAGAATTCTTGAAAGATTCACTTATGTTTTTAATTTAAGGTTTTAACTTATAATAATGACGAACAGTTATCATTTGTTTATAATCATAAATATAGGTAATTAAAATAATATACATTAAATAAAAAAACACTTTATTTTAAACATTTAAGGTAAGTTTAATTAAATTTAAATTCAAAGCATAATGGAAGCATCTGATATGAAATAAACATGAAAATATAATCATTTGCAAACCATTAGGTAAATATTGTTAAGATGAACATTATTGATATTGCACGGCAAGGGAGACTGGTGAGCGTTTATGTTGAGCAGTAGAATATTCAAATCGACTCGGAAGCAAGTGCTCCCGGGCTCACCTCAAACTCACTTTGTGGAGTGGGATCATAGAGTAAAGTGATACTACGGAGTGGGACCGATGCAAACGCCACGAGCGGCCCACCGCCGGCCGCGAGCAAATTGCCACGCCAAGAGCGAGGTGCAAATGGAACTGATTCACGCAGCGGGCCTGGACGCCGTTCCAAGTCGCAGCCCTTCGCCAATTTCACACATTTACTCACGCGTGCTATTGCTCATCATGACATACAGCAGATGAGCTACAATAAAAAAGTAAAGAAACAGCCTATACATATCCCACTGCTGGGTAAAGGCCTCCTCTATACAGAGGGTATCAGAGCATAGTCCACCACGCGTCCCCACTACATAATATCTTCGAAATATTTTTTTTTGTTATTATTTCGAAAATATGCAGGTTTCCACACGATGTTTTCCTTCATCGCGGAGCACGTGATAAGCGACCACTTAAAGTTAAAAACTTCATTGGTGCCGGCACCGGGGATCGAACTCAGGTTGCTCGAGTATATTGAATTAAAGGCGAGCGCCCGGACACTGAGCTATAACGTCTCAATAAACCTAGCCTACCTAGCTAACCTAGCTACAATAAACCTTCGTTGAAAGGGATGTTCCCTGTTTACAGTATTTACATTAACGAGTTTTGTGTAATTGACGCATGTTGTGATACCATTCAAACGAATACGATATATATGTTGATTTAAGCCCTTAATATGCTTAAGAAAGGTAGGACGAAACAAACAAATTTTATCTTACAGTACAATGGCAATGAACAGAGATATGTAAATTCATGTTACGTTTATCATTTCGAAAACGACGACACTCTGCAGTGGAAGGACTTAGTGTTCTGCATTCAAGAAATATTAACTGAAAAAAGGGTGTAAATTTTTCATAAATTCTCAATGCTCAATGGTTAGTCCCTGTCATGTTTTAATTACACGTTCAGGTCAGATAGGTATTTATGAGTCATATTTTCTTTTATTAGAAGATAATCTACAAGACGTGCGAAGTTGGCCGCGGCTGGAGAGCTTTGCGGTTGTGCCAGTTTTGTTCGCACAGGTGGAGCATTGGCTGGCACAACTCGTGGGCCGGGATACCTATGAGCAGTCGAACGCGACGGTTTCCATTCGAAAGGGGATTCCATTGCAAGCCCGTGTGGTGCAAGTTGTAGCGACAAGTGGCTTAAGGATCGGATAAAAATAATACTTTATTCGACTGTGTGTTCGTGTTGAATATATATACTTTTTTAAATGCTATTGTTTGTTATTGTAATCGTTAGGTGTATTGCAGATCTTTAACTTCTACAAGTTTAATTTAATTCTTTGCAACTTTCTCTACATTAACGCACTATATTCTATATGAAAAAATTGAACAGCTATTAAATTTTTTATTAATTTGGATTAAACTTTAGGCAAGCTTACTGGATACAATTTTACTGCGGTATGGCCACGCAGCATCTTTTACTGTTGGACGATTGGGCAGACTCATCCGAGGAAAGACCACGGCCTTTCGGAACATCAGCGTGAAGGGGAAGTACTTATTATCCTTTCGCGTTTCATCTAGTGTGGTAACCAGGGTTTTAAAGATTATCAAAGGATTCACAATCTCTCAAGTGTTGCAGATGTCCTTGGGTGGCAGTAATCACTTAATATCGGGTGAAGCGCGTGCTCACTTGACAAATTTCGCATATTTTTATTTGTTTCTGATAATTGTCTAGATAAAGTCAGTCGATCAGTAAATAACACTATTTTAACAATTTAATGACTCTCTCGGATCATACAACATTTAAACAATGAAGGTTGTTAGATCGACTGAGTAGAATAGTGACGCATAATGTCAAGACTATTTAAATATAATTAATGATTTATTATGGCCCTATGCAATGCTAGTATACTTAATTTGGCTTTCTTTTAATTTATTCTAAACTTAATATAAATTAATGTAGATTAACTAAACTACACAAGCTCTTGATGTGCCCACCCGTCAGTTCCTGCGAAGTATTTTTTTGCAAAAAAACTAGTACGCAAGATATATTTTCATCGGAATGTTATTAATTTTATCTTCCAATACGAATGTTGAACTGAATACTGATTGACAATAAATAAAAATATAAATAAATGTTTATTTGTGTTTCTCATATGCTATTAACGATATTATTATTGCCAGTTTGCCGCTTATGGCTTGCGTCCAAGTACTGCGGCCGCCGGCGCGTCTGGCACGTCTACACACGAGGGGACACTGCTGCGCTCTGCCCATACCTCGAAGATAGTTCGAGTCATAAGGAAGTTAACGTAAAAAGGAAGTGGCCTACTAACATTTTCATTGCTTCATTTTTGATTAAACTGTTTTATAAAAAAGGTTTATTGTGCCTCTGACAGCGAGAGGGCATTGCGCCGTGCGATTGAACGTTTCAATGGAATAAGCAGTAATGACTGTTTTAAAAAGTATTGCCTCGGAGCGTCATCAATAAATGTTGCAACTTGTCACCGAATCAACTCATTGATCACATACTTCACGACGTTAAGTCTCGCTGAAGATCGCGCTTGTTGTCTGCAGTGGAATGTTTAGCAGTAGGTACCTACTTAGTTGGTGCGGAGAGGGTGCGGTGCCCAGAGTCGCGTCCTTATTAAATTCCGGCCGGACGGCGATCCTCTCATTACAGCCGTTACGGATAAAGAGACATTTGTCTCGAGATGGGACAAACGTCGACGCACGAGTCTTTTGGAATCTCCACATTTTTTGCCACAGAAAGACACTTAATTGGCTTTTGGACCCTTGACAATTGTCGCGGGGAATCTTGGGTTGCAAAATTACTTTCATACACATTCTACAAATATTTGGAATAAATTTATGTGTAAGAGGTTAGTACTACGGACCACTAAATAGTTACACATCTAGATAATAATCTAGTATGTATGACTAAAATCTAAGCTTAAGTAGTTTGGTGTTACACTTAATTTTACTTATACATACTCTACAGAAACACTCCTGTGACTTCATTCATGTGTACGTGTTATGGTTTACCTGAAACAAAATAAAAAAACGTTAAGCATTCGTAGAGCAAATATAAGTATAAAATGCCTATTATTTAAAATATGTAGATAAATAGCTAAATATTCTTTTGAAGCTGTCAGGATTCACACCTGACCCTTCCGGATAACGTTGCCAGACGCTCTCTAACCACTAGGAAAAGTGGCCGATATCCTCACCGACATCTAGAGATTAGGACTGTAGATTTGGTTCATAATAAATAAGATCTGCATAAAATTCATTGATACACGCAACTTACATAATTATGTCAAAGTACGCGACTTCATATGAGTCGTCATTGGCCCTCTTAATTAATAAACTTAACTAATATAACTGAAGTTTTTAAATAGCGATAATTATTCAATTTTATCTGTGCACTAAACAGCGTGTCAACTGGTCCAACAATTCGCCGTCCTCCGACCTCCAACCTCCAGGCTCGCCAATTGTGATGGTGGACACGTTTCTCATCAAGGCTGAGAGCGCGCGACCGGCCCCTCAAAATTCCCTTCGATTATGCGGGGGTTGTTTAACTCTATGAATATACACATCTCGTTGCAATAGCTATGTGTCACTCATATAAAGAACCCACTAGCAGAAATTTACACGATACGTCTTTTTTCGGTATATTTAAATCATATCTTTTAACCAGAACTCTACAACATTTGAGCTTGCTCATAATGGGAATTAATTCTGCTTTGTTTGTTTACATTTTCATGCCCCCCCGTCTACCTATCGTCATCGTATCCCCGACCGGTTCAAATCCTCGCAAAGGAAAAAACTTTTCGTCTAATTTTCTTCAAATTTTAACTTTCATCTTATATGCAGAGAATATCACCATAAAAACTGATAACATTTAAATTTTAATAGCAATACTGATATTTTCTCTAGTTTTTGAATATTAAATTGTAAAATGTTATATGAAACAGTGGTCGTTTGCTACATTATAAAAGTAATGTAGATCAAATGACATGTTTTTAACTTGGTTGTTTCACCTGTGATTGAACGTAAAATGTGAAACATTCCTCGCTGTTGTCAGGATTTGAATCTGCCCCCTCCATATTACGTGTCCCGCCGCGCTATAGCCATCACCCTAAGCGCAAAATGTCCACGTGTTATTTAGTTTGTTTTCATTGCATTTTTAGTTTGATTGGCGGCAGTCACATTGGCCTATTGTGAAACGTAAATTTAGACTGAGAAAACAATAAGGGGAGAATGACCTGTCGTGCACATACGAATTAGAATATTGCTAATGTAATCGAGATTAAATAATTAGACCAATGTAATAAAGCATGTGCGTTAGGATCGATTAAGGGACGTCGGTCGCTGTGAAATGCACAAAAAAACAAAAGCTCTTTATTACTTTTAAATTTAAAGTCCGCACTAAGAACTCCGCCTAACGAGCGCCACGCGAATATTTGAAATGCGATAACGGCGCGCGGGATAATTAGTATTCATCGCATCAAAGCGAAATTACGAACATTTTTAATTGCCCCGTGGAGCGATCGCATGACTTGAATACAGATGCAATGGATTGTTGCGGAACTACGCTAAGTGGTGGCTTGGGGAGGTTATCCGCATTGTAAGGTCGCTCAAATCCCGACCATTGGTCAATGTGTTAAGTACATACACTAAAAGCATGTCTGATTAATTATCTGTTTGTAACAGGTGTTAGCTTTCATTTGTTTTATCGAGCTAAAAAGGTATAAATACTTTTACCAAATCAACGTAATTTCACTTTGCACAACAATAACACTGGTATAATTACTTATTTTATCACTTTTTGACTAAAGACCCACAACTCTAATGACTTAATTTATGATACCGATCGGGTAGCACTATCGAGTATACTTCATGTTGACTGCCAAAGAAGAAGACGAAGACGAAGACCATGAAATGCTTCTTGCAGCTTCATTTACACCTCACAGAATGACACTTCTTTTAGTGTTACCAACAACCTCAAGGAATGACTTCCTTTAGTGTTGCAAACGCAGGTAAATGTTTCATCCTCACATTAGTGTAATACTATATGGGTTTGTCCTGATGTACTTATTTTAATCTGAACTATAAGTCATAGTTAAGACCAGGATAAACTATGAGATCATGACATTATATGTCATGTCGGATTTATCGTATTGTGTTGAGATCGTTCTACACGCAACAGTTCTTGCCACATTACTATATATGGCTACACGTTAAAGATAATTTTTAAACAGTGAAAACTGTGAAATAGTCGATTACGGATCATCATTTTATCGTGGACATAGAGGGCGGCTAAAAACTTATAATAATGAATTGCTCCAGTAGTATTCAAGTATCTCGAAATAAAGGTTTTACCGCTGGGGGGAATTGAATTCATCCGGCAGATAATTTGTTTCTTACACTATAATGTGATCGAGCCACAATTTAAATCGAGGGTAGTTGGAAGCAATCGCCGAAACTGAACAGAGGTCCGTAATTAAATCCGGTGGCGGTGAAACGTTTAATAAGAGCGCGGCCACACCGGCGCGGCGCCGCTAAAACTTTTTCAATTAGTTGACCGAGCCGCCGCCGATGTGCGATCGGCCGATATGTCCGATGCGATCTGCTCCTGTACTTCCAATTAAATTAGTTCCCCGCGGTCCCCTGTCACGCTTTTTGGCCCTCGTTTGATTTACCAAATCCATTATAAAGTTACGCGCGATAATCGAGTTACAGTGTAGCTCAACGTCTTCGGGTGAGCGACAAACTCTTTAATGCTCTTAAGCTCTAATGTTCTAAACACTAATGCTTACCGAAACGCACACGTCGTTTAATAAATCGTGCCACTAATTCACTTTGTTCTTCGCATTTGCATACATTTATTTAACATAACTGCGTTCAGTAGTCTTACGCCCGGTTTCTGAAGCATCTGATCATCTGTCAAATGGCTTGTCAAATGTCATCGCCAAAAGGATGATTAAACTCTTTGAATTGATCATTATGATCATTATGATTATTGATTAATGAAGTACCTAAAGTTTAATTGTAGATTTCTTTGTTGCCGTTTTTAGCCATTGTTATCATAAAGATAATTCGAAATGATTCGTTAGCAGTAACATTACGTTACTATAAGCAGAATTACAGGGGAAAACAAGAACTGTAGGCTTTACAACTTCACGTGCCATCGAGTGCCTCATAATTGCTTCGTTTGCCCAAAGCCATTTGTAATCAGAAATATAAATTTAGTGATCACTTTAATATAAAGGCAGTGGTTTTTATCAAATTGATAATTATAACGTTCTAAACGTGACCAATAAAATATTTAAATTACTAGTGCTTTGCACCGCATACAATATGTTATGCATAGCAGAAACCTCACGGAGTGTCCACCCATCGGCGTCGAACCTTCCAAACATCGACCTATTAGATAAATTTTCAATACAGCTTCATTAAAGAGGCCCATTTAGATTATAATCGTGCGCGCGCGTCTTTAATGCGTCAATTTGTATGCACGCCTGTGATCGCCCCCTAAGAGATAAGGTCGCCCGCGCACTCCGCCCACCGAAAACAACAATAAACTTCATGTTCCCCATATCTAAGAGAACAATTAAATACAAATAAAATGACTACGCGTCTGAATATTTAATAGATAGGGAAAATTTATTGTGAATCTTTTACGGCGCGCTATTAGCTACAACTACTAGAGTCGTTTCGGAGTAAACGGCTTGTATAGTGCGCGCGTAGACTCTTCATGCGCCACAATAAATTGCAGAAAGCCGTCGAGCTAAGCCCCGTGATGTATTATGTCCATTATCTTGACTCTGATACAAGTTTGAGTCAGTTGCCGGAGTTTTTAAAAATATCGATGCTTATCTTACTACCATACGTCTGCCAAGATATCGTTGAAATTCTGGATTAACCCATAAATTGGACGAGTTCTGTTTGTCTTAGGAAAGGGTCTAAAAGGTGGCAAGTAGCTGAGACCCTACGGGTGTCGTAAATGTCCATAGGCGACGATTATCACTTAACATCAGGTAAAAAAACATGTTGATTCTTTAGGTGCTATTAATCGTGAATCAAAATGTCCAATTCGCTCCACAAACCTGTGATACATAAGTTTAAAACCCAAAATTAATGTCAACAGCAAATTGATGTGTTTGAAATGAAAACTGTTCCGAGATTTTTCGTTTTGAATATTGAACAAATTGCATGATTAAAATTATAAAGACCTACCTTATTCAAAAAACAATCTAATAACGCAAATTATAATATTGTAGCAGAATTTGTAATAAGTCAATTAATCTGTATTCTTTGAACGTTGATTGATATCTGTTGATTATGGTAGAGTATTTTTTATACGTTTACGATTCTGTAAAATCTTCATATACCTGGGGAGCTGAGCGTTCCGTGGATCTTGGGATATAATTCATTACCGCAACAAATTACAGACCTCCGCGTTATTGCTGTGAAACATTAATTCGTCAAGTGCGGTCCGTTCGAATTACATTACATTAGGCGAGCATTACACGCAATTTGGTGCGAGCGAGAGCGTCGCGGGCGGACGCTGGCTTTTAATAAAACCGCGTCTCGCGTAAATATAGCGCAGAGTTTTGATGGATTGCTGCGCGGCGGCCATTAGGCGAGGCGGGCGAGGGGCGCCCACCTGCCTGTGCCCGCCGACGGAGCACGGGCGAGCACATCGTCACGCTCACCTGTAAGCTCTCAATTCCCACGCGCCTCCGCTGCGGAAGGATTGTTCCTTTCCAAACGTGTATAGGTGCACAATGGTGTGCCACACTCGTGATACAGGCTTCAAGATGCAAAATTGCCTTGCATCTTGTTCCCTCGATAAAATCAATGATTGCCGGCTTACGTAAAAATGGTGAGAGAGAGAGAGAGAGCAGACAGCGTTAAACTTAAGAAATTTCGGCTATGCTCTGCACGCTTGTACAATGTGCTCGCAAGCTAAGTAATGAAATTTACCTTACTGTTACTGGCTACAATTCCGTGCGATGTTTACTTTTAATGAATAATGTTCCAATAAAAGAAGATTTATCGCGGCATGTCGTCGTGGAGGCCACGTGTCCCGGCAAACGTCCGGTGATAGGCCGAGAGGCGCGCGGCTATTTTGGCGCGGCGGCCGCGTCTAGACCAAACACCGGCTCGTTCATTGTTTGGATATCGGATACAGCGAGCAGTTGCGACGGTCGTTGCAACTGAAAGCTACCTCATTTTGTAAGAACCGAGATACACTGGAACCGAATGAAATAGTTCACTTTGTGTGCGATTACTTATCTTATATCCATAACGGTATAGTCAGAGTACTCTATACATACATATTTCGGCCCCATCTATAAAGCGGCCCCAACGATGAATTTTTAATTTACATGAATGTATAAGTCCAAATTTATTTTATTAATATTATTAAAACTAAATACTATAATTTTATATATTACTAGCGGCCCGCCCCGGCTTCACACGGGTGTTTAACAAAATTTTTAAAACTAAAAATTATCATACACATAAAATATTCCGAATATTTCGTCTTTGGTGAATAATTTTATGAATTTCTTCATCTTTTAATGAAATACCCTTGAAATTATGTCATGAAGATCGAAAGACCGCTGACCAGATAATGGTTCCGCTTTAATTACGGGACATTCGGGGTTACACGTAAAAGTGACAAATAAGTCTGGTCTCCCATAGCTTCGGACATAAATCATCGCATCTTTGGTTTGTTGACCGATATTTGATGAGCCAATGTCTTAAAGATGGCAACTCATTTGCAACCCTACAGGTGTTACAAATGTCCATGGGCGGCGGTTATAGCTTAAAATCAGGTGAACCGCCAGCTCGATTGCCACTCTATCACATTAAAAAAAATCATGTTTTATTATCTTTATTCAATATAGAAGTATTTCACTTATATATTGTCAAAAACACTACTACTGTCAACATTATCTATAAAAACGGCCAAAAAATTATGTCTGTTTTATGAGAGCCCCATTTATTTATATTTTTTTGTTTTTTGGTATTTTTTGTTATAGCGGCAACAAAAATTCATCGTTTGTGAAAATTTCAACTGTCTAACTATCACGATTCATGAGATACAGCCTGGTGACATATGGACAGACATACGGACATACAGACGACAGCGGAGTCTTAGTAATAGGGTGCCGTTTTACCCTTTGGGTACGGAACCCTGATAAGTCCCAGTAATAATGCAATGGCTTAAAACAGGAAGCTTTAACCATCAACCTAAATGCATACAATTGCATGCATGTCATAGTTTTGTTACGCACAGTACCTTGCTGAGGAATAGTCAAATATTAACCGTCTTCTCCTATTACGACTATGAAGGGATATTTTTATGGATCATACAATCGGTGTAACTCAGAGACCCTTTTAAGTTGGCCGTGTCTACCGTGCAACACTATATCTCTGGAGCCTTTTTAGGATGCCGTACCCAAAGGGTAAAACGGGGGACCCTATTACTAAGACTCCGCTGTCTGTTTGTCCCTTTGTCAACAGGCTGTATCTCATGAACCATGATAGTTACACAGTTGAAATTTGATCTGGGAATTTGTTTCCCAAGGAGGGTTGACGTCAAGCAGGCGGCTGGTTGTAAAAATATAGGCAAAATCACTTACAACATGATTCGTGTTGTGCCGACCCCACCTAGGTGGGATAGGGGCAGGAGGATGATGATAAATTGTATACTTGTCCCTCTATTTTAAAAGTTCGCGTCAAACGAAGTCATTTGAAAAAGGCAATTGTACTTTCGGATGTTGGTTAAAAATGTCCTGATGGTGAATGATTATTTGTAAAAAGATTTTTTATTGGTTGTGGCGGCTCCTCAATATTGGGGGGACTAACTTTTCCAGAAGCACAGCATATACCATTTGGTTCATCGATCCATTTTCTGCAGAACACTTAGAGCAGATCTTATTCGTGGCTACGATTTGGACGGAAGACTGTTGAGCAAAATGCATGAAAGCTGATCTGTTACTGTGAGCTAAAACTCGATCACGAACTCTAGTCGTTGACGTTTGTTATCTTTCTCTCTAATCTCGTATACGTTGGGAACGCTCAGAACTCGACTCCCTAGTGTGAATTTGTATATTTATATTATTATGCTCTTCAAGCCGCTGCAAACACTCTTGACTCTCTCCGACTTGTAAGACGAAGATTCCTCATTATGACGTATTTTTAATGTCCTCGCCTGCGAACTATTTCTAGAAAGATGAGATCTTGATCTTTTGGGCATTTTAAAATGATAAAAAAATTAAACTTTCTCAGTATTTAATAATTTGCTAACTGTCGAACAGTATAAATATGATTGAAAACTTATAAGAACTACTAAGTCAGTCGCTAAGCTGTTTGGATAGTTAAATTACAATATACTAACATTTTTAAACATGTGATATTTTTCGAATGGAATGTCCGAATTTAATAATTAGAAAAGTAATATAAAGCTATTGAAACAGTATTTAATATGAAGTAATTTATTTTTATAAGGATTAATACCGAGATACAAATAAACAGCCTTTGTTAGCGGCGGCATTTCAATCAAAATTTTAAAATAAAATAACACTTATTGTGGCATAACTATAATAGTTAGACATATGCTGTCGCGACACTTTTTGTAAATAATGATGTGGTCTGCAAAGTCGTAGTAAATTACTTTATTCTATCATCAATAGTTTTCGCAGCGCACGCGATGTAAAGAATATTTTAGGTAATTTTTGTACACCTTGAGTAACATTATTGGAGTTTTAGTAAGGATCCCTAATTTTTTTGAAAATATTATATAGCCCATGTCAAACAGGGATAATGTAGCTTCTCAACAGTGAAAGAATTTTTCAAATCGGTTAAGTAGTTTCGGAGCCTATTCGATACATACAAACAATCAAATCTTTCCTCTTTATATAATAGATTATTATAAAAATACAGTTACAGCTAGTCCGATACAAACCTAAAACCGGTGCCTTGTAATGGCTGCCTTTTGTCACTTTTGACCTACTCTACAACGCCCGCCGCTTAATATGCGCACTGAACAAACAATTCATCGCGCTTTAAAACAACGGGAATCGGTTCCGTTTAGAAGATTGCAGTCTCATTTGTATATCGTAGGCGTTTATTGGGCTGTTTGTTTTATAATAGCGTCAGAGTTAGGCAGTTTGAAATACTGTGGAATGAGTGATGTAACAGTATAATGTTTTATGTCTAAACGAAATAAGTTTTTAGTGCACTACATGTAACAGTAACCTGGCACCACTTAACAGGTTCGTAGTCATGAATTATAAGGATTAAAGGATAAGGTTCCAAACCGTGGATGTACGCAAACTACAGTTAATGTGTGAGGGTGCTTGTATGTTATGTGGAATTTATATACATGGTACAGGTACAACACAGAGTAATTTCACTCAACTTCAAAATTGTACGGATGAAGGTTCTTCGAAGAACTTGTATTTGTTGCGTAAGACCTTTATTGATTACATCTTTGTAAATATTATTTGCCCGAAGCAATAAATTCAATGCCTCTGACCGGCAAATATATTAAAGGGAATTGAGTGCCCCGTTTCGGCTGCCATGGCAACGACTGTCGGGCGCAAACATCGCATTTCATTATTTCGCAACCCAAGGACATCGCTCATGACGCAGGGCAGCAGATGAGCAGAATTCGATAAAATATTACGCGTTTTCGTAGCATCGGCCTGACAACATACCTCGTTCTTATTAAACGATGAAAAATTACTAAGGGCTTCGTTTGGGGTGATTTTGACTTTACTTAATAAGGAAGAAGTTCAAGGCAGTTTACAGTCATGAGTGGGCTAGGTTGAAGGAATCTTAATATGTAGTAATTTTATTCAAAAAGGAGTACCTATATGAGTCATCTCAATTTCATATTTTGGGAATTGGAATGGTGGGCTTTCATCCACACATAGTACTTGCTCGTTCCTATATACAGGGACAAGTCAATAATACCCCACAACGCAAAACCTATCAACGGGTAAGTACACTGAGAGAAATCAAAGTTTGGCATATCAATTAGGGAACTGTGGCAGCACGTCCGTGGTCGCCCACTTGGAGGCGTCCGACGGGCCGCAATATAAGTTAGGCAACTTCGCGGAGTCTTTCGTTAGGGGTTGCGCCCCTAATCTGCGCACTATCGACCACATCGCAGTTTCGGTGTGTAATGATGTCCTCCGCACTTGCTCCGCACTCTAAATATCTCTAAATCTTTGTTGCACACACAATTATTCTAAACATTTTTTTGTAAAATCATATCCACGTAGTTTGTAGGTCATCGTAATGAGCAGTCTGAAGTATATTTTTAAATGTTTACTTCTTGTCCTCGAAATAGTGTATGTAGTGGGCCAATGGCTTGTCGTAATATACGCATATGCATGTGCATAATCGGTGAGGCTGCACATAATCGTAACGTGCAACTAGCGAGGGCGGAATGTCGCGGCGACGTGTCACGCGTGCCGCGCATTCACTTCGCTTCCAACTCGCACCCCATAAACGTATAAGCGCCTGTGGGGCCACGAAGTTTGCGATCGCATCGTAAGAAACGATAAGTACATTGAGGTTTCTACGACAGCACAATCACGACGCCAGCCCAGAGGAATGCGGATTATAATTTACAGTTCTAATCCAAATAATTAATTCATCTGTACCAGCTATTTCTATAACAGTTTATATTATTTTTGGATTATATATCAATCTAATTTAGACTGTGGAGGAGAACATAGGCAGAATACACAACACAATACGTAACGAACCTGTGGTATAAATGGGTAGAGGAAGGATGCCAAGAGATGGAATTGGCGCCCCTATTTCAAATGCCAGTGTTATTTAACGAAAGGAAGATAGTTAAATAATACTATGAAGCCATGAGATATTTTACTCACAATAAAATTAAAATTAAACGAAGTATATTTATGGACTAGCTTTGAGCTTCCAGTGCTACTTACCATATTACTTTAACTGATATTTTAAAACAGTTGTTATACTATCAATCATAATTAATAAGCAATTAGCAAATTGAAGTATGTATGGTGATGGGCAATAAAATTTAATGAGCTTGTAAAATAATTTCTTCGTTCAGTAGTAATTGAAGTGTTAAATCGTTTTTACAGAAACTTTTATATTTCGGATAGCTGTTATGTACACCTCACCCCGTACGTAATTCAAAGTCATGTGTGTTTTGAACGCAAACTTGGGAGCTCAATAAATGTTACAGGAGACATGGCCCGTGTGCATTTCATGGCCACGCACGCGTCTCCTGCCCCGTTGCAGGTGTCCGGCAGTCCACTGGTGACAAATTGAGCGTCGGCTGCTAATCCCCTCGGAGGCCGGACGTCCGCCGCGTGACAGGCTCGTCGGCGCCATGACAGCCTTTGAACACCTCACCGTGTGGGACCTATTAAAGCCTCCACCACTCAGATTTAAGTTGGGCCAGACATTGTTCGTATTGACCAGTTTGCATCGGACATGACGTATAATATTTTCGTTGTTTTTTCAAGCAATCTTGGTTTCAAAAAAAGTTGAAAGTTCACTAAATACATTAGCAGGATTGGTTATTTTTTATTTTGCGTACGGTCGCTGTTATAGCTAATTCTTAAAGTGTTCTAACAGTATTTCCCTATGTTTTTGTTGTACTTAAACATGTAGAATTTTAACTCGATTAGAATTACAGTGCCGGTATAGTTAAGACATAAGCCAAGCCTATAGTCAAAATGGTGTCTTTCCGTTCGCCGATAGTAGGTAATTTAATTTGAAATGCCATACATTGTAATTGTTCTTCACATGAGATTGAAAACAATACGAATCTTTAATAACGACCAAATAAAAAACGCAAGGCCTTCAAAGCGGGGTGAAACGGGCATAACGAGGGAACTAGCGAAGTCAATAAAACTATTAGAGCCGCGTCAACTCACCCCGGATAATCTAAATAACGCGCCACCTCAGCACCCCACTTCGCTCCGCCGCCAAACAACAAGGATTATAATGTAAATGTATGCAAATTCAGATGGGCCCGGACATTATTACCGCGACGCACAGGCCACAGGGTTGACAGGTGCCCCTCATAGCTGAACCTTATTACGCCGCGAACTCAACGATCATACCGTAAATAAAAATTGAGTAACATTCAAAGTTTGATGATTGAGAGAATCATCGAATGCCTACTTATCAGTTTGTGTGGAATGTTGAGAACTTGTCATGGTTCTGGGTTCTATTCGAAACAATAAAATTTACACAATAACCCTAATGGCAACCCTACGATTCAGAAAAATGGCGGTTCGCGGGCGACAGATAACGACAGCTTAGGTCGCGGGGCGCACGGCTTAGCGCTAAATTGTGGAAACATGACTTGTTTCGTAAATTCAGGGAGACCGCGACGCAAATGTAAATGAAACGATAATAACTCACGTCGGCGTCGTAAAGCGTATGGGCGAGCGGTGCGACGACCTATGGCCCGTGAGCCGTTGCAAACATTCGGCACTCGTCGGCAATATTTTCCAGCGCCAAGCGGAAATATAATAAATTCATGTACGTGTACTTACATTTCTTTTTTTTTTTCAAAAATACTTGTAATGGCCGCTTTCAAATTAAATTAAGTTCATTAAATATCTCACACTATACTTTTGTTTCTCTTAGTAAACATCGTTGATGTACTGTACACATGAGCACGGCTCGGCGAGAAGGGAATGCAAATTCGCGTCGCAACTTATTGCCGGAGAAAAATGGTCCAAATCCTACGTCTAACATTAAAGGGCACGAGGCGTTTTGTGTGCGGCGTGCGACTCACGTTCGCCGACTTTTTACTTTGTCCCTTTTAACTTAAGATTGGTTATCTTTGTAAAAAAATAAATAGTTTCAGACAAGAAATATTTTTCCGACAATTTTTTTGTAAATATAGAGTAATACATCAAAACTGTACATTTTTAATTCAATCATTTTCGTGCATCACGTAACGATAAATTCTGAAAAGTGTTCATAACGAGCGAAATTCAAAATTTAATGACACGCGTTAAAATCAGTAAAAAATAGTTTTTCGTCTATGTTGTTAAAGTTGAATTCGCAATACGTATGATTAGGATAGGTGGTTTGAATACGATACACCGTTCCATTTGCGTGCCTAATAAGCAACAAGCCAAAGTGACGAGGCGAGTGGTATTTCAGATGATAATAATCAATTAGAGGCCATCAATCTCTATTAGCGAGTCGAGCTTCCGTGTAGCGGCTGAATGTCGCGAGCCTGAACTAATCGATGGTTATTACCACGGGGTTACGAACCGCATACGTTATGAAAGAACTGACAATCCTAACACCAATGTTACTTATGAAATTCAATGATAAATAATGAACCAAGGAAGTGTTGTCTCTATTATTTATGTGCATACAGTTTTCGAGACATTTAGAAACAAGGCTACAATCGGAAGTACTGCTGCAGTCAAGACCTCGCGACGGCTTTAATTAATTGCGAGAATTAGAAATATTTATGACCCGCTTTGGGAGACATGAGTCATTGAGCCTATACTGTCGTTTCGAGCCGGGATGAAATTCAACTGGTGTGTCGCGGCGGCTTGGCTCGGAGCTCTTAATTAGCGACCGCCTAGCGGAGATTAATTCGCATCGGCCGCGAGCCGCTGCATTTGTCAGTTGTTGGCGCAGTCGGTGGTGTTGAATGCGCAGTGGCGGCGGGTCGCGTGGGTGCGCTGGCCAGGCCTGGGCTTTTGCAATGCCCACTACTACAGTGTTGCGTGTCGTACAGTGTCTTAATCAGGTGTCTAGACTCCTTAAACCCGAAAAGTCTAGATATTTGTAAGCTCACATTTATACAGCTTTCACGCGATGCCTGTAAACTTTGTACAACAGTTGCTGCCCCGTCTGACGGTGCTATATAATTTTCAGTAGGTGGCGCTTTATTATTGTATTGTATTAAACCATCATACAAAGTCTACACAAAAAACAAATGCCCGCAATGTCTAGTTTTTAGTAACGCATGTATACCGACTACAATAATTTCCAGTAAAATTCCAGGTTTCCAGATCCGAAAAGTTCCAGGTAATGTTTCTGTGCAATCTACTTTACATTTCAATGTAAACCTGTTTGTTTCCCTTTAACAGCACCAACAAGCGCTCTACGACGTAAGATATATTCGAATTAACAAAAAGAACGGGATTTGTTAAATTTTTGTACTTGTCTCGTATCTAGGTAATAAAGTTATAAAGATTATCACAACTTGTGTACGGTGTGTGTTATGGTGTGCGTGGTGTGCGTGGGGTGCGGGGGTGCGGGGGTGTGGTGTCGCAGTGCGGCTCTCAGCTCAGGCTGCGGGATACCGAACCCGAATAGAACCAGCTCCACCGCCCGCTCTGCGCATATTTCTAAGGCGTTAGTGTCAGGAACATCTTCCTTCGGCTATAACGAGATTTTGTTTCAGTCATCTTTTGAAATAACTTTTTTTAAAAAGATGAAATTTTAAATCTTGGCGTTTTATAAAATATAAAGTGCTAACAGATTATTCACCTTGCACATAATTTACTTTCCAAAGCAGTGTTAATGGTCTTTATTTCGTATTACTTAACCTCTACCTCGTGGTTGAACGACTGGGAAATTACAACTAGTACTAACAATTCCATTCATCGGTAGTATTTGTGTCTATTTTGTTACTTGCGTGGGATGCGTGTAGGAATAACCTTCTATCGTGGACAGACAATGCAATGAAACGAGTGCAGCTGAACAAGTAGGAGAGTCAGCATATGCGGCCGTTAAGTTTGGCGCGCGTCCAACATAGCGGAGTTGTGCGCGTTATTATTTGCGCGCCAAACGTTCCCGCCATTTTACGGCACAGCACCCATTTATGACGCGACCTCGCGACGTTTCATGGATCATTGTGTTATCTGTGCGACGAGTTATCGAAGTGAGTTAATTATCCATGTAAGAAATGCCGAATATTATTTGAGCGAGTAGGAAATACGCGGGTTTTATTCAAGCTGCTACACACCAGAGTTATCACAGATTCATAGCCTAGATTTATTGATGCAGTTTTCTATAACAGCGTTTTTCGTTGTATTAAAAACTAGTAAGTACACCTTAAATATTCTTCTCCTTTGATGTAAGACAATCATACTTTGTTGAAACTAACGTAAACTGTTTTGTATATGAAAATGTAAGGAGATTCAGGGCAGTATACGAGTACATATTACTAGCGCTAGAGCGAAATATCTCGGATATCTCCCGTGGGTGTCGTCAAAGTAGTTATAGGATGGCAAGGTTGCTTTTATTAAGTGTTTGTAATCTAACACTTTCTTAGTAGTAACTACGAAAGTAAAAGGAAAATGGATAAATACAAACGACTAGAAATTTTATGAAAGTAACTATGGCTTTTCTCATGTTAAATTTATACAATGCCTTTAAAGGTACACTTGTGAAAATTCTATCAAAGAGATATTTGCTTTTCGCATGCGTAATGGTCAGATTACTTGAAGAATAATTTAATGTGATCCTCTCTGCTTATAGTTTCAATGGATATTTGTCATAATTATGTACGTCATAATTAGATTGCGGTAGCAGTAAGTTTCATCGCGCTAATATTTGACTGTTAGACAATGCCTAACAGAAATAAGTTAAAGTGACAAACATTCTACCATAATGGAAGACTCATTATGCTGGACGTATCGACATTTAGATGGAACGTGGTCTTTCGAACCGAAAAGCGAAAAGCTAACATTTATCGTTAAGATTGAAATCTCTGTAGTAAATGCTAGTTATGAAAAAAGAACACTCGGTCTCATAGTTTCTGTATTAGTAATTAGTTCCTATCGAACCAAGACATATATAATATAAAAGCGTATAATGCTATTAACATATCATAATGAGCTATTGTTGGCGACTGCGACAAGGGTTATCCATCTCAATAAATCGCAAACGTCCGTCGTGTCCCTGGGCGTTTTATGGGCGACTTATTCTCGGTAATTCGAGCGTAGTCTGCACATTATTTATTTTAGCAATTCTTTAGTTTCATCGTCCTCTCCGAATCGGAGCATTTGCTCGGAGAAAAACAATAACAACACGACGTCGTTAAATCGCACGTCTCGATCTCGTATCTTGCTCTGAAATTCAAATATAACCGTTGTCTGTTGACATGAAACTTCAAAGTACTCAAGTATCAAATGTGCCTCTAACAGAGTGGCGTTCAACAAGCAGGGTATGCTATACGTGAATACATTTCACATGATACGTTTTTTTAGTTATTAGAAGTAATAAAATTATATATCATAATTCATTTACTTTTATCTGCATAACATTTATTAACCCTATTATACCTGTTAAGTTATACCATGCATATATTATTATAATAAATTAGGAAAGATCCATTATGTGGGTTTGGATAATTGTCTCTATCTGCCAAAGAACCATCTTATACGAGTAATTATATTTTGAGTAATTTCAGCGTAGCGATCGTGTCACGTGTGATCGCTCATACTCAACACGAATCCGAGGCAATTGGAAACAATTTATTATTGGGCCCGCACTCGGCTCGGTTCAAGGCGATCGCAAAAAGCCAAAATAAAGATAGTGGAGCGAGTGAAAAAAAACAGGCAACGTTGAGCGATGAATTCGTTAGCGTCGCCGGTGATGTATAATCGGTTCGAATGCAATCCATTAGTCTTCTTGTCGAGATTGTCGACCGAAATTATTTGTAACGAAAATACTCGGCGGAGAGCGGGCCGCGTGGATTGTGCCGCCGCGGCGCTTTGTGTGTGCGCCCCGCGTGAGCTCTCTGAGACAACGCGATTTGGCAATGCTCGAAGCTCATTTAAAACGTCGCCTATGGTCAGGTTTATGAACTTTATTGAAAAGGTGAAATATAATTTTTCTAAGCATTTTTTTATGAATATTACAGTACAGGATACACTTTAAACAATTAATGCGACTGCAACGATTGATTTTTGCGTTAGTTCTGTTAATTTCAAGAAATTCCATGTGACTCAACCGCGGATCAGACAAATATTGCAGGTTTCGTCTAACTGTGTATGTACTTTTTTCTACTATAGGTTGAAGCTGAATGTAGGTATCCAAATAAATGGATCATTATTTTATGTTTGTCTTGAGCGGGAAGCCCTCATACCCACTACTTCCTTAATTAGCTATCGTCCAGTTGATGTTGAATCTAATTACACAAAATTCAACCCATTAAGACAATCCGAGTAGGATTTTGGTTGTAGAAGCTCTGACACATTCATCGAACGTATCCTCAGAGTACAATAACGTGTATATAGAATAACGTCTTTGCGTTTATCACTTCTGTTTAACAATAAATAATTACGCACTACCACATTCTTCCAACTCGGCAAGCTTGGATTTTTAGTAACATTATCCCGAGTTTACGTGCGTTGCAGGGCACATAGCTATAGCAATAAAAAATTTAAACTGATTTTAATGCTAATATCAAATTTCACAGATCAGCGATAATAAATCATTAATGACGTATTTTAAGAACATTTAAATACTAATAACTATATTTTTCAGGATTTCCCATGGAACTTTATTTAAGCGATTTCTTGTTGGTTGTTATTGTGTCTATATTGAAAACTATTAAGAGGATAGACGATATAGCTAAATTGCATCGTAGCTACCTATTGCACTAATGCAATTGAACAGAAAAATGCGGAAGACACATCTACTTATCTGAGTCCGCTATCAATCGCCAGGTAAGCTATTTCGCTTTCCATTGCAGCTTATATTATGAAATCCCGTATATGCCGGGTAGCGGGCCAATATCGCCGATTGCACATTTCTCCCATCCGCTGTTGAACCGTCATGAATTGGGGAACCGAGACAGCGCTGACTCCTGCATCCGTGCAAACTGCGCCCGCAAACTAACTGAATCGCCCAAGATATCCAATCTTGCGGCTTTCGGAAACTTTGCAATAACCCGAAACGGATGTAGCTGAATGCCGACTGGAGCTTCATATTAATCGTGCATTGCGAGACCTTACTAATAATGGTACGTTGAAAAGCCAAGTACTTGTTTAAACACGGTATTGATTGACTTTGATTTTCTATATAATTCGATCGATTCTTGTACCATTATATAGTAATAATAATAATATTATTATAGAATCAAGAATCGATTTTAGATACATCTTTTTCTTGTCATATTTATTTTGTAGACAAATGTTCACATATATGTAAAAAAAAAAATAATTTCTATTACATTTACAACGAGTTCCTGCTGACCTGATATTTCCGGTTAGAGAAGAATATTGTGAAATAAAAAATATCACTCGATTCTCATAACTCGAGAAGCCCTCGACGCGCCCTCTTCGCCTCAACGATACTCCTGCCAAGGAATCTCTCGAAGAGAGCTTTTTCAATGAAATTTAAACACGGACTAAAATTATTTCAATGAAAAAGAAAAGAAACATAGTCAAAATGGAATTAAGCGACGTTCATTACACGTATATCAGCAATGCTCCCCTAGATGTAGGTAAAGAAATCCTCATCCCCCAATTTCAAGGGTGAGGAGACTTCCTTCAAGTAATGGACTTGGATACGCGATCGGCGTCCAAATGGCCAAAGACGGGACTCAGCCGGTGCGCTTTGAATTTGACGCGGTTCGCGTAAAATCGGAAAGTTGCTACTAAGAGTCTGAATGTAATGCATTTTTGATACGCACCGAGACACGCCATCTGGAACTTCACGGGGCGGATATTAAGAGCTGAGCGCCTCCGACACCAAATGAGTGTCTGCCGCCGTAAGTGAATAATAACTCTGCGCCTCGAAGAGATTATGAGCGGTTTTTGCACCGAAACATTTAATTCTAATCACAGCAACCCTTGCCGCGGACCGCCCTAAGCTGTTTCCAATATTTACGATTACATCTGCCTGCATGAACTTTAATCGAGTCGTTCACATTCCTTTAAAGCAATGTATTGCAATTACAGAAACAGTTAGATTTCTTGTATTTATGCACGCTATTTTCTTTCAACTCGTATAAAATTCTATTGTATTCTGCTATGAAACTATAAACATTAGCATATTTCATTTTTCTGACACTGTTATTTAGTTACTTTCTGTGCACCCTTTCCTATATTCATTGCGTTCATTCTGCAGCGCTAACTTCATATGATTAATATTCAATAGGACAATTTTGTTTACACTGTCATGTTTGTTAAGTAAACTAAGTTGAGAACTGTTGTGTACTGTCAAGGAACATAGGGGCGAACTGAACGCTCACAGAGATACTCGATGTGAAGAGTTCTACTGCTTACGAAAACTATCGCGGGAATTCCAAATTATCACGTTATTGTTATATAAAACGTACGTACGTATGTCTAAAGAAATTTGCAATACGACACCCGTGTCATCTGATTGTTCAGATTTTATGTTCGATCTTCGATGTTCGATGATCATGGTATTATTAAATCTGCAACTTTTTTAATTCGCCGATAACTACGTAAAGAGAAAATTCACATATTACTTCAAATATTACATAGTAATCCAGAGATTTAAATCGCTTAGATTAGTCCTTAGAAAGGAAATATTAGTAACAAAGGCAATAAGCCCAAGAATTCTTATCAATTTGCTGGCAATGAAAGGAGTTAAGATGAATTTTAACGCTAAATCGTTAATGGAACAAATATCGCAGTTAATTGGAATTGCGAACTCCTTGCTTTCACTCCACTAATGTTTGCCATTAGTAGGAACTGTGTACGCTCTTTATCTAAACTTTGTTAATTTGTAGTCGTGAATCGTTCATCTATTTGTTACTTCAGTGTATCGTTCGTTATTTTATGCATTAGGTTGCTTTTAAAGATGAAATTTAAATGTCAGTTTAATAGATACTATTCCATTTTATTGATATTGTTGATAATTGAAAATAAAATCGCTACAGCTAGCCATTGTCATTTTGCATTTCAGTGTATTTTTCTGTTTTTAAAACTGTTTGCTACGTTTAAAAAAGACAACTCTGGCTGAGACTAGAGGCAAACATAAGCCTACGGACCACTTGTACGTGTCCCGGGTTCACCCCAAGAAAAGAGCTTCTCTCCTCTCTCCGGGATTGCGCTCGCCCTGACCGTTGAATTTTAAACGGGCGCCGACAAACGCCGTTTTACTGATTTCGGGGGGCGCGCTCCGTGTACGCGAAGAATACGTAATGCCGTCCGCTTTGTCACTATAACTATGCTAAGTGTGGACGTCGAGCTTGACAAATCACATCCGTGGCTTTCTACTATGTCAAATTGAACATTTTTTATCCCCCACAAAAGCGCGTAGTTGAAAGGCAGTGGTATCTTATTGGCTTCCGACTAGGTGTTGGTTATAAATCTCTGTATTGTCTGAATTTTTCATTTTGCATTTCTTACGTAAATTACCTTTTCTTATTTGTGCTGCTAACCTATAACCACCACAGTTGACCACTTGTTCCGTTTTAAATTTGATAATCTTGCTGATACAGGCCTAGGACAATCTTTCTATGGAGATAATGGGAATCGGTGGGCCATTAAGCTAAACGGAAGTGAGTTTCCTTCACTTCATTTTAGCTTAATCGCTTTTTCCAAAATAGGTATTTGAATTATCGTTTTTTGTACTTTTCTAAATTAAAACGCTCTCTTAGAAACCATATTAAGGTAATGGGAATAATGCTAGTATTGCATTAATATATAAATACAACTCGCATTACATTTAAAGGTAAATTAGAAGTGTCAAAATTTACGGTACCAATCCGACAATACGTGAACGGTCGAACCTCATGAATTTTTATGACTCGGATTACATACTCATAAAATATTCATTTGTAGACAAATCGCCAGCGTTTATTAGTAAGTTTATTGTAATTTAAATAAAATATCGTTATTAACGGCACAATATGAATACTCTCTCCTGTTAAATGAATACTTAGTATTGGGGTATTATATATTATATTACAATTGTAATAGTATGATGTGCTTTCATAAACCGTCAGGTTACAATAATAATATTTTTAATACACAGGATTATATTCCAATGGAAACCTATAGTATTAATCTCAATGAAAATATAAATTCAATACATTTTTTGTTCGTTTTCTCCTTTCGTCATAATCATGGCATGGAACGGTACTTTGGAATGTTGATAAAGAGTTTTCCGCGTAGACACAAGATGGCGCCGCGCAATCACAAGCTAAATATAGAATATGTCACAAAGCGTCGTGATCAATCTGGATCTGGACTATTTCTAAAGACGATGCTCCACATAGCGGAACTAGCACCTCACGTAATGAGCACGGGGAACACCAGTGAATAAGAACGTTGACTGCAGAAACGACTTGATTTTATTTATAAAGTAGACTACAGGATACATTTGGCCGATTCAGATTAGACGTAAGCCAGTGGCCAGGGCAAATATGCTTCAGTTTTCTTATCTCTTTTGCACAAATATGAACGTCTTACATTCGCGACCCAGTGCCATTTTTTTGCGATTGCGGTGGAAAGAGAATGGTGAAATATCAACTCACTCTAGAGATTAGAAATCATCATGAATAAAATGGTAGGAGGACCAAGAGTAGACTCATATTGACGCCAATTTACTTACTTGTAATTGACATTCATTTTAATTTAATATTTTATCGCTAATCCTTTCACACGTCTGTACTTCACAATATCTATTAAAACTGTTTATTTTAACTGTTACACAGGAACGTTTTTTTTATGTGAAAAGTTGCCAAGCGAGCAAATGGTTCACCTGATGTTAAGTGAATACCGCCGCCCATGGACATCTGCTACACCCGAGGGTTGCAGATGCGTTGACAACCTATTGAAAATTGGGCTCCGGCTAACTCACTCACCAGACGAAACGCGAAAGTATTTGTCATACTTTTACTTTACGCTGGTCTTCTGTAAGGTCGTGGTACTTACCCGGACGAGCCTGCCCATTCGTGCAACAGCCGAGGCTGATGCGTGGCCCTACCACCGGCAAAATATCATCGTATTATTTCAAATGAAAAGGGTGAAGAAGGTTGTAGAGGGAGAGAGTTTAAAAATATTCTGGTAAATGGTTTATTCAAAATCAAATCAAAATCAAAAATATATTTATTCAAATAGACGCTTGCGCGCTCTTATGAATCGTCAAATTTTACATCAAAGATTATGTGTATAGGTTCGTAAGGTACCACCGGTTCGGAAAGCGGTTTCTGTTGAGAAGAGACCGGCAAGAAACTCAACAGTTGCTCTTTTTCAAAAATATCAGGGTACAATATAATATACAGGTATAATAGTCTTATTCTAGCCTACGTGAGTATCAACAGTATTAACTCCACACATTGGCGTCGTCGAGATATTCCGAAATGGTATAATATGCTTTAATCATCAGTTGATTTTTAATTTTACATTTAAATTGGTCAAGCGGCAGACTTAATATCGACTGTGGGATTTTATTATACATGCGCACACTTTGCCCCATGAACGACTTATTTACTTTTTGTAGACGAAACAATGGCGTAGTAAGTTTGTCCTTATTTCTAGTGTTTATTTTATGTCTGTCACTATTCTTTAGGTAATAATTAAGGTTATGACGTATATACAAAACATTACAATAAATGTATTGACAAGCAACAGTGAGTATATTAACCTCTTTGAAAAGATCTCTGAGTGAATTCCGGGCTCCGATATTGTAGATTGCTCGGACAGCTCTTTTTTGAAGAATAAATATAGAATTTATATCTGATGCACTACCCCACAACAAAATGCCGTAAGACAAGATGCTGTGAAAATAACAAGTCTGGCAGTGTCGATGTCTGTTAGCTGCCTAACCCTTCTAATCGCAAAAACCGTGGAGCTCAGCCTATTCGCAAGAGATGATATATGGGGACTCCACTGGAGCTTTGAATCTACTGTAATTCCCAGAAATATAGCAGACTCAACTGGATTAATGGGTACGTTATTTAATATTAAACTAAAACTTTTTCCTTCTTATACTGGGAAGGGTAAAAAGAATACATCTGTTTTTTTTGGCATTTAATACCATATTATTAATAGTAAACCAGTGGAGGATATGTGAAAGTGCACTATTCACGTCGTCATAATTTAATACGTTTCAGTCAACTTTAAAAATAAGCGATGTATCGTCAGCAAACAGTACAACATCACACAACCCACTGGCATAAAAGGGGAGATCATTAATATATACTAAAAATAATAATGGGCCCAAGATTGATCCTTGTGGGACTCCCATTTTCATCTGGGACCCAGCGGAATTAACATCATTTATAGATACTTTTTGAATTCTATTACTAAGGTAACGAGGCAATGAGATTGAGGGCGATGCCACGAATGCCATAATATTCTAGCTTTTGAAGGAGAGTTTTATGGTCTACGCAGTCGAAGGCTTTTGAAAGGTCACAAAAGACACCTATTGCATCTTGTAACCTTTCCCAGGCGTTATAAATATGTTTGACAAGTGCGACGCCCGCATCTGTTGTCGATCTGCCTTTAGTGAATCCATATTGCTCATCGTGAAAGATTTTGTTCACATTAAAATGAACTAAAAGTTGATTTAATATTAGCTTTTCAAAAACTTTACTAAGAGACGAACTTTGGAAATGGATCATTTTTGCCTGGATCATTTTGTAGACAGGTATTATCTTACTAAATTTCATAAGATCTGGAAATATTCCAGAATCTATGCAGTTGTTAAAAATAGAAACCAAATGTGGTGCAATATATGGCATTATTGTGCTCAGTAATTTTATGGACATACCCCATAAATCCTCTGTATTTTTAAGATTAATAGAATTTAAAACTTTTATAATATCATAAGTATCTACGTGATTAAATTTAAATGTGTGTAGGCAAGGGGTAACATTATTTCTTAAAACATTAATTGCGTCTGCGGGAGATGATTTTAATGTACGTGTGACATTAACCGCAATGTCTGAAAAATAGCTTTCGAAACTACTCGCAATTTCGTTATCTGATATTATGGGAGTATTACCTATAACTAGTTTTATAGGTTCCCTGAATATCTTGTTTCTTCCAGATATACGGGTAATGATGTCCCATGTGGCTTTAGTTCTATTGTTTGAATTTATTATGCTATTTCTTATATAAATAGATTTTGCCTGAATACAGACTTTTTTAAATATTTTTGAAATGAATGTTCGTAGTATCCATGCTAATATGCGTGTTATTTTATCTATAGAACTACATTTATTTAGCAATAAATTTATTATGTTCATGGTCGAACATTTCTGGTTATCAATGATAATGGCATTGGATCGTTTTAAAAATGATGATTTGGTTTCTAAATTGGTTTCGTAGCTAACGTTATTTTCTTCTGGTATTTTGCATAATGAGAGCCATAACGGGCCCTGCCACCATAACTCATGGTTTTTCAATTCATTGGTTGACAATCCCCTACTGGCGCAGTCCGCTGGATTGTCACTCGTTTTCACATATCGCCAACAGTCTGCCGGTATGATTTTGGTTATAGATTTAACTCTATTTGCTACAAATGGTTTCCAGCGTCCTGGGTCTCCCTGTATCCAACCTAAAACTGCTGTAGAGTCAACCCAGCAATAGATTTTATTAGCATGTTCTGGTAGGCAAATTTTTACCTTTTGCATTAATTGAGATAAGAGCTGAGCTCCCATTAATTCTAATCTAGGGATGGATATATCTTTATTTAAGGGCACTAATAGAGCTTTTGCCGCTACGATTGTGATGGTTGTCTGCGCGTCTGTTTGAACCTTACAGTAAATGACAGCCGCGTAAGCTTTGTTCGAAGCATCGCAAAAGCCGTGTAATTCTACATTTTGGTTCTGGTCACTTGTTCCTAGCCATCTTTTTACTTTAATCGTTTTAATGCCTTGCAATTCATTTCTTAAATTTCTCCATTTGTTTTTAATATTTTCAGGAAGTTCGTCGTCCCAATTTAAGCTCGATAACCAAATATTTTGAAAAAGTATTTTCATGGTAGTACTCAATGGTGTAAGCCACCCTAACGGATCAAATAACTTTGATATGTCAGAAAGCAGCGAACGTTTTGTATATTTTGCTGTTTCCGTATCTATTTTAAACTCGAAGATAAATAGATCTTTTTGCGGGTTCCAGCCTAGGCCCAACGTTTTGGTTGAGTCGGATTGTTTGAACTCATATGTGTTTTGGTTACATTGGTCTTTATTTAAATCCGCAATGATTTCTGGTTCATTTGCTGTTCATTTTCTTAAGTTGAACCCTCCTTTCTGCAACAATTTTATTAAATCTTCCTTTAACTGCTTAGCATTTAAAATATTATGAGCTCCTCCACAAAAATCATCCATGTAAAAGCTTTCATTCAATGATTTTGAAGCAATAGGGAAATGTTCTTTTTCATCCTTAGCCAACTGTTTTAAACACATCATGGCTAAAAATGGTGCTGGTTTTGTGCCATATGTCACGGTAGTAAGTTGAAATGCCTGGATTGGTGCATTTCTCCCCACTCTCCATAGTATTTGTTGGTATATTTGGTCATCTTGATGTATCATAATCTGTCTGTACATTTTCTCAATGTCAGCAGTATAAGCAAACTGGTATTGTCTCCATTTTAAAATAAGTTCAAGTATATCTTGTAGTAAATTAGGACCTGTGTACATAATATCGTTTAAACTCATTCCCGATGCTGATTTTGCAGAAGCGTTGAAAACAACACGTAACTTAGTGGTCGTTGCCTCCGCTCGTGTTACCGCATGGTGAGGTAAATAACACGCCGGTGTCATGTTAATGCTCGCTGGTATCATATGATTTAAATTTTTATATTCATTCATAAAGTTATGGTATTCAGTTTTTAACTCAAAATTTTTCTCTAATTTTCTTTCTAAATTTCGAAATTGAGCTAAAGCTAATGGTTTGGTTTCGCCTAGTTTTTCTTTTAATTGTTGTTTAAATGGAAGTCGTACTTCATACCTTCCATCATGACGTCGTTTTGTGGTTGATAAAAAATATTGTAAGCATTCATTGTCCTCAAAGGACATATTTTCATCTTGCTGTTTGATGTCCTCACACTCCCAAAATCTTTTTAAATCATCCGTGTTATGTAAAATTACGTTACATCTGTAGGTATTGTTTATCGAGCCACAGAGCAGCCATCCTAACTGCGTTTGCTGGGCTATTGGTTGGTCTTTTTCACCTCTTAAAATACCCTCTAATATTATTTTACTATATACGTCCGCTCCTAAAAGCAAATCAATTGGTCGGCTTACATTAAATTCAGGATCAGCTAAATTTATATTTTGAATATAAGACCACGATGGTTTGGTAAATGTAGTATTTGGTAAGCTCTTAATTAAATGGTTCATAATGAGTACACTAGTGCCTAGTGAAAACCCATTATATATGGACTGTAGTGATATATCCATCATCCCTTTACAGTGATTTTCTTTTTCTCCGACTCCAAATATTTTTCCTTTGCACTGGCTTCTTTTCAATCCTAATGTCTGTGCAGCATTTTCATTAATTAAAGAAATTTGTGAGCCCTGGTCAATTAATGCTCTCATAATGTGGGTCGTTCCATCGATTCCCCTTACTTTCACCATGGCTGTGGCCAATAAAATTTCAGACATGTTATTCGAAAATACGTGCGAAGAGGTTGGCACGTGTTCCCTGGTGGCTAAGTGAGTCGTTGACCTACGGTTTGGTTTTGCTGATGCTATTGATTTAGGCTTGAGCGCTTCGTGTAGCAACGTATTATGACTTTCGTAGCATTTGCGGCATCGTTTGTTAGAATTACACTGTTTATTGAAATGGTCAACTAAGCAATTTGTGCAATAATTTAACTGGTTTATTTGCTTCAACTTTTCATCGCTCGACATTTGTAAAAATTTGCTGCATTGCCATAAGCCGTGGTCAGAATTGCACAATATACAAGTCATCGACCTAGATACATGCAATGCCTTCACGTTATTGTCGGGCTTATAATTGTATTTTTGGTTATAATTATTTGAATGATTCAAATATCTCTTTTGGTTTGATGAAAAGTTGTGCTGCAACGACGGTGGTTTAATGGTATATTTTTGGTTATTTGGTTCTTGTTTACGACGAGATGCCTCTAAAGTGGTAAATTTACTTTCGTCTACTAAAAGTCTAGAAATTCTTGAAGATCTGGTAGTTCTCTAGGTTTCTTCACGGATTCTATATATTCAGCAAATGAATCTTGGTCTAATTTTTGAGCTAATAAATGTACTAACAGTGGATCCCACGTGGTTATTTCTACTCAGAGATTTTTTATCGCATGTAGACTTTCCTTGGTAACATCGTGCAAACTTTTTATCATACTCAGAGACTGTTGTTGCATGTTAGGAAGACCGAGCAAGATATTAACATGAGACGAGAAAATAAGTCTCTTATTATCGAATCGGTGGTTTAGTATATCCCAACATACTCCATAGTTATCTGAGCTAATTTGAAGATGGTGAATAAGGCGATCTGCTTCTCCCGTCACTTTACTTTTCAAAAACTGCATTTTTTGCGCATTTGACAGTGACGGATTCTTGTGTATGGTTTCGCTGAATAAATCCTTAAAAGAAGTCCAATGATGATAATTTCCGCTAAAAACATGAATATTCATTTTTGAAGTCGATTTTTCACGGTGTGCCATAGACCACATCCTAGTATTTATGGTTTTCTTCAAGTCATTGAAAATTTTTTCGTAATTATTAAATCCCGATTGATACCATAGATTTTCTCCGTTATTTTCACATTCTAACTCCCAATGTAATTTATCGACAATAGACCAACGATCTTGAAGGCATTTTAGGGCATCTTCAAATTCCCATTTATTTTGCATTTGCTCTATATTGATGGTACCTACTGTTCGCATAAAAGCTTTAAAATTAATAATCTGTTTTCTGATCATCTCATCAATCTTACTGTAACCCCCCGATGTTGAAGTATTACTCTGGTTTCGCGCCTCCTCCTTACTGCCTGAAGTACCTGGTTCATCCCCTGGTAGAATTGGCTTACCGCTGCTTTTTTGATGGTCTGGTATTTCTGGTTCAAATTTGGTAGATAGTTTTTCAATGGTTTTTTCAATCAGTTCCTTGGTAGTTAGATAAATCTCCTTTGCCGTTTCAAAACAATTTTTCTTAAAATACGGATGGTCAAATTTGCCTAGGTTACATATATATTCATGATTACGTATGTAATCTTTCCAATATGTTTCTAATAAGTTTAATCGACGTTGACAACTGTCTACTGTCTTCCTATCGCTGCCTTCTTTTTTAAAATTCGATAAAAGTTTGGTCAACGCTTCGTAAAGCTCCGTTTGGTTAAGGAAGTAATTTTCCATGTTGGTAACAACGATGTACTAAATAGAAAATAGTAACAAATGGTTGGATCTGACCTGGTTATCTCTCTTACTGGTGTAATTACTCTTCACACTGCTCACTGGTATAGACACCTGGTATAGTCACTGGTTTGTTAGGTCTTCGAATTCCCGAAAAACTGATGGTTTAGTCACTCGCGAACCGAAGGCCTAGCTCGAAGGACCATGAAGAAGGTTGTAGAGGGAGAGAGTTTAAAAATATTCTGGTAAATGGTTTATTATGGTATAAATGGTGAGTGGTATAAACTGGTATAAAGAATACGCGGTATAAATAAATGGTATGGTTATGGTTAGACGGTGGCGAGTCGCGTACTGCTTCAAATTAGGCATGAAACGTACATATGTACGTTAGTGTAATGTGCCTATGATGCACAAAGTGACAATGTCGCTGTTCGGTTGCGTAACTCCGAACAAAGAGTAAAATTATTCATACTGACAACTTGATCTCGCTGTTTCAAAACCTGATATAATAGAAAAGACTATTTCAGTGAATTGACATTTGTCAACAAAAGACACCTCTTCTTTTTGTGTGTAGCAGTTAATCCTCAACTTGTGAAACATTTGACAATAAGCTGCACGGATGTCACAAGCCCGTTAGTTAAGTAATCTATTTTGAGCGTGTCATGAGGGCTGCACCGGATCAAGAAGACTCGGACTGCTTCATGCGAAGTGTCGCACATGCGCCACCAAGCCACGCTAATTTCTAAACGTGTCAGCTAACTTAACATGTGCTTAGCTTCTCTATTAAAGATGAGGAAGGCTGGATATGTACGAGATATTCAATGTCTTGAGTGACTAAAAGCAAATCATTGGACACCTTCTCTGTTTAGTTTAAGCAATTAGTCAGTTAATCGCCTTAGGGGTCGAGCAAAGCTTTTTACACTACATAATGTGTGTCCATTTTAATTTATATTTCTGCTATGCGATCGAAAAATCAGATTCGTTATATTTTTCAAACGACTCATGCACTTGAAATAATGACTTGTGTTGGAGGATTACACAAACATTAGTAACACGAACAAGAAGTTTATATAAACTTAGACTAAAACAACTTTTTATGCTTTAAGCAAGCTTTCGGGTATCAGAGTCGGAACGCGACGCCGCAATAATATTAGCCTGTTGTAAAAAAATAAAGTAAGGTATCAGCCTATATATATGTCTCACAGTTGGGCAAAAGCCTCCTCTGTACATCTGTAAGTACTTTTTTAAAGTTTTCAATGGAACCTTCGCTCGCATAGGTAAGCATGTAGTTTAATGTAGCTCAATATAATTGGACACTGATTAGATCAACTCCCGCACAGACAGGTCCGCGCGGACGCTCGAGGTGCCGTCGAGCGTCGAGCTGTCGGATTACTGGGCACTCGTTAATACTCGTAACTCGGTCTGAACACGAACTGGCTGAGGCCGGCTGAGCGCTGCGTCTCGAGGTGCGCTCTGTCAGGTGCCCACTGCTTCGTAAAGAGATTAGGTCCGACGGATCATACCTGTTACGACGTGCTTTTATTATGTATCATTGCTTTTAAATGGTTATTGGCAGTAAGTAACAGAGTTAAGACGTTTCCCAGTTGTAATTTAGTTGAGTAATGTCGATATGAAATGCAGAATTTAGTACTGGAACCGGTACAGAGATTAAAACGGCGTAAATAATCAACTAGTCTGTTAAAGTCGACTAAATAAATTGTCGAATTATTTACAAGAAATCCATTAATATGCCATAAGTAAATGAAATATTTATCATTACTAGTGGCCGCTCAGTGGTCGAAATTCGTCCTTAATTAATTATACATGACAGTGTGCAATTTTAGGGATCTGTACCCAAAGGGTAAAACGGGGAATTACTAAGTCTGTCTTTCTGTCTGTCTGTTCGTTTGTCACCGGGCTGTAACTGACAGTTTAAATTTTCAAATTTGATGTATTTCTGTTGCCGCTATAACAATAAATACTAAAAAACAGAATAAAATAAAAATATTTTATTGGGCTCCCATAAAATATAGGTGAGGCGGTTGCTAAGTACCAGTTGTTAGGTAACATAATTATAGGTTTTTACCAATAACTTTAATAAATAATTAAATTACTTTTTAAATTATAATTATATTATGATTAGTACGGAACCCTTCATGCGCGAGTCCGACTCGCACTTGGCCGTTTTTTTTTTAAATTAATTTAATGTATTTTTTATTCGAAATTAAAAAAAAAATGTTTCTACACTTTTTTTTTTGAAATTTCATACTCCTCCGTCCGCGCAATTTTCGTAAAAAGGCGTACAAAGTTTTTACTTGATGTATTAATATATAGATTATACCAATATTATTAATATTATATCTATCTAAATTTTATGTTTATTAATATACTTAGGCCACGTGACAAGGTGCCAAGAACACTAGGGGCATTGCCTCGCTGAAGAGTTAAGCCTAGCCTTTGTGCGAGAAAAGAATCAGCCCTCTTCTCCCCAGCCGCGGTAATAAGTCTGGGACACCTTTCAAAAATAATAAATACTTGCGCAATTGCTGTTATATTTTATATGGTACACCTACCCACCTGGCCGATTTTACTTTCTGCACGTCTTTATCGCGTATTGCAATCGGCTAGGTCTACGTGTATCATATGTGTGTCGTTACACACACGAGTGTGAGTAATTTTGTGAAGCGTTGAGAATCGTTATAAGAGTGTCCGAATACCTAACGTATTTACCGATCCGTGCCACCGAATCCGGGGAGTGATTCACGCTCAGCGTATTCTGGCGACGAGTGGGAACCGCTCATCAGTCGGTGATCGCCGAGATCCGTTGCGTCAGCAAACTAGAGCCGCACATTTGAAATGGCGAGATGTCAGCCGACGCGCGGTGGCCGAGCCACGAGCGACGAGCGATTACAGATTGAACGATAACGCAGTCACGATATCTTTCAGTACAAGATATCGCGTAATGTACGATCGGTTGTTATTCGCCGAAGGAACGTTCTAAAATCTAGATGTTGAGTTTTTCTCTTCTAGCTTTTTGCGGAGACTCGCTTATGTTACTCAATGTGGTTGAAATTGTCGTCGTCACTTAATAATAGCATAAAACTTTGTTTGATAAAAACTTATTTGCGACATTGTGGAGTGTTGTGTATTAAAATAACACCTATCCTTTGTCTTTACTCCTGACAGTGGCCAAGGTAATAATGGCAGATTTTTGTGCACTTTCAGAGCGCACTGCGCACTCATGTAAGTAGCTAAAACAATTAATGCGAGGGGGAGTGCATTAGCTCCCCGAAGGCTGCTCACCTGTCGAACCCGATGCACAATCGCGTCCACACCGCTTCAATTTTGGGACTCACTAAAATGATTGCATGCGGGGCAGAGATTCCTTTGGCCTCTTAATAAAGTAAATGGAACCACTTTACCTATGGATTACAATTTTAATTTAATAGAATCGTAATTGTTTTTTAAAGTATATCGTTATATGGCATCAAATACTTGTAGGTTTATTTTGTTTAATAATCATAAACAGTTTCACACATTTCTTGTTCAATGTTAGGAGTTCTAACGAAAAGTAATTAAACTGTAAGTTGAAAACAAGTTTTACTCCATGTTTTTATAATAAGTGTTTCAAATAGACTATACAAATGCAAGTATTTATTAATCTATGTAGGTAATGTGGGAATGTGGAGTGACGTCTGGCAATTATGCCAGTTACATCCAGCCAACGGCTATTTTCTGGCCCCCCTCCCCAAACCTGCCTGCGGCATACTCGTCTAGGTCACCTCTTAGTGTATCTATGACGATAGAATTGTCTAATTGAGACCCCAGACGCTCGGAATAGCAAGTGGAACCGCATATTTGCGCCGCTGCGGAAATAGCTTCCAATTACCTCATAGCCAGCGACGCGACCTTTCGCATAAAACAAAACTGTAGTCTGCAAAATATGCGGTTCGAAAGAGCCGGAGTATACATTTGGGGAATTATATAATGCGCAATTAAAAATGAACCAAGATAAAAATAATTAAAGACTCCAAAGTTTCCTGGAATGCAACCATCATCCTTATTTTTATATTATGTTCTATTATAGACATTTTCAATAAAATTCACTCATTTTGTTGTATGTTTTTGGTGCAAATGCAAAAGAAATTTTTGAGCATGGCAAGTCACTTTTATTGCTTTACGACGTTTACCACTGTAAGTACCACTTTTTGCATTCATATTGAAAAGGAGCGATAAAGTAGCAACTAACAAATAATGTTTTTTTATGTTAAGTTTCAAAAGATTACGGTATTCAATTCCAGTCCTACGACCTCAGCGCTTTTTTCCTATTGTTCCAGCCGTAATGGAAAAACTAATTCATACACTTAAAAACTTCGTTAAGTTTCTTGGATCCTGCCGGGACACGTTTTTACATTTTATGTTGGACCTTCTGGACGACAAAAACGCAATTTGCTATTTAGTTGAAATGTATCTCCGTATCGCTTATACATAAAAAATATAATTATGATACCATTTGTAATAAGACACATTTCAGTGAATTTCATGGTCCACACTGCAAGATACTCGCAACATCGAGAGTTAAAACTATAACCAAACACGATGAAAACCATAGTGGTGGCCGAGAGTGTGTTGTATTGTGTCAAATATAATAATAACATCTATGACAGTTTCAACGCAAGTGTCACTAAGTGTGGAGAACTAGTGGCTGACACGTGACAAGCTCGTCGGCCGTGGCGCGACAAGTTGGTCGTGTCGCACTGTTCGCGCACTTTAAGCCCGCCTTGTCAGCTACGGTGCGAGATGTTCGCAATAGCGTAACACGAGGACCGTGAAATTACAATTCGATTTGAAGACAGCCAGTACTGCAGGTGCTTGGTTAACATATTATGAGTGTACGGTGCGGCTATAAATAACTTTCCGGTAAGTAAATGTGATCTCGCGTTCTTCGAAACTTTTAGTTCTCAGTGTTATAAAAAATATTGCATAACAGTGCAAAAACTGCTTTTTTAACCGTGTAGGTACGACTCATACTTTTTTAATACGATAAAATATTTACATTTGTGAAGGATCATTGGTGTAAGGTAAAACAAACTACAAATAAAAAATGCCAAAATCTCCAAAACTTAAACATGTGCTAAAGAAACAAAACAACAATATTTGCTAAGCAATTGAATCGGGCCTAAGCGATAGTGTCGAAGGACCGTTTAGGGACCCGAATGAAGAAGAAGAAGAAGAAGAAGAAACGTTTATTCACGGTCTAAGCACAAATAGATACATAGAACACTTAAAAATGCGCGTGTTGGTGTTCCGCAGAGCGTGCCTCGCCGCGGGGCTATGGGGGCGTCCTGCAAAGTGAATTCGGCCGGAGCAGAGCGGACGGCTAAAGCAATTAGCCACCTTTTCGGCGCGCGCGTGTCGGCCCTCGCTAAACGCATTACGAGTGCAGACGTCGAAGGTGGACCCAACGGCATGCGTCAACTCCACAAACACATCGGAATGGCCACGTATATGGAACCGTGCGATGAATGTGCTATTAATATAGAAAAAGCTTACAAGTGGTTAATATAACAAAAGTATTTCACGAATTATAACGTGATTAATTTTTAATTTAAACTCCCGAAAACGTGTCATTGAGAGAGCCGAGAATGATTCGCGATTCTATTAAGATAAAGAAACATTAAATTTTAACAGAAAAGTTTTTTGGATCCTATCACCGGCTAGGATTCCAGTTTTCATTTAAAACTAGACTCTGTTGCATCACCACTGCAAGGCTTCAAGATACAGTTAGCATTTACGACGTGTGGATTGGAATAAAATTAATAATTTTCAGGTAGCCCAAAGACATAAGGACGTCAAACACTGAAATTTCCATTCTGTGACCACGAATGCTCTAAAGTATTTGAAAACTACGTATGGGTATAAAATTAAAATAAATAACTATAAGTCCGTAAATTATTTTGGAAATTGTTTACAATATCATTAATAGAGAAGTGATACTATTGAAATAAAACATTTCGGCGAAAACGATATTAAATCTTTAAATGTAATGTTAAGGAAATCTGCCATTACAGGCAAAGATTACCTATTAATAACATTTTGCGCTAATATTTGAAAATAATTTAAACTTACGTTTTTCCTTCGTTAGAAGACAGAAACTTTATCAGAAGACAATTCTATTATAGAACTGTAATATTGCCGCCAATACAAAAACAATTCATCGTAACTAATATTGTACCTAATTTGTCTTAGTTTATCACAGGCTGCGGCGACAAAAGTTTTTGTGTTTGTTGTAATCGATTTTGGAAAATATAGATTATTGCTATTTGGATGTATTTCAATATGTACTGTTTCTGTTTTTTGTTATTCTGTTAATTTAGAAGAAAAAACATTGCCCTTATTATTAAGATAATTATGTTTAATTTCTTTTTGTATAATTCGTTACTATAATTATAGTTTGGAATATATTACTATTAGACTTCTGTGGTGTAAGGACGTTTTATAAACATAAATTTCACGCGGACAAATACCCAGATGCGACGTAACTATCTGTGGGTGACACAAATAGTTGTCCCGTGTGGGAATCGAACCCATGACCCCCGACGCTGAAGCCAATACCATGGCAACTGCGTCACGTAGTCATCGAACTGTCATTGTCTAACCAACAAATAAAAAATATATTGTTTTTTAATACAAGTAAGCATTTTTGTGATTTTCACATATCTATATTATAATATATAATAAATAAGGGAAAGTCACAAATTTTTTTATTCATAGTTACATATCTTTTTATATTTACTTAACATTAGATGAACCGTCTGCTCGTTTGACAACTTTTCACATAGATCTCTATCGATTGAAAATATTTGTAATTTCAAAAACGATTGGGTATGACTGTAAATAATGATCGTTGTTTTTATTAAAATGTAATAAATTAGAAAGACCAACGAAATTACAAATTGAGTAATGCTTATTGGTCGTGAGCGAGTGTCCACAACTAAAGCGCGCAATGGTTGAGTAATTAGTAGCTTAACAAAAGCTCCTCGCGGCCAAAGGAACATTTCTCATGCGGGGGCCGTGAATAGCGGGCGCTGTATCTCATTAGGTGTGCACAATGAGGGCCGCGCGGACGGAAGGCCCCAGAGCTGCCTCACGAAATCTCCAGCCATTCACGCTCTCCAGCTTATTAAGATGTGTTGGGTACACGCCGCCGCACAAAGGCGCTCCCCGACCAACGAAGTGCGGTCCAAGCGGCGACTGACAGCGATTTACTTGCTTACTTTTTACCCTTTACGAAACGAACAAAAAAGATTCAATTTGAACGATATTTAAATTCATTAACAAAGTATGATATTATACAAGTTGTAATTTCACGAGTTTAAGCGGACGTGAAACGTACACATTGTTAAACATTAGTTATCTTCGGATATTGTCGTGTTTAGTTTTGGTTTTGAAGCTCCAAGTTTCTATAAAGTTTCTATAAACTAAACATCCTGATCATGAATGACCATGCACTCTGTAGCACAGACAACACTAATTGAACTAACACACACAGATGGTGTGTACTATGCTAGAGTCTATAGAGTCTATATTTCGTGTACATAGGTACAACCAACAAGGTAAATCAGGTATGTCGCTCTCACGCTATTTCTAAAAGAAAATAGAAATCAGTTGTATAATATTTTAATGTTTTAAGAAAAAAAATGATAGAAAAGAGGATACCTACGGAGTCTCGTTCGCCTGTTTCTGCTCCGTTAGAGGAACCTCGGTACGAAACGGTGGTAGATTTAAAAAAAATTATATGGATAGATAAATGTATGTTTCTTATGTCGATGAATAAATGATTTTGATTTTTTTAATATTTGAACCGCGTTCAGCTTGTGCCTTAGCGCGCTGGGTGCCGGCGATAGGATCGGTGGTTCCGTCTCCACGGGGCGAGGTGCTAATCCGTTTGTTGCTATTGGCGTCCGCGCACGGATCCCTAATGAGGTATGTAACTTGCAAATTAGAACATTACTCGTTAGAACACAAGCGAATATGAACTTTGTCAAGAGAGCTCAAATAAATATTATATATATATTTATTTATTTATTGACAAAGTTTAATAGTATATAAGGTCGATGCGCGAAAACATTTTAATATTTTGACGTTTGATCCGATGATAAAATTTATTGTGAAATCTACGCTGAATTATAACGAAGAAAGAATTTAGCTTTCTTAAGAAACAATTCATAAAAATAATTTTGTTAGAAAACTAGCTAACTAGCTGTGTCATCCAAACCACTGAAAGTTATTATCTTATAAAACGACGCTCGACGTAAAGCACATGGGCATAGATTTTTCAGTACAACTGTTATATGCAAGGTGAAATGAATTGAGGTGATTTTATCCTATTTATTACCTATTTATAAGTATTACCAATACAAGTATTACCCATTTGTTGTACGATATTCTCGATTGCAACAATAGAATATGAATGAAACTTTGGGTCCGTGGGGTCCCCGTACATCGAAATTCGAAACGCCGCGGCTTAGTAGCCGTGGCTTGGTCACCCACGGGAAGCTAAGAGGAACTCACACTGGGCCGACCTGTGGTGTAAGGCCGGCCCGAGAGCAGCTCCGAGTGGCCTCATTGAGCCCACTCTGAATGCAACAGCGCTGGCAGGGTCGCCGCAGGGTGTGAAAGTTGTCCCGTGGCTCTGCCTATATGCGCGTAGGTGGAACATCGTGAGGGTTTTAGACCTGGTATGGGTAGGCATTTCCCCCACGTTAACAAAAAAAAGGCTGCATGCCGCGGCAAGAGGGCTGGGTTTTTTTTAGCTCAAAGGTAATTCAGCGAGGAAATGCAGTAGAGTTCTGGCACCATTAACTGGATTTACTAAGTAATATGTAATTTAGATACATTTAATGTTGTAAGTATTATATATTGTTCCTAATTAAATTAATGATAAAAAAAATTGTGACATCGTTAAAATTCTCTGGACGGCTTCAAGGACATTTGGTTAAGCTCAACACAATAAATGACAATAGAAGACTAAAATCAAAAATCTAATCATAACAATACTTATGCAATAAAACGAGTTAAAATCTACCTCAATGATCGCTTCACCGAATCGGACTGGTGATGACACTAGAGTCGTCAAATTGAGTCGAGACGGCGCGCATACCGCTACCTAAGGGCGCACTGCATAGTTGTAATGCTACGCGTTCATTGCCAGCCGGAACGGGGTTGGAATTTCCGGCTATCGGGCGCAGCCGGCAACGTGCAGCCACGTCGGAGATGGCGCCTCATTTGGCGCAGCGATAGCGGAGGGCGCGGAGCGGTAATTGAAATAGCGAGACGGTGGCGGCTGAATTCATTAGGTGGCGTGTGATCGGGGCGGCAATCAGACCGAATCAGGCGAATGATGCTGGCGGTTCATAACTCTAGTTTCATGATATGATGAAAAAGCTTGCGTGTACATATGAAACAACTGGGGACCCAATATCGCGAGTGTATGCCAGTCACTCTTTTCAACAAATAGCTATTGAAGAAGGTTATCTACCTTTCATTTAAGATGGTAGAATAAAGAACTAAAGGTATTTGATAGCTTATTAGACCACGTCATATTTAGATATTTATATTTAATCTCAATTATATAATGAACACTGTTAAAGTTGCTTGTTGCCTTATTAAAGTATACGCTGATCTGGTGCGGTAACAAATGATTAAGAGTTTTTTTTAGAGTCAAATTATAATGTCAATAATTTATAAAACTTGTAAATGTATAAATAAAATACGAGTAACGTTGATGGATGAGGAAATGTGTGAGTAAATGATGATAATTTATAAAATTTAGTCAACGGTTGATTACGGTAGTCAATGGTTTGATGCTTTAACGTAAATAAATTTTCCGTTGAAAGCTACGGCGAAGTTAAGTACAATGGCAATTAAAGCGAATGTGGTAATCCGAACGAGTTCAATATTAATTATCCCATTACCAACACTGTTGCCTTTGATTTAGTGTGCGTATTTCTTAATCATAAAAATACCCGTAAAGTTCTTAATTAGAGGGCGAAATTCATTTCGAGTTGAAAGTATAAGTGTTGGATCATTTACGTGTTCAGTGCTTTCCGTGTGCGTGGATTTGAAACGGGTTATGAAACGCTTTAACGTGTTATTACAAGCGGCTTTCCGGCTAAGTTGTCGCCTCGCCGAGGGTTCCGGGAAGGTAGCAGATTTTCTGTAAATGAAGCCATCAACCAACACGGCGAGCAGTTAATTGCACTTAATCAGCAGCCTCCTGCCGCTGCAATCAAACATGCCCTAGGGCGCGCACACATGGCGCTCACACGGGGAATGTTTTATTTTGAGACTCACATTATTTGTGCCTATCCAGTGAACTAAAAAGAAATGGCAAAAATGTTAATTATTCAATTTAATATTCTTCAGAAAATTTCAATTCTTTTTTAATTTTTTATGTTAGAAGCGGGCAATCGAGATGTCGGTTCACTTGATGATAAGTATTAACCATCGCACATGAACATTTGCGACACCCTTAGGGTTGCATATGCGTTGCCACCTTTTATTAAAGTGCTACGGCTACCTACGGCTCACTTACCAGACGAAACGCAGAAGTGTAACACTTCCGCTTTACGCTGGTCTTCTGTGAGGTCGCGGTACTCCCCCAGACCGACCTGCCCATTTGTGCAATAGTGAAGTCATTGCGAGGACCTACCACAGTTAAAGCTATTGGTTAATATTATTACTTAAAGCTATAAACCAACTTCACTAAACAACTAAACGTTAGCGAATCGTGTATAATTTATCGTGAGTAACAGAGTGACGCTGAGTTTCTTTTACCAAACGCGTTCTCGATACAGAAACACGCCGTTTGTGTTGTGTAGTTGGAGAGTTGAGAAAGATGGTATGCACGTACTGCTGGAATTAAACTGCTATCCGCCGCCTGGTGCGGGAATGAGCTGGGGCGTCGCGACGCGTCTCCCGACTCCTAATCGCGTCGTAAATCATCCGCGGAGCGTGTTATTAAAGCCGCGGGCGACCTTCGCCTCGGCCCGTCTCGCGAAATGTTAGCGGCGATGACAAAAGTATTACACATTGCACGCGAGCGTAACACATTACTCTCCCGTGTGACACACGAGCTTTTGCGGCAGAGGAGAGTTGGCGGGTTGGTTGGCAGGTGACGAGATTGTGATGAGTACGCGAGGCACGTAGGTAGCTCGGTGGGTGCTTAAGTACTGCACTAATGGTGCCGTTTCAAGTAAAGGTTTACTTTAGTGCGAACTTAACAAAATTGGATATGTCGCTTAGAAGCAACATTGTTCACGATGTAGAATATGATATTCTATAAAGGCCTGTTATTAATTGAGATGAATAAAAGTCAGTCTTTAAAAGAAAATATTTAAATAAACAGACTCGTATCTCTATAGTTCTTCTGTTAGAATTTGAGCTAGTTATTGATCTAATTTAACTAACAACGAAATTATTACTATTCTTGTTATTATTATTATTTACCATGTAGCTGACAGTGTCTTTATATAATTTCAATTATTTATATTAGATTTCAAATATATGACGAAGAATTTATCCGTTAGTCCAGTCGTCAACGAACTGTATGCCCATACTAAAGCTGTGTTTTCAGTTACGGGCACGCTAAGAGCGCGAACGGGGGCGTTTAGTTTATGTTCAAGGACGAGGTTAACGACATGGATTACAATTAGACGATGCGATTTCACGGTATGAGACGATCATATTATGAGTGCGTAAATTGAACTAAGATTTCCTGACACTACTCATTGCTAAATTTATAACTTGTAAAAGATTTTGAAAGTAAAGTAACAGCCTATACGTGTCCCACTGCTGGGTAAAGGCCTCCTCTATACCCTATAGAGGAGGGTATAAAAGATTTTGAAACTTTACCCAAATATACTCCAACTAATTGACTTGTGAATAATACTATTACTATTATACCATTCTAAAGTCATATAGGATGAAGCTATCCACCCAATCTGTTTGATCGTCTTCACGTTGAAAAAAGTCTATAATGGAAATTATTAAGAAGTTTGGAAAGAGTCATCAAAGAATGATATAAGTACGCAGTTTCTAGCCTAGATTATTTATCACAAAATAACAGGTGGTGAACGCAACGTCATAACTTGTGGAATAAGTTCTTGCACTAAGCGGCTAGCGAAGCTAAGTACAGATAACATCGGCGCAGTCGAGTGGCCCGCGGTGATAAGAAGCGAGCAAGGAAGATGCCACGATTACCACTCCATTATTATTAATTGGCGACTATCATGTCCGTCATCCGCATTTCTACTTCGCTGCGTTTCAGATAACGCACTGACTGTGGTGATCGATACAGTTACGTGGAGATTTTATAATTCATTAGCTCTTATAAATATTTCCTAAGAGTAACGAAGCCCCAGTAGTAACGGCACTGCTCTACTCCTTTAAAACCTGACGTTTAAATATAAGTATACCTGGAAGGAATATACGTATTACATTCATGTACTGTATCATTGTTGAATCGTCTAGGTATGAAAGCAGTACTCATACGTGTGAGTCATACGTTCTGTGTTATAATTAATGATGATGCGATAGAAAACTTTGTTTCATCGGCGGAAGAATACAAGTAATTTCAGTAGGATCGAGTAGGGTACTAAACTTGATAAGTGCGGCAAAATTAATCATACAGTCGAACGAACCCTTGACTCCCCCCGGCAGTACATTCAACACTGAACGCGTAATGTGATCTTGCAGTTGACCGTGCTGAACTCGTTACTGACGACGTGTTAACGGCGAATGTTATAAGCTCAGTTATTTTACGATTTACTAGGAAATTCCTGGTGGCCGATGCAACGTCAGTGAAGCTTGGTTTAAACGCGTCACACACACAATTTAAGATGTTTATCTCGACACTACATTTTAATTTTAGTTTATTTGGTACACAAAACAGCAACCAGTAACATAAACACTACAGTAAAGTTAAATGAGCTAAACGAATACATACTGTCCGCCAAAAATATATGTACACAACATGCTACTATATCATCGAAACAATAAAAATAAAATAAAATAGAACAAAAACACCTTATGGACATGTAATACTTTGTTTGAATGTACTTGGTTTTTGGCAGAATATAATTATCTACCGAATGATAAATGTCTTCAGTTGCACTAAAAATATAATTATTATATGAACAATTAAATATATGTAAATAAAACTATGCAATATGTGTACAAGACGTATGACCATAATGATTACGACGTGAAGGTTCGGATGAAACAGAAAATGGATATAACAGAATTCCGCCGACCCGTAATAACATTCCCAAACTAATTGGGCAACAACTGTTAACACAAACGAACTTTTGAACGCTCCTATTATAATGAGGTCCAAGTTGCGACGCGCCGGCAATTATTCCGGGGCGCAGTGGGATGTTCACACGTTGACAGCTAACGAAGACAAAACTGGGGGAGGCCGTTGGCTCTGTATTTTTTTCCTAAACGAAGCCAATCTCCTTTTTCGGGGTGTTCACGGTGCTACGATTTTTCGGACATTGCGCTACTTAGTTTACTCCAAACGATATTTGATTTAATGTGAATATTTTTACTTTGCTTGACGTGGTCCACTTCATAATGAAAAATGTACTAAATTGCTTGCTTTTATTTTGCTTCTGTGCAGCGGGTGGTGGGTGGGTTCCCTGTTTTTTTGTGGGGAAACCCGTTATGATACCTGAGCTCCCTGTGAGGGGCGACCTAGGTTATATCGGACTCGCACCAACTGAACCCCACGGTGGTCGCCCGATAATCAATTAAGGAGTCATGGGATCTCCTTTCAGAACACTACCGCGGCCCTTCCTTCGTATGGCTAAGACGGATGGAGGTACCATCCCCGCAGTGCTAGATATAACTCAAGACCCACTCGAGCCACCGGGTCCTACTCCTAAGGGTCGTTTTGCAAGACCTTTAGGACCTGCATCGGTCTGCTGCCTTCACAGTGACCGTTGTGCCCCTGGGATAGGTACCTACAATGCCTACAAATAATTGGTTTGGATCTGATATTTATCTGTTAAAATACCTCCGCAACTGTTATTCCAAAAATAGGATATTGTTGTAAATTAGAGAAAATTTGCATGCACGCAATGTGCATTTATTTTTATTTATTCGAATAAAAGTTAAAGTAAAGTAAAGTTACAGCCTATACATGTCCCACTGCTGAGCAAAGGCCTCCTCTATACAGAGGGTATCAGGGCATAGTCCGCCACACGGCCCCACTGCGGATTGGCGGACTTCACATATTTTCGAAATATATATTTTTTTATTACTATTTCGAAAATATGCAGGTTTCCTCACGATGTTTTCCTTCACCGCGGAGCACGTGATAAGTCAGCACTTAAAGTTAAAAACTTCATTGGTGCCGGCACCTGGGATCGAACTCAGGTTGCTCGAGTATATTGAATTAAAGGCGAGCGCCCGTTATCACGGCTCACTAGCCTATTCGAATAGCCACCTATAATTATTTTGAGTCAGGGTGCATTTAGTTAATTGTAGGAAAGACACTGAAGTAATTATCATTTGCATTATGTAAGCCGTCTTAGTCGTCGTAACATTACAGTAAAATTGTTTTGTGGAAGTGAGGTATGGCAACACTAGCAGCTCCCCCTTCCCACCTCGCCCCGGGCACTGTGTAATTGCTCATAAATTGTGCCTCGCGTCCCGGGGACACACTTCCGCAGAACCAACAATAGGGACTAGGACAAAGCAGGCTCAACCACGTTTTAAACGCCCAAGTGTCAATTAGGACTACAACGAAGGATATACGATCACTTGAGCTTTAGATTTTCTAATATTTATACTACTTCAATAAGTTTATATATACTAGTTTCAACAAATGTTTACCGAAGTTTAAACTTTACCCAAAATATATTTTCCAGGTGTTGTAAGTAATAACTTCAAAATCGCAAGGCGTACTGACTAGTGTTCTATCTTATTTTAATTGTAGAGTTTCAATATTAGACGGAAAAAAAGAAGTTCTTCTTTATAATATAGAATATACATACCTACCTATAATTTTAAGATGAGAGAAGTTGTAACTATCTACATCTTTTGATATTATCTTCGTATGGTTTCTTTATCGGGATGGGAAGGCAAGCTAATTATTTTTAAAAAAAAGAAGGATTTAAATTATGATATCATAGCAAAGCCTTAGCAGAAAGGGTTAAGTGACATAGTGATCATAAGTAAGGAGCTAGCCACTTAATACTCGATCTAGTTCAGGTGCGCTTTGAGGCAGACGGCTGGCCCCGGGAGTGGCGTCGAGGGCGCCCTCCATCACGTGTGCTCGACAAAAGAGCCCGCAGCGGAGCGGAGAGGGCGCGACGGCCTCTCCGCTCCTTCAGACAACACGCCACGATGGCAAGTTTACAAACCGACAATGTTCACGATAAAGTCTATTCATTTGGCAAATATTTAATGCTTTGCAAGTTTTCGTTTTCAAACTAACCATAAAAAAGAATGGAAAGTTAGATTTTAAAGTTTTTCCGTAAAAATATTGTCATTATTTTTACTCCTAAATATTTTAATTCCGTAAGCAGCAACCTGATTTAGGATCAAATAAAATTCAACGTTCATTAGAGAATTTTAAGTGAAGACATGATATAATTTCATCTTGGCGGCGATGATCAAATTTCGGATTTTAATTGAAGACATAACATAATCTCGTACAGAGCGTCTCGGCGATGACGTAAACCTGTTCTTATAGCGGCATCATCTTAGCGCACAATACGGGCAAGTTCCCCGGCCTAAACTAGTCGCTAACTTCTTCACTAGTTAGGATTTGTCAATAAGCCTTTAGTCGGGATGCAACTGGAACTTCGCAACCCCCATATTAAACGGCCACCTCGGTGCAGCTACCAACTGGATTAGCGGCTTTAGTGTAATACGCACTGCATAAACATCGTTGGCTAAAGAAAAGTTGAGCTGAGTTAGGTTATACCTACAATCTTTTTCGTTACAGACGCGGTATGCGAAAAATATAGTAAACTGGTAGGCAAAACGTACTTAACGTTATTAAAAGCCTACTCACTTTTAAGCTCTGGCGTATATTTCTGTTACTGAAGATTTTTTAATTATCTTTTTAACGGATTAATTAGTATCGAAGCGTTGAAAAAATATGTATGAAATCGTAAAGCTACACTTGGTTAATTAAGACACGGAAAAGCAAAGAAATTCCTTTTATTTGTGTTTCAAGAAAAAATAATCAAGTAAAATCCAATCCGTAGTAGTTATTTTATGACAGTAGTAGCGGCGTTTGTTTTCAAATGAAACTATTAATTCTCAAATAAACGTATGTATTTAAGAATGATAAAATCCTATTACGCACAGTCCTATATCCTATTCTGAAAAATTTAAGTCGTTTACGGTTTATAATGCGAAAACATTTAAAATAATTAGACATTCCCTCAAATTTCATAAACCTGTTTGCTTTCCCTATCGAAGTATAACATAGTAACCATAGAAGATTTTTCGGTCATTTCTATATTTTTTATTCTTTGTTATATTCTGTTAAAAATGATTGAACTTATGATTAACATTCATTACAATCATAACAAAGTAATAAAAATAAATGTTTTGAAACTATAACCTATAAATATGTAATTTATCTTCGAGAAAATAATTTCAAAGCCTTTATTTTATTTAAAATACCCAAAAATTTTATTTCGCCCCGTTTTAATTCCACAAAACGATATCGACGAGGATGGGATTCGAACCCACGCGTGCAGAGCACATTGGATTAGCAGTCCAACGCCTTAACCACTCGGCCACCTCGTCGCATGCTGTTCGGACGAAATAAGCAAGCACTTATGTAGCGGTAAAGTTCTTGTTTTTTAAGGATATGGATTTCTACCCATGTTAAGCGTTATTTTTGTTGTTGCCTTTAACAAAATGGTTAGGTGATATTTAGTTGATTGTATGTTCATTATATAAAATAATTTATTCCACAACATTTGAATCTTCATTTGAATCTTTCGAACTTAAAAAAAGATGATGAAACCTAGAAAAGATTTACGGTTTATGTTATTATTGAGTTTATCATATATTGTGATAGGTATACGATCAGGCAGTTTTCGTATTCCAATATCAAATATTGAGCAATTAATATTAAGGACTAGCACTCCCCCCCCCCCTCCTTCCCCCTCATGTGCCGGGGGCACACCACGTGCCTCCCGCGCTTTCTCCATTAGAGCTTCGTCGATAAGCGCGAGAGCGCAATCTCTTCGCAAAACTTGCCCCTAACGAGCCTAACCGATCCGCCACCTTGAGCGAACAAAACGCTGCCTCAGGTGAAACGGAATCTTATTTGGGAAACCGCGACGAATGGAGCTGTTCAACTTCACAATGTCGGTGCTATCTTTTTTCATGGCTGTGGGGATAAGTCTTATTGGAATCAAAGATTTGGCCAATCGCTTTTATTAGTGGAAAGTTTATTTGTCTGTCATGTCATATATCAATTGAAATGTTAGAAAGTTTACGTTATCGATACGACCTGTCACCATTTTACTCTTTTTTGCTTTTGATTTTAGCTGTTGTCACTTATCAAGAAGATTTGTTTAATTTATTTATTCAACAAATGCATCAGAGAGCCTACGAAATATTCTAAAATTAGAGATCTTTCAAAATAACACCATCGTGTGTATAAGAGGTTATTTTAAGGTTATTAAAGGAGGCAAGGTACTCGCTACAGGCGGAGCTTTGCAGGTTTGCGGTTGTCTTGCACTGCATCTACGCGCACCTCCAATTTACTTTGCGGTTTAGGACTTTGGCGAATCACAATGCGGCTTAAGAAAGTTATTACAAACTACAGGTGTACGTTAAAGTCATTATATCCACCACGGGTCTATTAAATTGGCGGTGATTGGTGCAAATATTGTATACTAAAAATAATTTGCCCCTTTTATGCTTTTTACAGAGGCGTGATAGCTCAGCATCGCTTTTAATTAACATTTGTATTAATCCTCGAGCAACCTTAGTTGAAATGTTGGTGCGTGCTATATGATATGCTCGTATCATTGCAATATGACATGCTCATGGGTGAAGGAAAACATCGTCACGAAATCGGCATATTTAATTTTTTTACTATCAAGAGTAGTGAATACCGCTGCCCATAGACATCTGCTACAAAAACCCTCGGGGTTTTTGCAGATGCGTTGACAACCTTTTTGGAAATTGGGCTCCGGCTACCTCACTCACCAGACGAAACGCGAAAGTATTTCTCATACTTCCATTTTACGCCGGTCTTCTGTGAGGTCGTGGTACTTACCCGGACGAGCCTGCCCATTCATGCAACAGCCGAGGCTGCTGCGTGGCTCTACCGTTAAACCGTAAACTTCTAACAGTATGAATGTTGCGAAATATAATTATAATTCTAATTTTATTTTAATTTTTTATTTGCTTATTGTACTTAGTACAATCATTATTATATAAGTTTTGCTACATAACCAAGTATTGAGAACATGACTATGGCAGAATACCAAAGAGACAGTTATTTTATAGAAAAATATTACTCATAATCAACGAGTTCATTACTTTTATCGTTTCTATTCTCTTATTTTTCTGGGTAGATGGCACTTGTTGTAATTAGAACTAATCAATAATCAATAGTTTGCCATTATTTGATTAACATCTGTTGAAAATAATATTGTTGATAAATCTACTTCTGGCAATAAATTGCAATTAAATGAATCTCTTGAAAAAAATTGTAGCGAAGTTTTTTCGCACTTAATATGACCCTAGTGAATTATTGGACGCCAATTAATATTTGCGATTACACCCCGGTGGCCGTAATTGTATGGAGTCAGCCAATTAGGGACGGCAGAGGGCGGGCGGGTCGCAAATTACAAATCAGCACATGTCTACGACGTTCCCAGGAGACAGGGTTCTTTTATTGATGGCGGGCATTACGGCGGCCGTGGCGTGGTAGTGTCACCAGGCGACAGCGTTTAGACGGACGTTTGGCCTTATCGTCCCGATCACAAAATGGCATAACAAGTAAACAATTATATGGTTATTGTTAATCATAATTAAGGAGTTTTATAATCACTATTCGATCTCGCGTAATATAAGTTTTTCTAAACGACCTAAATTACCACTTATAAATTTATTTTGAATATTTGACATAAGTCGCCTCATACAATGTTTGTTACGACACCCTAGAAATAGTTATCGGAGCTATAAGTCGTACGATATTATGGTGATACTTCATAATACTGTAGAGAACCGTGATAGCTTAGTGTCCGGGCGCTCGCCTTTAATTCAATATACTCGAGCAACCTGCGTTCGATCCCCGGTGCCGGCACCAATGAAGTTTTTAACTTTAAGTGCTGACTTATCACGTGCTCCGCGGTGAAGGAAAAATCGTGAGAAAACCTGCATATTTTCGAAATAATAACAAAAATATATATATATTTCGAAGATATATGAAGTCCGCCAATCCGCAGTGGGGCCGCTTGGTGGACTATGCCCTGATACCCTCTCTGTATAGAGAAGGCCTTTGCCCAGCAGTGGGACATGTATAGGCTGTTACTTTACTTTTACTTTACTGTAGGGTATAATCCCATCCCCTCGGACCGTGGTCAACTGATCAACTATACTACCGTTGTTATTTATTAGATCTATACATAAAAGAAGGATTTGTGTCTCAAATTTTCACAACCATCGTGGCGACCCTAGCCATATCGTGATTTTTAATCTGCGGCACGAGATCAATGGCGGCGCGTTCCAATGGAATTGCGTGTGTCGTATTAACTACTGACTACACACAGATATTACAGCACCATTCTCGCAAAGCTTTATCGCGTACTCCGCATTTGAAAGGAAATCTGGAGGATACCTGACAATTAATGAAAACTATAACCTATGTGCTTGTACATTCATGGGTGTTTAAAGGTACTTTCTTGCTTTAAGTGTAGTGATAGTTTAACCATACCATGATGGCCATCCTACGAGAAGGTGACAGTCTTGTGATTGGTTAGAGGGAGATCGAGAAAGGTTGGGATGTACTGTGTGAAGAATGAAATGTCTATTTAAGAAATGAGGAAGGGGAAGTTGTCTGATCGAAGAAAGTGGAATAGAAAGAATGTCGTGTTATGCCTACCACTCCTAGTATGGGCCAAGTGCATGAAAAATATGACTATCATTGCTTTAAAATTCATCATGCGGTACAAAATAAGCTATGACTTTGGTGTTACTTAGCTCATTCGAGTTTTTCAAGTAAGTCACCTAAATTGAAATAGCAATTTTAATAGTAAAAATATTTTACGTTTCAATTAAATCAATGTACCAAACAGTAACTTTCAGCTGAGATTCTATTAAAATGACATTAAGGAAATTTAGTTTCAAAAAAGTTTTATAAACGCATGAAAATAGTGCCATATGAGTGTCAATGATGTTGTCGCAATAGGACTTAAGAAAGCCCAGTAAAAATAAGTACTACCTCTTAAAAGGGCGTGACGGCATCATGTGACACGTATTTACTTAGAAATCAATTTCCACGCGAAGTCCACATTAAATAAGTGCAAATACAAGTAAAGTGGCGTGATAAGATCGTACCGATTCCCAAAGCAAACGGATGAGATTAAGTCGGGGGTCGTTATCGTGTCGTTCACGTGTCGCCGCGTGGCGCGTGATGTATCGCCCGAGCACGTCGCGTCGGGGTGAAATGCGAATGCGGCGCAGGGTTTTATTAAAAGTAAATGGATGGCCTCCAATACCGTGTAGAAGACGGTTGGTAACGCTGTAAACCTATTCCTCGTACCACGGACACACTACAGACATTCGTTATGTCGACATAGGGTACGTTGAGTTATTATTTTAATAACATTACTCAATTACTCATTTTGTTACTAATATAATAACTATGATTTATTGGCAGTATGTGAGTTTGAATTAAATCCAAAGCAAATATGACATAAAGAAATAATAGAAAATAAATTATTAAACCACAAGCAGAACTGGCTAAACTTTCATCAGTTAAATAGCTCAAAAATGTACAAATGAAATATGCCCTCAAATATTTAGAGACAAAACACAGATAAAAAGTATTCAAATTCAGCCGTTCAGGGATTATAATCCATAAGCGGTGGATTTTTAGTTTCACCGCGACATTCGAATACAATTTTCATTATTGGCTACAACATGTAAGTAATATGGTTGATGCACTCTGTAAGTATAAATTTAAGTTAATTTTCATTAGCACTGTTTAGTGTGTGTTCATATTGTGTATACATTCGGATCAAAATTTTTTATATAATATAATGATTGTTACCGCGACAGGTTCTTTTATCAGGAAAGGTTTACCTGAAACAAAAATATTTTCTAATTATATCCACAGTGTATTTACTTCAAATAGTTCCACTTCTAAAGCAAACAAAGTTCGATAGTCCTGTAATTAAGAGAGCCATGGAAAAAATTGACCCGATGAGTTTCTTTCATACGAAATAAATTACAACAAAGCAATTAAGATTAAACTAGTAAGAAATATAGACGAGAGAATACAAATACAATAAAAATTAAATTATTCTTAAGAATTACCAGTATCCAGCCATATGCATGTCGATTTATGAAGTTTACGATAAAACTTTATTTGAAATTGATAATAGACAAATTATCTATAAGCTGGAGTGACGAGAATAGAAAAAGGAATGGAGAGAAGTTATAAAATAGTGATTGAGGATGTAGCGAATAAAAATTTGTGAATTGGAGTTGAGGGGTTGAGGGGATTGGGGCAATGAATACGGACGCGAATTGAATAGTTTGATGACATAGATACCTAAGGAGGGCAAGTCAACAATAGTAGCTATATTCATATGGCATATAAATATCTATACACATAAAAGGTGCGCGGGAAGATAAGATTGTATATAATTCATTGTTATTTATTTCTAACCTCAAGGGATACATTTGGACTGTTACACGAATGTAATTTTATTGATTCATTGCTATATATTTGATTTAAATGCTTAATGTAAGTTGGAGTTTTTAAATGAAAGCCAAAACTTCAACTTATTAAATACAACAAGATATTTTACAAATTATCTTAATGTCTTAATAATAATTAAAATACCAACTGCTATTCTTTATTTTTAAAAATATACAGACTTTAAAATAAGCTTTCATATCCTATTTGATGCCTTTAGGGGTGGAAGTTTCCAAATCCTTTCTTTTTATTTGCGATACCGTGTAAAAGATATAACGAAATTACAAGTTATAAAACACCGTGGTTTAGGCATTTTATCTATTTTTTATAAGTTTATGAGATATGTGAAAAATAAAAGCACAAGACAAGGATAATAGCTGATTTTAAACGTAACATTTACTGCAGTCACGAGGGATTCATTTCAATACACTGTAAATAGAGAATAATAATGCTCCTCTAAAGCCGTGTAATTGGTTCAGCGCTCGGATGCGCAAAGAAACTAAGACTTTTAATTTTCAGAAATCTATTTCCTCGCTTGAGACAAAGCGGATTAATTGCGACCTGCATAGTGCACCGTGAAATAGAGATTAAAAAAAACGCTTTGACCGATTAGAGACAAAATTTTAACTTTGGAACATTGCGATATAGTTTTACGAACGGAGTCGCTACGTTTGTTTCTAGTTCATTACGTTTGTAAAACTAAAATAAATAACAATAGCTTGGTATCGACTTTAACGCAGTCCAAAAATCTAAAGGCAGGTAATGGAGATACAATTAAACAAGCTTCACGACATTTAATGTAGAGTAAAAAGGTAGACTAAAGTATTAAGTTCCACTATAAAAAGAGTTCATTTAGTAAAATCTCGGTCCGGTCCCACATTGTACAAATGCACATTTGCAGATTGAAGTCGTTGATTTTGCAAGTTATATACTAATATAACATAGTTCACAAATAATCTAAGAAACAATATAATATATAGTACATAAATTTGTTGTTACTTGTCGGGGTTCGAATCATACCACTACGCTGCTAATGTTCAAATATTGGTCAGAATAAATAGATGCATCTAATTTGATTACTCAATTCGTTTATATTCACTTAGATTAAAGCTTGACCGTGTTCGTGCGTGACGAAGAGTGACGTCGAGCGTTAGTGAATTGACTGATGGCGTCACACTATTTAATTGATACAGATGATTTCAACTCTCTGGTTTTTTTTATTGTGTGCAAAGTTGCCAAGCGAGCAGACGGTTCACCTGATGTTAGGTGATAACCGCCACCTGCTACACCCGGGGGTTGCAGATGCGTTGACAACCTTTTGAAAATTTTGCTCCGGCCACCTCACTCACCAGACGAAACGCGAAAGTATTATACTTCCACTTTACGCCGGTTACTGTGAGGTCGTGGTACTCACCCGGCCAAGCCTGCCCATTCGTGCAACAGCCGAGGCTGCTGCGTGGCCGTACCACCCAACCCGTTATAGGCATGTCTTTAAAATTTATTTGATTTTGTCAATGTTGTTTTGAATGATTGTCTCTTGGTAACTACACATTCTACCAGAGATAATTTTTAAAGATAACGTGTATAGTATAATTATAATTTTTAATTATTGTGTTCTCGCGTTTAGAGCTATCAATTTCGTAGTCATTCGATCGTAAAAAAGAATTAGCTGTTGAAGCGTTTGCAACAAGTTTTCGACCAATATATATTCACTTAAGCAATGATTCACCCTCATTCAAATTCCACTAAGCCGCAATAGCTCTGTGACCGGGTGCTCGCCCTTAATTCAATATTTGGGCCACGCAACAGTATTCACTGTTGCACGAATCGGCAGTCTGTCAGGGCAAGTTCCACGACCTCACAAAAGATCTAAAGTAGAATTGTTACACTTCTGCGTTTCGTCTGGTGAGTGAGGTAGCCGGGGCGCACTTTATTTAAAGGCGTCGACGCATTTGGAACCCTACGGGTGTTTCAAATGTCCACGGGCGGCGGTTATCACTTAACATCAGGTGAACCAGCTCGTTTGCACTTTCTCACTATTAGAGACATGATATAAAACATAGCCTTTACCGATTTGTGTAACTAAAACTCAATGACTCAATAATTGGGTAACAAAAATACTTAGCTTTTCCAACAGAGTTTATTGGAGACAAGTTATAAAATACAGCTTTTACCGACTTATACAACTATAACTCAACGATGACTCAATAATTGGATAATAATAGCACTTAGTTTTTCCGACACAGCAACAGCCCTTGACTACCGATAACCAAAAACTAACCCGCGTACGTTGTGAGTGTTGGATTTATACCCCTCAAAAACCAATACAACTACCCCCCATTCTAAGGTGTAGGAAATATCATGACGCAATAGGTACCAAACCAACAACTTTTAAATAAGTCGCAACAAACTGTACTAATAAATTATTGATAAGTTATTAATTACATTAAATATGTGCCATAATTATAACATCACATAAAAAACAACCTGAGTTCGATCCCCGTTGCCGGCACCAATAATTTTAACAAATAATTTTAAGTGCTGACTTATCACGTGCTCTACGGTGAAGGAAACCATCTTGAGGAAACAAGCATATTTTCGAAATACTGACAAAAATATTTCGAAGACATGTGAAGTCCGCCAACCCGCAGTGTACGGAGGAGGCCTCAGCCCAGCCTGTACATGTCCTACCATGTATAGGCTGTTACTTTATCAATTCTAATGTGTTCACACTTGATAAATTGACTGGATATTTCATAAATATCATACAAATCCTTTTTCTACCGATGGAACCAACTTTTCGAAAACGGAGGAGATTCTCAATTCGACGGAATTGTTTTTATGTTTGTTACCTAAGAATTTTCTACTGAGGGAACGGATTTTGATGATTCTTTTATTTGAAGGCTGGTGCTTCCCATGTGGTCCCATATTCATTTCATTGGTATTAGATCTTGGGTTCCGGAGATACGGAGCGTATACGTAGGTACAAAACAATGTGTTTTTCGTTAGTAAAATTTTTTTTTAAATTTGTAGTAAAAGTACGAAAAGATTGTCGCCGCTGTGGGAATCGAATCCACGTCTTCGGCATTCGCAGTCTGACGCTTTAGCCATTAAGCTAAATGACTATCAACAATCTTTTATCGTACTTTTTCTACAAATTTTAATGTGTAATCATAAGTGCAGAGATTAGCAGTATAATGAAAAAAAAAATTGTTTTATTAATGAAAAACCAAACTGACTTCAAATGCCTCGCTCTGTATTCATATTATAATTGATTTTCAGGAATTCCTTAAGTATCTAATTATAGATGTGGCAATATTGAAATTTGGCACACCGTTAAGGGAGATAGTGAGAGATAAAACCTTCCGTTCACCGCACTCACTAGATGAAACACAAAAGTTTTATTTTGCATTAACCGTCTCGAGCGATGGCACTAGTTTGGTTGCATTGATGAACTGTCGTTAGCCATTGGTGCTCTACGAGAAAGCCGATAAATACATGTCTCCATAGTTATCTTTTGCCGCGTAACTTACTTTTCTACGACCTATCATATAACGTTCCTTTAATTAAAAATGAAGTTGCAAAGCAATGTGATAGAGCAGTAGTAGCGATTGCGACTGGCGAGAATGTTTTTATTGTCGCGGCTTAAAGTCGTCCCCGCAAGGTTTAACGAGTTGGCCCAAGCGATTCATTACAGCCAGCGGGTGCGTGGAAACCCACTTTATAGAGACGGACGCACTTTGTTCGTGTAATGTGAATAATAAAAGTTTTGTGGCGCTACCTCTCGATGGTCGGCACTCGACGCGTTTATGGCTTTGTGACCAGATCATAAAAGCATTGAGCAGTTAACATCATGTTTTTGGCAGCGCCGAATGGCTTTCTATAGTTTTATGCAGTGCCAAAACCTAATATGGTGACGAGATAGACCATGAGTAAGCATAGATTGGCTGTATTTTAACCAAGGGATTTTGTATTTTGTGGTTCAAAATGGTTAAGCAAAAGCATAACCTTTAGGAAATATTCTTTATTCATCTCAGTATTTTACTATTTGTATACGTTGAATCGGGGGATACGGTTTAAAACAGTTTTTTGTAATAAAATAGGAAATCCAATTGATCAAGCAAATTTAATGATAATCGTATGAATGGAATCAAAATTATACACGAAATTACCAAGTCGGCATACCATTGAACATAATTAATTATCCAATTTGTCAAATTTTCAAACTGCCGCCTATATATCGTTTGATGGAAAAAGCTCATGTATGCAGCATGAAACAATTTAGGACGCAAAGTCCCGGGTCGAGGCATCTGCGGGTGTCTTTTGAACACATTAACCGCCCCTACTTAAGGGCGGCACCGCGGAATTAGCATAAAATGATCACTCGCGTCATGGCGGGAATTTTTGCGACGATGTCTTTTTGTTATCGCCGGCCTTGGGGGCGGGGGCCATTAGGGATGTAAATGTCGAGATGGGAAGGTGAGGTCTGTAATTTTATTCGTTTTATTATCGGTCCGCAGATAATGGCCCCCACGTGCCGCCGAGCCACCGCTACCGCGCCGTAATCTTTAAGTAATTCATTAATTTTATTCCATGTTGAATATTCAGTGTCCTTTGCAGCTGTAAAAAAATCGTTAATCACTTCGTCTTATCTTGTCGTGAATTGATAAATTTAAAAGTTAAAAAAGTGGATCATGCGGCATTATTGTGCTGCAAACATGTTAATTAACTGGCTTGTGTTAATACTGTGGATTAAAAAGATATCCAGTCGCGCTCCATTCGGAAATGTTATAGCGTGTACATTATTGTGACTTATTGTGCTGCAAACATGTTAATTAACTGGCTTGTGTTAATACTGTGGATTAACCCAGGCTGGCGATAGATATCCAGACCGAAAGAGACAATCGCGCTCCATTCGGAAATAGTATGTTATAGCGTGTACATATAATTACGTGACCCGCGGTACCCAGCGGGTTTTTTCTCACGCTTTTCTTTTCAGCCTATTGCCTCGGCCTACTGTTTAGCTCCTTGGGGTCCTAGTATTATCCTGTAGTCCTGTATCCTGTAGTCAATAACTTTCTCTAATATCTACGGGCTAACTCGAGAGTAATATTTTTTATGTGGATTTCATACGTTCAAACATACAACCTCTTCGATTACACAAATATTAGCGTAGACTCTCGCCTACACATCTTTGACAACACAAAGCATCTTTCGCGCCACGTTAATTATGAACTGGATTCGTTATCGACGATTTATTACATCGGGTCTCCGTCTTATATCGGCACTAAATAACTCCAGCGACTAATTTATTAACATGTAAAACGGCATTTGTCATAAATTCTCGCAAGCCACAACCGCGTCCGAAATGAGTTGCGAGATACGAACACAATGTCAATCTCTCTTTCGTAATTACCATCAGGCTCTCACGTATATTAATACGAGTGGGTTTAGACCTTTGAAAAATTTGAAGAAATCTCAAAGTTAATATGTCGATTTCTCTTAACAGTTGCTTTTGCCAAAGTATCTAAAAAAATATTACAGAAACGTTAATAACAATGATAAGAGATGAAACGGTGAGTAGCACAATATTCCTCTGAACACTATTGGTAGCCATACTGTACCTATCGCCTGGTTCCACTTCCAAGTGATATTTCTATTGAAGAAATTTTTGTGACGTTACGTAAGCAGGCTGTAGCGTGCGACTAGTTAATTTCACGCGGCTCTGCCCGCACCCGAAATAATCCGACAAGACGAGCGTAATTTATCGGCGTTTGAATGCAGTTAGGGCCGTTTGTGGCGCAGCTCTTTGTCACAATTAGACTATTTGGGCGAGAGCGCCGCTACCACCGATGTTTATATTTATTGTGAGAGACATTCGCCCTCCATTCATAAATAATAGATTCCATTTGTATGGCGGCTAATTAAGCGTTATTCATTAGTTTCGTTTGCGTTTCGGTATTGAAGCCGCCTCCTAATAAATAAGTGGAGTATTTCGGTTAGTTTATTACGCATATGATAAATGTGGTGACACCGAGTAATGCCCGTCTCACACGTTGCCAGTTTCATGGTGGCTTATTAATAAGGTGTCCAAAAAAGTCATAAAAACATAAGACATATTTTATATTTGTTTTACTTTCACTTTTTTTTTCATGTTTAGTTTATTATTTTGTTCTTGTTCTTTTGTAATTATAAACATTGCATCCAAATGTGTCAATGCGTACAGATGAAGTGTCGGATTAAATGTTTTATAATTATGTCTTATGTCTTGTATGTTATAAAAACTGCAATCTACATTTGCGAATTTAATGTCCTTTATTTGAGAAACCTTAATTTTATATCAATTGATTTCTTTCCTTATAACGAGAGAGCAGTGTCGTGGTGAATGAGAACAAATAGCGTAGGTGCCAGAACGAAGCTGCAGACCGCGTGGCCCCCGACATTAATGGAAGGAAACAACGCGGAGAAATAATGAGGAAGTGAACGAGTTGATGAGCGCTGTCGGTATGTGCGATCGAAGCGGGAGGGGCCGAATTGACGCTCCGGATTGAGTCCTATTCCATTTATATAATATACAAGTACTGATGTCTTTGTGTTTAAAAAAAATAAAAAGTTTTTACCCGACGGTTCTCAAATGGGCGAAGTGGTCTGGCGTCGTAAGTGCCCGCCCATGGACACTAAACAATGCTAGAGATGCTGCAAGGGCTTCTGGTGGCGTCACCATCCATAAGAAGCAATAAATATATTTGATGCCAGTCTTCTGGCATAAAATATACTTATTGCTTATTACTTAACGTTGTTGTTGCTACTTATTGGAGACCGTGGTGGTTTCGCCAGGCAATTTGTGTAGCATAATCTGCAATTAAAAAAGATGTTCTACCATAGAAAACAACTGAAAGTAAAATCGGCTTCAACTTGCAGAAAAGACAAAGTTTTAACATTATTGACACTCATGGGAGTCAGAGATTAGTATGAGTAAAATACATTAGTACTTGTAAAAGTACATTCTTAAAATGTTTAAAAGGCACACAAGTATAAATTTGCTTACCGTCTGTCGACAGTGCGCGTAATGGAATCGCACGCCTAATTACGCGCCATAAATATGCAATTAGGTTTAAAGCTCACAGGCCTCCCGCGCCCGCGTCGCGTCGATGGGCCGAGGATACTTATTTCTCATTAGTGCGAAACAAATTGACCGTTATTGTGGAGTTATGACAAAGCCTCAGCCGCCGGCTGCGCTGGAACGGTGCTGTTTGACAATTTAATGCTTTCAAATGAGTGTTCATTGCGGCGGCGCTTCAGCTCTAGAATCTATGCCCCTTCCTGCGTTTTATCTGCGTTTCGAGAAAGGAAATGCGGGTAGCGTGTTAGAGCAGTGGTGGTCCTGGGCTCCTCTTTACTTTGAATGTGGATGTTTGTGTACTGCGGTTATGTTGTTGATTGTCATTAGCATTATCTATGAAAAACTTTGCACGTGGGAAAGACAAATGTTTGCTATCGTCTTATAGGGGTCGACGCGAAGAGTATCAAAAAGAGGAGGAAACATCTGAGACGGGACTTACACTTTAACGGTACGTTTATAAAAGGCTGTAATTTATAAAAGTTTATTAAATTTCTTGCAAGCAGGCCTATCATAATATGCTACAAATAATTAGCCCAACGAAAAGATATGTGGAATGAATGTAATATATAAATAAAGTTGAATCAATCAAGTTCTTCAGGATAGCTAATGACGGTACAGTTTTCCGAACAGAATAGCACATGGGACTTGAGAACAAATCATTTCCGAAAATATTATATGACCTCTACTATCTTTTTTCATGATGAGTTTTATCTAAAGTGCAACAAATTTTCAAATACAAATTCCTGTTCCGATCTCATTTGCATACGTATAAAATATTCCCAGAGCGGTCTCCAGAAACGCCTATAACGTGCACTGGGCCTTACCCCGGAGCCTCCTGGACCACGCTCTGCACTTAATTGCTGCGAAAAGCTCCACTTGATAATAAGCAGCGTTGGACAAAAGAGCGGTTCTTGCCCCACTTCACAGTTGCCGTTTTAAGCGACAAGATACGGCGGAAATATTTAAAATCACGAGGATTATACATAGACCATTTACTAGCGTAATTTTAGAGTTTAATCATCTTTATATTCGTTGATGACACCAATTTCAACGGATATATTCACTTAGGGCTAAAAATAATTTTTGGTCTCATGCCAGAATCATCAATCATTTGACTTAATGCATACTTTACCTATATCCATACTAATATTATAAATGCGAAAGTAACTCTGTCTGTCTGTCTCGCTTTCACGTCAAAACTACTGAACCGATTTAAATGAAATTTGGTACAGAAATAGTCTAGGGCCTAAGAAAGGACATAGGCTATGTTTGGAAAAAAGTGTTGTAAAGGGTTGAAAGATATTTTCAATGAGAGCGAAGCCGCGGGCGAGAAGCTAGTTAAAAATAATTGATTTTGTTTTTTTATTTAACTTGAATATGTGTATTTTATTGAATATAATATTCTTCACTCAGATAATAATGAATTGACATTTATTAAGCTAAATAGCATGTAAATATACTTTAGCCGCTGCGAGCGTATAATTTGCAGCCATCATCCGAATTAGCTTACGTCGCGGCCCATTGTGGAGGATTTAATTATCAAATTATTTGGTTGCGGGCGTCGTAGAGAACAGGCCAGGGCTGATGGCGCCAAGATAATGGGGAGAGACGTTGAAATGCGGCTGACGGGAACACACAATGCGACGGCATTCAGACTCCGGGTATTAACTTTGTTACATTCATTATTAATTTCCTTACTCTTTCCTTCCTGTATTTTAATTAAAAAATCTGCAAGAAGCCATACAAAAGTACCGGTTTGCATCTTTTTCACTTTACTTTTGGGAGCCGAAACAAGTTCCTGTATTACATAATTATAGACTAAGCACTCCGCTCGGGGATCGAATCTGCGTAACGTATCTATTGATTATCTGAATTTTATGAATACAAACACGAACTAAGAATTATTAAGAATCTAGAACCATAAAATATTTACATTTTACCATTATAAGTAACCGATAAAAAAATATCGAAGGGATACAGATCACAGGTGCTGCATAAAAATCTTAAATCAAACGGGACATAAAGTATTCACGCGTCGTGCGAGCACCACTCGATAAAATCTTATTCAGTCGTCTAAATGCATAGGAAATATGGAAATTGGAACCGGGATGTGTTCGGGGGGAGATCTCAACGTTCCGACCACATCGGGACACGTGGCACGCGACGGCTGAGATTGATATTGAGAGGCGTTTCTGTTCTGTGGCCGCGGTTTCAGGCCGGCCCTCCACTGCATTATGGACGAAACACACGGGATAAACACTCATCAATTATTAATGAAAGAGCGGCCTGCGTTGCAACACCTCTTTAATTTTCCTAAGAAATTACAAGGACATTATAATTTACTGAGTCACTGTTTATCATGTAAGTTGTTTCACAACAATTAGACATATGATACGGATACAGACGAAAAACGTCACTTTTTATATTGTTTCGACTTTTAAAATAAAGCATTTAATTTCCGGGTTCGAACGGAAAACATAATTTGGGTCACTTGCACTACATAATAAGGTAAAGAAGCATGTCAAGCTGGGGTGAGCACCTTTTTGCGTAAGTACTTTATACGCCTTCAGGTTTTCAATTCTTCTTAATCGTAGGGCCTCACAGAAAACCGGCTTGTTATACTTCTGTTGAGTGAGGTACTAGAATCCATTATATTAAAAGGTTATGTGCAAGGCATATGCAATCCTACGGCTGTTGGAAATGTCAATAGGCGGCGGTTATCATTTAACATCATGTGAACCGCGAACTCGCTAATAACCATCACATAAAAAAATAGGACATACGATAACTGTTCAGCTATTGTAACCTGAATTGTAGAATTTATCTCATCAGCTCTTCTCGCATTGCAAAAGATTTCTATGTAATGATAGAGGATCGCTCTGTTCGCAGATGACGTACAAATTGTGGTTTGTGCCGTTTAGACGACGTGTCGGGTGATGAACAATGCGTGAGAAAGGGAACTCTGTCTAACATTACATGGTATGAATGACATCAATGTAATTATTAACTATTGATATTTTCCGTCAAAGATAATATACAAAGTAACAGCCAGTTCAAGTGCTTTACACAAGAACAGTGGGCTATCGGTTGTGCTCCACTGCGAATATTCATCTTATATTTCTCAGTCTGGATTCCTTATTATTTTTCTGATCATGATTTCTCATCGTCAAATATATTGTTGATTGCGATCGCGATACGGTGGTCCACAGCGAGAGTGATTGTCGTGAAAAAACTGCACGTTTGTGTAAACAACTTTTCACTCAATTAAAGCGGAGTGACACGATTGCGTGTTGTTACTCTACGCAATTACTGGTACATATTCGTATGTACAATGTACAGTACACACCACGACGGCAGTCTGCCGTATGCATGAATAAATGAATGGGATATCGCGCGACTCCGCGGCGATTTATCGAGATAGTTCACGAACTGAATTGGATTCACATTTTTGTGCAATATTCAGAGGCGAGTAGTAAAAGTGTACCGCGAGCGATTTGTCAACGCGCCCCGCGAAAGCCGCAGATTCGAACTCCCTCTTTATCTCCGACGGATATATTATTATTCATTGCGACGCGTTTAAAATATTAATGCGTCGACGGGGTCTTACGCTTCGCGGATTTATTGTGGCGCAATGTTCCGAATTGCATCGTGAGATGGAGCTCTTTTCGGAAACGTGGCTTTTATGGGCGAAATTTAGTTGTGCATGTTTGATGCAATTATACTTAATAATGTTACTTACAAGAACATCCTATTGGATATGTTTTGATCGATGACTCCGTGGCGCAGTTGCCAAGTTATGGGTTTCGGCGCCGAGGGTCGATTCCCACACGGGACAAGTATTTGTGTTACCCACAGATATTTTTTTGGATCTGGGTGTCTGTCCACGTGAAATTTATCTATGTAAAACGTCCATACAACAGAATAATGTTATCCTAAAGAAAGTACAATGTTTTATGATAAAAAACTACAGTAAAAAAATATAGTAAACATGTTTGGTTTATAATATTATTTATAATAATCTTTTTAAGATTATATCTAGAAACGCCTATGAAAATGTAAAGCAGTTACTATATAATTTAAAGCAATGAAATTGCATTTATGATCGTGTATAGAAGTTTTAAAAAAGATAAAATTGCCTTATCAGTGCTTCACGTGATTTCAGTGTGAGCTCGGCTTACGGGCTTACGGTCTGGACTGTTTGAATAAAGATCGCAGATAAAACATCGGATATAATCGGCGCATGAATCACTGGCAGCTGTTCTGGACCACAATAGATGGCCGGAGATAAATCTTTACACCTTTAAACTTCAGACGTAGGGAACCCGAAGCTTCCTTGTTTTTTGTATGAAGATTACGTGGGTGTGCCTGATCACAAAGAATTTCCTAATCCTTCCTTGACAATCAATTCACAGTAAAAAAATATGATTTCCCACACTTCTTTAAATAATTATATCGAAGCTATCATATTACAAGATACATAGCTGTTTTTAAAGCTACATCTCCATATATCGTTTAGTGGTGAATGAAATATATAAGATACACACAAGTAAATCTTGAATTACCAAAACATTGTTAGTAAGGTATTACCAAATGACAAGTGTTTGATTACTGTCCAATTTTATTAGCCCTTTAGGTTTATATGTTTCAGTTAAAGTTGATAATAGTGTCTAAGAAACATAATATTGTAATGAATTACCACCACTTATGTGCGACGTCGAATGCCCCACGGAGGGCCCAATGGCGTCGGAGGGCCGCTAACTTAATCACTGACGTGACTGGAATGTCATTGGAGCTGACGCGGCACTCCCGTTCCAAGGGATTGAATCGAGGGAGTAAATGGGCAAGTAAGCAAGTAAGTAATAGTAAAAGATTTATTTTATTAGAAAATGATTACCGGATGACATTGGAAATTTCAAAATGCACTTTTTGACTACTCGACTTTTTACAAAGTCATTCGATGAAAGTAGCGTCTATTTTCCATTATATTCTAAAATCTTCTTTGCTGCTAGATACCCAATAGTTTGGATTTCGCTCGGCAGCTATAGATATATATGGGTTCTTAGTCCTATTTCGGGACGAAGCGCTACTTAGTTCAGATGCGTCTTGTTTTGTATACAGGCTGTCCTGTATTTTCCGCCCTTAATTATTTAGCTATAAATGATCAATGGCATTACTTAGGTCCTTAGTTTTAATGACAAGACACGCAGCAGGAATTTTAATCTAAAAAATTAAGGTATTAAATGAACTTGTCATGAGTGTGTTTAAGGAAACGTGGACTTCAAGATCAAGACAGTATCGGTGTAGGGGCTTGAATTTATTAAATGAGGAAATTAAACATTTTTATTTGATGACCCAATTAGCGTATTGGATAGTGCACTTTTGTCCTGCGCTTGGGTGCGGGTTGGATCCCCAATACTGGAAAAATATAAGTGTGAAGAAAATATTGTTTTTCTAGTATCTGTGTGCTTATATATATATGTAAAAATTATGTATTTATTTACAAACAAACAGTATTTTTATCAGTTAGGTGGTATCCATAAACAACTCGGCAATTGTATATAAAAATATGTCCAGAAAATTATTGCCTATAGTAATTGTCTGTGTAATCTTAATACGGCATCCGGGAAGCCACTACTAAGAAGTTGACATGACCAATGCTCACTACGTTATTTAAAGGCGATGATGCAGAGCCAGGGAGCCTGCCTAGTATTAATCCATCGGACGCAACCGGAATACAAATAGGACATGTTTCTTCACTTCAATTGCAAATACCACGAATCATTGGTGTCAATTAATCGTAAAAATTATATTAGTATATATGTATATTGCATTAAATGAAAAAATAATTCCGTTAAAGAGGAACAAAATTTGCTGTCTATTTGAAATTTATTTACTCTCGGGCTTGATTTACGCAGGACTATTAGCTGGCGATGCGACTCCCATTGCGGTCGCGACGAGTATGTCACCGGGCGCGTCTCATCTTGCGGTGAACCGCCCTCACTCGGAACGCGACGAGTTAATATCGCAAATGCCTCGGCGAATTGCTGGTGCTCTTTAGAGGTATGACTTTAGAATATCGGATATACAGTTTTTATTATTTGTTTTCTACATTAATAGATCTTGTTTTTAGTGTTTTTGGTAATGTTTACTTAAATTCAGGAATTTGCTTGATTGTGTTTATATACTTTTGTAGTCTTGAATTAGAATTAGATGAGATTCAACTTCATTACACCGTAGTATACAGTGTGTCGCGACAAACGCGACCATAAATGAACACACATCAAACGCTAATTGCCAATAATCATAAAAAATATAAAAGTTAAAAAAATCCAAATATTTTTCAAAGAAACTAATTATGTAAAGAAGAAACAAAATTTGTAACATCATTTAGTCAAGTATGTAGACGTACGAGTATATGTGTTGATGTCGGTCACGAATAAAAATACCCTATCATTGGATAAAAAATCCCGCACAATAGTTCCTTTGTATACATACGTTAGCTTATCATAATTATTGTACTGTGGTTACATAGATAGATGACCCCGTTGCGCTGTTGCCATGGTATTGGCTTTGGCGTCGGGGGTCGTGGGTTCGATTCCCACACTGGGCAACTATTTGTGCGACCCACAGATAGTTGTTGCGCATCTGGATGTTTGCCCATTTGAAATTTCTGTTTGTAAAACGTCCTTACAACACATGATAATGTTATCCTAAATTGAGGGCAAAGTGTTTTAAATAATACAAATAGAAAAAATAAATAAATACAAACATGCTATGAGTACAGTGTTATCCTGTCATAGCCTCACCAGGTAGAGATAGCAGAACAGACTTACACATTTTGGGACATATCTCCATGGACGATGGAAAGATGAGCCTTGTGGCAAATTTAAAGACAACAACAAATGAAGCTTCGCCATATAATATCCTTTTGTTCGAGGAGTACGTCATGAAAGGTTGTTAATTCATTTTTAATTTATCTCTCGTGCACTATTTTTTAATTGATATTCAGGACAATTATCCTGTAATGGGCATCTCGTTGCGTCTCTGCGGGCCGCATAGCATCGCGAGCGACTGCGTCATGTGAATCATGATTTAGCGCCCGTTAAAATTTTACGCGTACCCGGAGCCCCTCGTAAAAACACATCCATTTGTTGGCTTACGAATGATGGCGATACACTTAACGCTCTTTAACTATCACACTGATTCCGCTTTTGGGGTTGGCATTTTCGACTGATCGATATGATTTTTCTTTCGTTGAACTGTTTTAAAATCGGGCCTTTCGTCTGACCGATTATAGCTTAATTATAAATAACACGAATAGACATTTTTTTGCATTCGCACGGATGAACGCTATTCCCTAAATCGGGTTATCAAATTTAAAAGACGTCAGGTGAACATGGAAGGGTGTGACAGTAGGCGGCGATCCTCCCGGTGTGCAGCTGGCCGTGGCGAGCGGCGTCGAAGCCCCCGCCCTGATATACGAGCGGCCCGCAACACGCCGTCAAGTCTATTTCCACAACGTTTATTTTGTCGGGCTGTTCGAACATTATGGGCTTTATTCATCGCCACGGCTTGCGCTTTCCCCTCTCGCTTCTGCACGGTGCACTTTTTAGGTGATTGCGAAATTTCAATTACGCTTCAATTTTAACTGAAATTAAAAATTTCTGTGAGATATCGGGATAAAAGTCTATCGCTCTGTATATGGTGAGACTTTTGTTACGTAGGCCGCGCAACTCAAATTCGTTTGCGGTTTATTTATTTAATTTACTTTATAGGAATAAAAGCGCAAGATATGTTTAATCGATTTCTGTCCTAATATACTATTATGAACCTAATTCGCAAAACGTAATGCTTTACTTGCTACGTTTTGAATAACTAATTTGAGGCACTTTCAAAAGACATACTGCAACTTAGCGAAGGTAAATTCCAAAGACGTGAAGCGATGGCAAAGCTTATAAAGAGTGCTTTTAAAGCTTTCCGAGAAAAATTTGCAAATCCATTAATGTTTCGAATTTTCCAGCGCCGCCCCGGCGTACCCCTTAATAAGATGCATTAGTGTCCAGGGGAGGCGTTCGGACAGCTTAATTACCATGTTCCGAATAAATGTGGAACGTCCTTCGAAGCCAGATGAAATTAATGAGAGATTATAAGACGGGAGACGCGGGTGGGGGGAGTATTGTAATTAATTTCGAGTGAGTTCGCGTGGGCGGGGCTAGATGGCGCTGCGGGCCATATTATTAACTGCACGCCGGGAGCCATGCTCGGGCGGTATTTTCATTCATATCTCGAATTCGGGAGCTATGCGTCTTCCGTCTTTATTGCTTGCGGTTTTCTCGGAGACATTTAAGTCGTTTGAACGACGCATCTCGGGCGACGTTGAAAAATTAAGGCGTTTAGGCTTAATCCTCGATTAATTTTATTTTAAGTGTTGGTCTCTGCACTCAAGAATGGACGCGTTACTTGTATAATGCAGGATCGAATCCCGCAGTGTCGTCACAGTTGAAGTTTAAGTAAAATGTAAGGTAATAGATGTGTAATGGCTCCTTTGCTGGTTCATCTGTCGACGTTGAAGGCAATTTGTAAAGATCTTGAAAGGAGCTGAAACCTTTAGCTTATTCTCATTAAATTGAATCGCATTGAATGTGCCTCAAATTTAATTGCATTATGCGCTTTTTGAGGATGATTAGTAAAGATTTCGGGGATGAGAATACCATGATTTTCTTTTCTTAAGCAAAAAAAGTTATATGGCAGTAACACATTTTATTATAGTTGTAGGTGTCCTTTTACAAACAAGACAATATATGAAGCTTACGACATTTATACGCGTAAACATAAGCGCCTTTAAAATTACCACGCATTCATGGGTTTCATGTTTCTTCAAGGTACAATAATCCTTGGAGGGGAGGTGTGTAGCGATATGAGGTAATAACCTGACAATTGGGGCCCACGCTTCGGTATGGACAATCCGTCAAGCTAATAGAATCAAGCGGAGCTCGGGTTACAGTACACACCCGCCGTCCCCCCACCTCCGTGTACTACGGATTAGTTAATCGACTGCCCTTTGAAGGCAGGCATACACGCCTTCCAAATTGCCTTCAAAACTCGTAATGCATTATAAGATTTTGACACGTTTGAAACACAAAAAGATTGGCTTCGAGTAACATAATGTTTTAAGATCTCTGAAAAGATGAAGCACCAAGATATGGAGATAAATACTTGGTCGGTTTTCGTCTTATCGTAATAAATTAGTATACCTCAATGCAAGTGGAATCATACCAAGTTAATCTACGCGTATATGTACGTTCTGCTGCCAAAATGCTGTCCGTCTAATGAATTTATGTGCAAGCATTCGCATATCCTCGTATAGTAAACAAGGACTCGGTTAAGCCTGCGGGGGATTTGCCACGTGGCGACAGCAAATGCTCTTTATATGCGTCGTAGCTCGTGCTGGCGATGTATTATGGACCGAACAATCTACGAGTTGGCCCCTGTTATTGTTGAAGCCCTGGTGTCGGATTCATTTTCAATGCATCAGAAACCACAATTAGGTTAAGATCATTTAGTCCGATGCCGACATCTGTGTACAACAGTAATCATATTTAATCATTACTCACATAAGTGACACGTTGTCATAATGAGCTTATCCCGCAATGGGACATGTGTCTATTGACTTAATTGCTTTTAAATGATTTATCACCGGCGTTTAAGCAGCCGCAACTTGTCCTCGAGCGTGTACAACTCACCAGCAAGTGAGCCAGTAACGCGATTGCACATAACGCTATCTAGCGTGGCGGCTGTGTGCACAGATGTTCGCAGCAAACATTTGCCGCGTCTCGGCCTCTCGCCGCAAACTTTGCCACATTATGTATTATTGACGGCGGAGATTGAATTGACCCCGCAAACATTTGATCGGTCGTTCGAGGACGCCCTGAATCGCTTACAATATTTGCCAATTTCTTACGTTGCTTGGCGAAACCTAAATAGATGAAACTCAAATATGTATAAGAGAGTTGCATGTGAATTTGAATAGGCATTGTTATTTTTAATCGTTATTAAGTTTATATATTGATGATAGCTCTCATGTCCTTAAATCGTATGGTACCGAGTGTGACACAAGATACTCTATGTGCGTGTTGTTTTCTAACATTTTTACATCAACCAAATTCGCCTCTTTGATTTGAAAACACTTGACACGAATGGAAAATCTTACGTTTCGTTTATTGGAGCGTCAACGAGAATCGATCAAAGATGAATTTTAACCTTTCGGGCGCTATTCTAAAAATATTAACATTACAAATATTAGAGTTATCAAATATATTAAATAATCCGTATCTCGGTAATGTTGATTTACTATCTACCTCTGAAATGAACCGCATTGTTTCTCGTTCCTATCTTCATACGCAACTGATATTTAGTGAAGACACGATGTTCCTATACAGTATCACGATGCCAAACCACGGGCTTTCTCTAATTTGTAAGTGCATCGCCCTTTCTCCTAGTTAATAGTGATTTGCAAGTTGCACATTATCTACGACCATTACCTACATTGTATGTATTAGTGGTCCCTGGTAGGGACACTACGTTTCTCTAATGCTATAAAATCATGTTCGTGTAAAGTTCGAGAGCAGTTATAAACAACAAATGATTCTATTAAAGAAATCCACACATAAATACCTGTTTAGTTATACCTACATATGAGAGAGATTCAAAGTGAGAACCGTTTCTTCCTAATTGATATTATCTAAGAATTAACTTCCATATGCTAAAGCCATTAGTTTATCCATAATTATCATGGTCATTAGACATTCGTTTCGCTTGCTGCCTTATGAAGTTACTTGTAAACATGTCATGCGGGAGAAAGCATGCTTAATGATTATTGAACGTAATTGAAGATCCATTGAGCTCTCTCCTCATATAGCCTCATCAATGTGACACTTAGTCTGAGAGACAATTCGGTTCTATTGTAAGTTGTGAGATACCTCGAAACTTTTGTAATGATCGTTGTGTTTTTAAAACCTTGTTGTGTTTTTATACATAGAAATAGCAGTTCTTAACATATTTTAATTCTGAAACCTTATTATGTTTTATGAAGAATCATAGTAAGACATAATATAATATAGAAATTCTCAGACAGTATTTAGATAATTGACACGATTCCTAAAGTAGAATTTAAGACCTTATTTACATTAAATTTAATGTACGATTCTCCAAGTGTAGGAAAAAATTCGTTTATTGTAAACAGAGAGGATTAAGAGAGATTTAGTAGAATCAGTTGTATTCTTTCGAGATGGGCTCCATTCGTCTAGATCATCTATTGCGAACAGCATCCATGGACGCTGATTGCCGCGTGGGGTTTACCGAGGCGCCCTCATCGATCTCATTCTACCCACTTCATAATCTCTTCTTATGACGTACAACACATCTATTCAAAAGTAATGACACGATGTGGCTTTTTAAATCCATTAACATCTTTGCATTCTAGTCCGATATTGGATCACCACATAATTTCCTAAGGTTTTTGGCTCGGTCAAAAAGGAGAATTTTTTTTATGTGAAAAGTTGCCAAGCGAGCCAAGAGGCGGTTCACCTGATGTTAAGTGAATACCGCCGCCCATGGACATCTTCTACACCCGAGCACCGTTGCAGGTGCTTTGACAACCTTTTGAAAATTGGGCTCCGGCACTTCACGCCGGTCTTCTGTGAGGTCGTGGTACTTACCCGGACGAGCCTGCCCATTCGTACAACAGCCGAGGCTGCTACGTGGCCCAACCACCGTAAATACTTTATTTTTCCCTCCAATGTATTTTACGTAGCAGACTAATGTATTTAAATATTTTCATTCTATCGGCCTTTTGTATATTATTGTAACATAATTGAAAATTTTCTTAGTTTTCATCATCTGATGAAGTTCTATTACTGTATTTAAAATGAGCCTTACAAAACTCCATAGTTACATTTAGTTAGTGACATAAGGCAAAGTTTTAGTAAACATACATATCGCATAAGTTTTTAATTACAACCACAGTCGTATTCTGTTTAAAACTTTGTCTGCTGTCGATAACTGATTCTAAATTACATCCGTTGAAAACAGCTGTATTTATTATCGCATGCTCTGTAATTATTGGACTTATAATATGCTGGCTGCGAGTAATAACGCTTCTCGTAATTATGATCTCGTATTCAGAGGGAAAGGGGTCACCTCACGATCGGTTTATTACAAAGAAGGAAAAGAATAACAATTAGGCCGTGCATGGTTAATTCGTGTATACAGCGTGTCGTTACCATCGCGACAATAAATGAACACACGTCTAACGCTACTTACCAATAATCATACAAAAATATTAATGTTAAACAAAATCCATAATTAAAAAAAAATATTTTTCAAACAAACTAATTAAGTAAAAAAGAAACAAAATTTGTAACATCCTATACAACTCGCGCCACAGCGTCGTATTACAAGCCTCTCCTTCTAACAGTATGTTTTGTCTCTTTTAAATTCATTCAACCCATTCATATGCTTTGTGACCTTTACAAATGAACTTTACGTTACGCTTTTATAGCTAAGGGTGCTCTAAAATTCTTTGTTTTGGAAAATTTAATAACTCTGTAAATATTGATGTTTAAAGAATTTAAATGTTTAATACAACTTTAAAAAGCTATCCCCTTTATAAAAAAAGTAAAGTAACAGCCTATACATGTCCCACTGCTGGGCAAAGGCCTCCTCTATATAGAGGGTATCAGGGCATAGTCCACCACTTTGCCCCACTGCGGATTGGCGGACTTCACATATCTTCGAAATATTTTTTTTTTTGTTATTATTTCGAAAATATGCAGGTTTCCTCACGATGTTTTCCTTCACCGCGGAGCACGTGATAAGTCAGCACTTAAAGTTAAAACTTCATTGGTGCCGGCACCGGGGATCGAACTCAGGTTGCTCGAGTATATTGAATTAAAGGCGAGCGCCCGGACACTGAGCTATCCCCTTTATGTGTGTTCATTTATTGTCGCGATGGTAACCATACGCTGTTTGACGACACGATAACCACATGGTCACCGTTATAATTAAAAGCATTACATACAGTCGTTACAATTAATAGAAACAAAATGAATAGTTAAAATTAGAATAAATAGTAAATAATGCAATCTAAAAGATAAACTGTCGTTTTCTGGACAAAGCGCCCAAACCCTTTAGCCAAGAGCTAAGGGGCCGATGTCCTCATGGAGCGAAAATCATTTATATAATATTAACAATATCGTTTATTGCCAAAAAAGAAAAAATATAGAATATAATATTTTCATTTGCCATCTTTAGGAAAGGACAGAGAAGGTGGTTAACCTGCATTCAATTCTGTCCCGAAATGTGCAGTGGTATAGTGACCCTAGCAGCAGGTCTATATGTCAAGTCGTTATGAAGACGTTGATGACAGACCACGCCCCAGTATAGGGCTGTGTTTATTGAACCTCCATGAATTTTTTAACTACCAGTTGTTATATCTGTGATCGTTTTATTGGACTCTATAATTTCCACCGAACAAGCTTTATCATGAACAAAGCTTTAGTCCAAGCATAACATATCAGCACATTCTTAAAGTTGCAGCATACGTTGAGCTTTAGAAAAGTATAAAATACGGACAGTAAAACCTTAAGAAACAGAAAGCATTATTAAATGTTAGACTTGGCGCAAAACATTTTTTTTAATGAAAAGCACTTATTTGCTTGTGCTAAATGAATCATTATTCAAAAAACCTTTTAAAACAAGATATGAGTATAAAGAGATGATTAAATATATCGATATTATTAGTTTCAATATTGTTTGTAAAATGGTACGTATTTGTTTTGCAAATGGCAGTCTATAAAGTTATGCCAGATAAGAATGTTAGCAATAAACAATTCGCGATTTTTATAGAGAAATCTTGTGCGCTTTTTACACTAGAAGTATATCAAGGCACTGACCTTAAAATATCGGTATTAAAATCATCTAGAGTGTTCGTAGTCAGTGAGAAATATTTTCGTACATTTACTACTATAAGATTAAGCAAAGCGATAACCGGTCAGTAAATAGGGTCTATCATATAAATTAATCTTATTATACGAGTAAGTTAGTGGTTTCCTATAAAGGAATACTGTGTTTAAAGTCGTTAAGTAGATAACAGGAGCTTTTTATTGAGGACCATGTAGGTTTCTTCGACCGATTTAATAACTGTCGAACAAGTTAAAATGAATATATTTAGCATTTGAAATTAATTATCATATTTCATTGGAATGTTATAAATATTCGATTGAAGTAAATTTATATATACTATACAAATACCGGACCGTATTATTTTTACAAATGCGAAATATTGTGTAGTTAAGTTTGTTTGCAATGTTTTAAACTAGAAAAACCAGATTTAAATAAAACTCGGATAGGGCACTTATAGTCTGTATTAACTCACAATAGTTTTTATTATTAAGTTTACAAAAATATTATTGCAATTCGCAACAACCGAAGAACCCTAGACAGGTAGAGAAATATGCGAGTTGTCCAAGCAGCGTGATACCTTATCGCCGGCAAACATCGAGTGTACCCGTATCAAGTGCGATCAGTGAGCGGCGCGGGGCGCCCTCTGGCGGTGGCGGGCGGCTGACAATTTGTTGTGTCGTGTAACCACGCCCGCTTCAGCAGGATGATAGCACCGTGGACGCTCCTAGCGAAACACGTGCAACACGATTCGCACAGATTATATCCGCGGCGTGTTACACCGAACACGCCGGTGTTGAGGACGTGTTCGATACGACAATGATTCAATATTACCCGCGACAGATCCGATGCGTGAGAGATCCTTTATAACGCCGATTGGTGCTTAGCGTAATAAAGATTTAAAAAGATATCATAACTGTTTAGTTGTAACGTTAGCATAAATACAATAAAACTTAGGTTAAGATCGAAAAAAAAATTGTGATATTTAAATTTTCATTGCCAGTATAACACTTCTTTTATTTATTTATTTTTAACAAAATTATTGTCAATCAAGCCGGATTATTGTAATAACACAGAAAGCTAAAACGGTAAAAAGATTACGCAAGAAGAAGACTTGTGTGATAGATTAAAACATCAGCAGGCATTCTGCGGCAGTCTCGTGTAGCGCCTGTGATAATCACAAGCGAAGCGGCAGCATATCCCCCCCCCCCGCTCTCCACCTCCCACTTCACCCCCCCTGGAGTACTGTCATATAAATCATTCGCCGTGGACAGCCAGGGCTGCTATCCGAAAGGTTATTTCTTTTTCCTTTTACTCAAGCCGCCATAAAAAGGTCAGACATGAATGCCCGGTTATCCAATTTTACCCGCGGACATTACACAAAGATCCTTTATGTGTAATACGAAAGACGTTAAGATAAAGGTAAATTGGGGTACCTTATACCTGTAATGTATACACGCACACATGTTATCAAACAAGACGGGGAAGACAAAGAGGTTTCTCCACACACTTTTCATGTAATTGAATTTGAACTCAATCCAGTTTTTTTGAAGTCGCAGCTAATGAGCTTTATGGTACAAATCCAAGATTTGTTAAGACTATGCGGTTGCAAATAGATCTATTTGCGTGACATTTCGTATCAAAAAATAAAATATTTAAATACGTTATATAGGTAATGTGTACTTTAGTAAACGATTGTTAAATAGTATATAATACCTAAATATAGTTCCTCAAAGCGTAAAATTTATAACGTGCCGTCGTAATTAAGAAGCTACTTTCATTTGAACAAGCTGATGAAGCGGCAAATCGGACCAAACTTAAATGGTGCTGACAAGAACTATTAATTGGAACTGTGAGGATATTACACCTATTCTGATTGGGCCCCCTAAAATACCTTACGTGACGCAAGTTGGTGTCGGCCGAGGCGTGAACCCTGGACGGAGTAATAAAACTTAATTGAGACCTTGTCGTAGGACCCAGCGCCGCTCCTAATGACAGCGTGAGATGCTGCCAGCCACATGCCGTACTTTTGTATTATTTATCCGGTAAGCACTGGTTGCGGGCGGTTATTAAATTTTACATGGAAGTTATTGTTTCTTTTTAAATTATTATGCCTTTATTTTAAAATAGAAATGAAACGAATAACGGGTCCACCTGAAGTTAACATGTCAAGCAGCCTATAAGAATTACAGCATCGTAACGCAAGGGACTTTGATATTCGGAGAGTTACACAAGTCGGACGATACGCAAAAATATAAATATTCCAACGTATTTTATTAGTTGTTATACTATCCAGTTTCCATTAATATATTGTCTGTGGTGTGGTCGGTGAAATCCGCTCCAATGCAAAAGTCGAAGCCTCGAGAGTTAGGCTGCATTAGTCTTCTGATTTAAAATATCCACGAAGCAGATTTTAGAGTTCTCAATTTTTGATATATAAAGAAGTTAAATATTTGTTTCCTACAAGAGGACGGAAATTGTTTTCCCCTAGAAGTCATCGAGTCGTATCGCTTTATGGCAGAAACTTTATGAAAAGCACACGAGTTGAATAATTGAGGTAGTTCCTTGCCACCATAGTAATAGTGGAATTCGAGGACTAGTATTAATAATACCGTTTACATGTGCATGTAATTTCAGTAATCGTATATTAAAAAATAATATATTTTTAATTTTTAGCTGTAAGTGTAGTGTTTTTTTTTCTTTGTTTTAACACCTATTTTTTATATTTGCATCACCTAGTACGTTGACTGGTAAACTTGGCAGATCTAAACTCCACAGGCATTAAGGTATGTCTATACACAAGATTTCTGTTAAAGTTGTATTCATTAAAAGTCAATTAACAACATATATGTGTATGTCCTAATGCGGGCCAAGGGCCAACATCTTCAACATATTTTTTCCTGTTACTTTGCAAAAATATGCACGTTTCGCAAAAAAGGAAAAAATAAGAACGTGATAAGTTAGCACCTAAAAAGTCCTCAGAGTCTCACTTTGAACTTAATGTACTCGAGAAATCAGAGTTCAAATCTCGAATCGAATCACCATTGAAATTTGTAAATGTAATTTTAAGTGTAGATTTACCACCAATACGTGTTCTGCGTTGAAGGAAAAAATCGTAAGTAAGCCAACACATCCGCGAAATAATAAAAACAATATTTTGGTCATGTCATGTGCCTTATTCTCATTGGACTCGCGTGTCGAATCATGCCCATGTACCCTCTGTATACCGACAGATATTAGATATTTTATGTGAAAAGTGGCAAACGAGCTGGCGGTTCCCCTATGTTAAGTGAAAACCTGCATTCGAAACACCCGTAGGCTTGCTAAGGCGTTGCCACCTTTAAATAAAGTGCCAGGTAGCTGGGACCTGGCTCAATAGACGTATCGTAGAAGTGTAACACTTCTACTTTACGCCAGTTTCCTGTGAGGTCGTGGTACTCACCCGGACGGACCTGCCCATTCGTTCAACAGCGAACTGTTGCGTGGCCTTACCTGGTTTCAGATCTGGGTGTTTGTCCACGTGAAATTTATAGATGTAAAATGTTTGTCTGTCCTTACAACACAGGTTGACGTTATCCTACAGTAATGGCAATGTTTAACATTTAAGTAACAAAAATATGCGAAAGAGATTCTTATGATTGTTTTCATATTATGGAAAGGTCTTAGGAAGTAAATAAAAAATTACTAAATTACTATTATATATATTCAATTAAAGTTATATTAGCTTACCTCAAGCTATCCTTATCGAAATACATATCTACGTACCTGTAAACAAAAACCAATTTCAATTATAAACTAAGAAAAGAAACAAATCAAAATCACAAATTTTGGTTTAATTTCTCCAGTTATTATGCCAGTCGGCTAGTCTTGTAAGAATTTAATTATAAATACCGTAGTGTTTTACTTTCCATGTACCTTCTCGGACTTCCAACTTTTAAATCCAATTAATCTTCTATTTGCCCTCTAAATACCACCCTGCTTCATTTAGAGTAAAGCTGGATCTCATTACAACTTCAACTTTCGGACAGTTTTACGACGAGTTGCCTCGCTCTTTGCCAACTAAACACATTCAGTTATTAGGATTTAGCGAACGTGTTAGCGTTTCGATGGTGACTGTCCTTTAATTCTCTGTACGAAACTAGCTATCCTATGCCAGCGTACAACGCAAGAGGGCCTCAATTTATTCAACCCAAGTGGTGCATTTGTGAAATACACTTTCTTTGTATGGGTAACACCAATTTTTACTTTAAACAGATATGGATGTATTTAATAAGTTGTAAGTTATAAACAATAAGCTTACATTTCATATTTTAACAGTGATTTAATTGATGGTCTCACTTCAAAACTGCTCTTGTTTTCGTATTGATATCTTTAACATAATTTAGTTTAAAAATGACCCATAACAACATTATCTATCGCTTTGTAATCCATAGTTTTTAATGGCAACATTCGGATTTAATTCTTCTCTCGTGTATTTATTTATGTTATTGATATATATTATATATTTATTTATGTTTATGTAACTTTATTATAATTTTGTTTATTTTATTATATTTAAGTCTATTTTGGTATTAAGTAAGTTTATTAAGCACTCCACTTTGTTTATTTTTATCCATAATATTTATTTTATATATGCAATATATATCTATATCTTTATTTTTATTTTTATTTATAAACCCAACCAGACGAGAAAACAAATGAATATCCCCCCATAATAATAATAAAGTGGCGTAGGGAAGTGACGACCCCATCGCCCACCGGCGTAACAGTTCAAGTGACAGAACTGTTGCGCCGGCGCAATCAGTCAGTGCCTTGCCAATAGGTGTTTGCACCGTGCCTCGGCATAAGTGAGGGTGCATAGGCCCGTCTGTGCGTTCGGCCACACTACAGAAAACGGTGCCGGTCTGGGGGCGTCTTCCGTTAAACGACGCCCTAAAAATGGATGATGGAAAAAAAAGGAAAGCGCATAGGGCCGCTGCCTGGGGGCCGCCAGGGCGCGTCTGGAGCTGGCGCTGGACGTGGCAGCATGCGGGACGCCAGCCAAGCGCGGGGTACTGCACGACCACCAAGCAGTACCTCGCATCCATCATCCCCACCAGTTGGCTTGGTGTCGGCAGGATCCTCTCGGATCCAGCAATCGGCACCCGCCGCTGGTGGAATACGCCGCTTGCGCTGGACTGAAGATATGAATAGGAACGCAATGCGGGCGTATCTTAGGGCGAAAGGGAGTGAGACTGGAGGGTTTGCGTATCGGGCAAGGATGCATCGCTTTTTTGCTGAGCTGGAGCCATCTATAACCGTCACCGAGCAAAACCTGGCAGACCGAGTTCGGTACATCATGCGCTCAAAAATATTTGATGATACCGAGCTCGAACGACTACGACGTGAGGCTGTTCCCTCATCGGATGAAAATGTAGTGGCTGGGGATATGGCCCCGCAAGCTGCGGACCCTGCAGGGTTACAAGCAGATGCGGAGGCCGCAGTTAACCCCCCGGCTCCTGTAGATTCGTGCGATGATGGAATAGTCGCCCAAGAAATAGAGCAGATGGGAAGCATATTGGAGGAGGCAATTCTGGAGGTGCGCGAAACGCCTCTCGAGAATCGACCACGTCTCCCCCGCATACCCCTAAGTAAGCGGAGTCGGTCTGTCGTGAGGTCTCTTAACCCGATGCTGGCAACCTATTTGGAAGCTAGCCGGGACCTTTGCGATACGGACTCAATTCTCTTTGGCGCTGCACTGGCAGTATGCCGAATCGTTGGCGCCAAACTTCCCAAGGCTGGACGTGCTACCAGACCAGGTAGCACTATCCCAGCATGGAGAAGAAGAATTGAGGACCGTATCGCAAAGGTAAGGGCCATCATCGGCAGGCCGATAAGCTTCAGGTCGGGCAATAATAGGCCCAGAATTGTGCGCACCGTTAGGATGGCGTTCGCTGGGACCAACATAAACTTGTCCCAGCCGGACATTACGCAAAAACTAACGGAGCGCATAGATGACCTGAAGCAGAGGATCGCTGCTTGGGGGAAGCGGATTCGGAGATATTCCGAGAGGACGGCGCGGTTTAGCCAGAATCGCCTCTTCCAGAGTGACCAAAAGAGGCTCTACAAATCTTTGGAGCGACCAATGAGTTGTGGAACGGGCCAAGGACCGGACCAGGCAGACACTGTCGCCTTCTGGCGCAGCCTGTGGTCAGAGCCCGTAGACCACAGTGAGGGCCCTTGGACACAAGTCGTGGCGAGCCAATGTGCAGACATTACACCCATGGACCCCGTCGTCATAACACCCGACGACGTATCCGAGGCAGTCCGTAGAGCCCCGAACTGGAAAAGTCCGGGACTCGACGGGCTGCATCACTACTGGCTGAAGGGGTTCGTGGTGTGTCACGCTGTGCTCGCCCGGCAGTTCCAAGAGGCTCTCGATCAGAGGTCGCTCCCGAGCCTCTTTACTACTGGGGTCACTCATTTGGTTCCTAAAGATCAGGTTACCACAGACCCGAGTAAGTACCGCCCCATTACGTGTCTACCTACCATCTATAAGACACTGACATCTATTCTGAGTATGAGAATCACCCGGCATATTAATGTGAATCGGATTATGTCTCGTACTCAGAATGGATGTCGGGGCGGCGGTCGTGGAACCAAGGAACCGCTTCTCATCGACGCGGTCATTGGTAAAATGGTTAAACGCAACCGTCGGAACCTCTCTCCGCCGCCTGGATAGACTACAAAAAGGCATTCGACTCGGTGCCCCATACATGGCTAAAGAGGGTCCTCGAACTGTACAAAGTAGACTGTACAGTAAGAGACTTCCTCGAGCACTGTATGGGGCAATGGAGTACGATCCTTTGTCATCTAGGCGAGCGGATGACGGCTGCGGAATACCGGATAAGGATACGACGGGGTATTTTCCAGGGCGACTGTTTGAGTCCAATATGGTTTTGCCTCTCCCTGAATCCTCTCAGCGTATTACTGGAGGGCTCGGGGGGAGGATTTCAGCTTCGGAGAGGAGGGACAAAAGTGACCCACCTTTTCTACATGGATGACCTCAAGTTATTCGCCTCCAATCGCTCCCATTTGATGGAATTGCTTAAAGTCACTTGTGATTTCAGCAATTCTATCAAAATGGAGCTCGGGACGGATAAGTGTGCGGTCCTTCATGTCGAAAGGGGTAAGGTCACTAATACGGCGGGCATAGACTTATCTATGCCCGTTAACATAAGGACCCTCTCTGAGGCTGAAAAAACATACCGATACCTGGGTATGTCACAAAATATGTGTATCGATGAGGCTGGCATGAAACAGTCAGTTCGTGACGTGTTTTTTGCACGCCTGACAAAGGTGTTTAATAGCCATTTGTCAGGCGGGAACAAGGCACGTGCTTTTAACGGCTGGGTCATGCCAGTCCTCATGTATACCTTTGGCATACTCAGGTGGACTCAAACTGAGCTCAACGCCCTGGACCGAAAAGTCCGCACAACTATGACGTCCCACAGAATGCATCATCCGAGATCGTCAGTGATGAGGCTGTACCTTCCGCGGAAGCATGGCGGGAGGGGCTTTTTAAGCGCCCTCACCATGCACAATCGCGAGGTGTGCAGCCTCCGTAACTACTTTCTGGCGAGATCGGATGAGTCAATCTACACGGACGTCATTAGTTGTGATAAAGGACTTACCCCTCTATCCTTAGCCAACGAGCAATGGCAGGACCCGGGAGTACTGAGCGTTTCCGACCGAGAGGCTGTATGGAAGGAGAAAGAGCTCCACGGGAGGTTCTACAAGGCTCTACACGAGCCTTTCGTAGATACTGTTGCCTCCCTGAACTGGCTACGTTTCGGTGACCTCTTTGGGGAAACCGAAGGTTTTGTCTGTGCGATACAGGATCAGGTTATTAAGACGAACAACTATAGGAGATACATCCTAAAGGATGGCACCGTCGACATCTGTCGAGCTTGTCGCCATCCCGGGGAGTCGCTTCGGCATGTTATCTCCGGTTGTTCCATGCTTTCTAACTCTGAGTATCTGCATAGACACAACCTAGTAGCCAGAATCCTACACCAGGAGCTCGCTCTGAAATACGGCCTCGTGGAACGGAAACTGCCGTATTATAAGTACTCTCCGGAGGCCGTGCTCGAAAATGACCGCGCCAGGCTCTATTGGGACCGGTCCATCATCACAGACAGAACAATTGTCGCGAACAAACCTGATATCGTGTTGATGGACCGGGCACAGTCGCGGGTATTTTTGGTCGACATTACCATTCCATATGACGAGAACCTCGTGAAAGCCGAAACAGATAAGAAGACGAAGTATCTGGACCTGGCTCACGAGGTGACCGACATGTGGGGTGGTGTGCCGACCGAAATTATCCCGATAGTCGTGTCTGCGAATGGGTTGATCCCAGTCAGCCTCTCTAAACATCTGAGGCGACTGGGACTCCGGGACGGATCGCTCCAGGCTCAAATGCAGAAGGCGGTGCTCCTCGATACCGCCCGCATCGTCCGCCGGTTTCTCTCCCTTTCGCCCTAACCCTCGGCCGTTTGGTCTCCCCTGCCGAGGGCTTCCGTCTGGTTGGGTCCTATTTATATATGTATTATATATAAATATATATATATATATATATATATATATATACACATATATATATATATATATATATATATATATATATGTTTATTTTTATCCATAATATTTATTTTATATATGCAATATATATCTATATCTTTATTTTTATTTATTATTTATAAACCCAACCAGACGAGAAAACAAATGAATATCCCCCCATAATAATAATAATACTGCCTCCCTCAACTGGCTACGTTTCGGTGACCTCTTTGGGGAAACCGAAGGTTTTGTCTGTGCGATACAGGATCAGGTTATTAAGACGAACAACTATCGGAAATACATCCTAAGGGATGGCACCGTCGATATCTGTCGAGCTTGTCGCCATCCCGGGGAGTCGCTTCGGCATGTTATTTCCGGTTGTTCCATGCTTTCTAACTCTGAGTATCTGCATAGACACAACCTAGTAGCCAGAATCCTACACCAGCCTCTGAAATACGGCCTCGTGGATCGGAAACTGCCGTACTATAAGTACTCTCCGGAGGCCGTGCTCGAAAATGACCGCGCCAGGCTCTATTGGGACCGGCCCATCATCACGGACAGGACGATTGTCGCGAACAAACCTGACATCGTGGTGATGGACCGGGCACAGTCGCGGGTATTTTTGGTCGACATTACCATTCCATATGACGAGAACCTCGTGAAAGCCGAAACAGATAAGAAGACAAAGTATCTGGACCTGGCTCACGAGGTGCCGACCGAAATTATCCCGATAGTCGTGTCTGCGAATGGGTTAATCCCAGTCAGCCTCTCCAAACATCTGAGGCGACTGGGACTCCGGGACGGATCGCTCCAAGCTCAAATGCAGAAGGCGGTGCTCCTCGATACCGCCCGCATCGTCCGCCGGTTTCTCTCCCTATCGCACTAACCCTCGGCCGTTTGGTCTCCCCTGCCGAGGGCTTCCGTCTGGTTGGGTCCTATTTATATATGTATTATATACAACATTATATGTATATGTTTATTTTTATTCATAATATTTATTTTATACATATATGTAATATGTATCTATATTTTTATTTTTATTTATAAACCCAACCAGACGAGAAAACAAATGAATATCACCCCATAATAATAATAAAATATCTTTATTCACATAGACGCTTGCGCGTTCTTATGAGACGTCAAAATTTTACAAGAAATTAACACGTTCGTAAGTTACCACCGGTTCGGAAAGCAGTTTCTGTTGAGAAGAAACCGGCAATAAACTCAACAGTTGCTCTTTTTAAAAAAAATCAGTTTACAATATAATAGTACATGTACAATAGTCTTGTTTTAGCCTACGTGAGTATCAACAGTATTAACCCCACACATTGGCGTCGTCAAGATATTCGGCAATAGAATAATAGGCTTTAGCCATAAGTTTACTTTTAATTTTTCGTTTAAATTCATCAAGTGGCAGACTTAATATCGACTGTGGGATTTTATTATACATGCGCACACCTTGCCCCATGAACGACCTGTTTACTTTTTGTAAACGAAACAATGGCGTAGTTAGTTTGTCCTTATTTCTAGTATTTAGTTTATGTCTGTCACTATTCTTTAGATAACTATTAATATTATTTTTAACATACAAAATATTACAATAAATATATTGAGATGCAACAGTGAGTATATTAATCTCTTTAAAAATGTCTCTGAGTGTATTCCGGGCTCCGATGTTATAGATTGCTCGGACAGCTCTTTTTTGAATAGAGAGAACAGCGTGAATAATTTCTAAGCATTGATGGAGCGATAACTATTTCATTGTGTATTTCGCTATTTATTTTAACATTATCCTAACGTCCACAAAGTTATTGAAAAATTATGCGGCCTAAGGTGTGGAAAAAACACTATTTATAATAAATGAATTCGTTCCTATGATAATAACAGCTTGAGATATAAATACGAGTGAGTCCTGTTAGTGCCTAAGTAACACCATAATAATTCTCTGCAGAGTAAAAATGTGCAAAAAAATGCAAGAATACAAACAAAAGACAATTTGATATTTTTCAAGGAGCAGTTTACGAATTCATTAAAGAGATGAGTTTATAAATATAATATATTCCCGAGTTTTACGCGTAGTTTAATATTATTAATGCAAGAGATTCGGTACCAGGTTTCAATGTCAGCTTATTTGGGTATACTCCCTCATATAATATGACATGTTGCACATTTTATTTTATATAAAAACTTAAAAAACAATTTCAATACACAAATGAAACGGTTCGATATTGCGGAGCAATTAATTGTAATCATATCTATTATCATCAAATGCAAGAATTAGTCATAGATAAGTATAGCAAAGCTTGCATTTTCATTTGTGAATACATTGAATATAAACGGCCAGTGAGGTTGGATTATACCCAAGTTAGACTCAAGCGTTCCGCAATATGTTTAGTTATCTACCCTGTACCCCCTTAACCCCTCCCCTCCCTCCTCGGCCATCAACCCCCGGGTCTCGAACCCGCACCTAACGGACATCGAATTGTCGGCATCTTAAGCCCGTAATTGAATTTATAATGGGTTGGTTTAGGGGGTATTTAGAGTTTTCAGTGCGGGCTCATCGTATTTAAGACACCTACACCTACTGAGGGCCGTAACTACATGTAATGTAATATTAATATTGTCCGTGAAATTTGTGACTGTGACACTTGCGATGTGTTGTGACAATTTATTTTTAATAAAGATTATTCCGCTTGATATAAAATAAACAAAGAAATAAAAATGCTATGTTATTTGTTTCTCCAGCAATTCGTCTGCCGGGTTCTAGACGGCCAATTAATAAGCGGAACGATTCTCAGACGCGCATTAAAATTCACTGAAATGTACATTTCGCCGCAAACAATGCAAAACTGATCGGAGCGCAACGTAGATCCGTCAAGTTAATCGAATAAAGCTGCAGTTGCAGTATGCTAAGATATTCATCAGCTGGCGGGTGGTAATTGCGTTAGTGGCGGAGCGGCCGCCATTAGCCTTACTGCTGACGGCCCGCCACTGTTTTGGTTTCTAGTTATCGCTCGTGAGCTCGTAAACAAGGAGCGCGGTTCTGCATGAGCGCTGCCCGCGGGACGATGGAGTTACGGGCGCCCGTTCCGAAGACAAACTTGAGTGTTGCGTTTTGACGGGACTGCGAATTAATTTAATAAACAACTTTGCAAGTTACTTATTACATAAGTTCGGACTCAACAAATTACAATATATAATATAAATATACCTACTCGTATTGATACATTTCATTACGATTGATTATCACGAGGATCCCAAAAGAGCAGTTTTGAAAATCCCAAGAGCAGTTTTGAAAATCATCTTATAATTTGATTATGAATTTTTGTGTACATCCACTATTGCAGGGATGGGAAACAAGCGTTCGCAAAGTTCACAAGCGAACAACATTCCAGCAAAACAGCACATCGGTACACGGAAACGAATGGGCGCATCAATGGGAGCCAGCAATCAGGCTAATGGATCGGAGGGTGGATGAATAATAAAATTGTCCACTCCATGTAACACGAGAGCGGCAGTCCCGACTTCCTGATCCCTGCTCTATGGACAGGAAACCTTACTTCCCGCCTTTTTCTTTGACCCCATAAAACAAGGTCGGTGGAAATTATGACCCGGTCGCCCGACAACTTGGTACCATGTACTCTGCCATGCGTATACGCTGCATAACTAAAGGCAGCGTATTCTCATGGATCACAAATATTTTAAGGTTCATTTTTGAAAATTTACGTTATATTCGTTATTTAACTGGCCATCTAATTCCAATCACATTCTGGAATTGACGATTGCTTTCATTATTAATATTAGTGTCTATGCCGTTATAATAAAAACTCTGAATTATCAGTACATACATATTCTAAATAAAATGAAGTACTCATTGCTGAATAAGGAATAATGCTACCGATCACTATGTTTTTAATTAATACTAAAACACATATTATTTTAATTTAAAATATGCGTATATTTTATATCGACTTCAAACGAAATGAATGAGTATAATGATATAAAGAGTATTTTATAAAATATTACGATGAAAAGGTTACGTTTTATATCGTTTTCATTTTAACTGAAATCCAAGTTATCGTTTCGAATAATAAAGAGAATCGCTAGGAGGCGAAGTTAAAAGCAAATATTACTTTTATGAAACTTGTTATGACTACGAAGCTACTTCTGCTATTTGCTGCATTATCTGGGCCGGTCTTTTCAAATTGATGTCTTGCGGTGAGTTGCATGAAACGATTTTGATGATGGTACTTTTTTGCTGTACTGCGGAGTCCCCTGTACGGCTGTAATGGCAGCAAAGACGGTTAGTTACACAACAAAAGCCCGCGCAACCACCAGCGCTTGCTTTAAATTTTGCTTTTGATTAGTTTTCAGGTTCTACATTTTTGCCATAGAGATAGCATTAACAAACATGATTTTAGTAAATTAGTAACCAAATATCACAATATTCTACAACTTAAACTTTTTTGATATATTGCCGAGAAAACAAATCGATTATTAAATTGAAATCATTACAAGATCGTTGAGGTACTGGAAGAAATATATTCAGACTGTATTATTGCGTACTGTTACATGATACACTACGTCGTGCGTGGGCCGAAGCACCGAAGTGAGCTGAATAATTTATTGGACTTAACAAGGATTAATACGTCTCGGGAGCGCTAAAATATCAACCCCCGAGCCCGCTGAACGAATCGCTGTACAACTAAACAGATCCTGCGAGATCAAAGTGCCTCTTTAATGGAGTTACGGTTTTATTCAATTTCACTTACGACGGAGGCTGAGTCGACTTACGCGATAGTTAATTTAAATGGATCCTGAAGCGAAGCCGAAGAGGCGTATGTTTAGCTCTCATACTATAACTTTCATATTATACGTTTGAATATTGCGATTAATTGCTAATAACGGTCAATCTTATCTTTTTTTAGGTAAAAATGTGATGTGTAAATCGAGCATGTGAGAGTATATGCTTCACTCACGTTTCTCGTTTCTCATGTACAAATCAATACAACATCTACCATGATTACATGTGTCAAAGAGTTAAACCCATGTGCATACACTCTTATTAATTATTTCATTAGCGGTCATTACAGTATTGTATTACTGTGTATCTTAGTCAGACTGTAATAGATATCGGGTTATTATAAGCTAAATTGAATAATGATGAGTTCCTAATAAAAACATTCCATCCTATTGTAAATTTACAACGTGCAAATAAAAAAAAATTTAGAATCTCCAAAATAGTGTATCATGCTGTACAAATATCGTGTTTGAAAATCAAACAAAATTCGGCCTGCTGTGAAACGTTACAATGGTTTTCTTCACATTAATGCTGTTAAATAATTAAATTAGGAACACCATTTTGTTTTAGTTTTATTGAGATAAGAAAACATAATTACAAGTTACAAGTTACAACAGGAAAGTAATACTAGTAGTTCGCCATATTGTTATGTGGGCAAAAGTGTTGCCAATATAAATGTACATATATACCAACACGCCTCCTTACATTTATATTGTAAAACATTACGACAAAGTTTCTTAATACAGTCATTATCAATTAACAATCTTTATTTTACTACTTTAAGTTTAACATTTCTCTAAATTTAGTGAATTTAACATTACCCAAAGCTTTTGTAAATATATCTGCAATATTATTTTCTGACTCTATTTTTACAACTTCAATACTACCTTGCTTAACATTTTCATGTATAAAATGATAGTGAACTTCAATGTGCTTAGAATTCTTTGTAAAGTTTCCATATTTGGAGATAGCTACAGCTCCTGAATTATCTTCATAAATTTTAACTGGTTTACAAATTTTAGTGAAGACATCATTCATAAGACAAATAAGAAAATTTAATTCTGTTACTGCTTCTGATAAAGCTACATATTCTGCAAATGTTGAAGACTTTGTTACACTACTTTGTTTCTTTGATTTCCAGTAAATAATATTCCCAAACAATCTAATGACAAATCCTGTAGTAGATTTCCTATCTAAAATATCTCCTGCCCAATCAGCATCCACAAAACAATCTAAAATATCAGCATTACTATTATTACAATATGTTAATTTAAGATCTTTTGTCAAATAGAAATACTTTAAAACTCTTAAAGCATACTTAAAATGTGTCTCATTATAACAGTTTTGAAATCTGCTTAAGTAATTTACACTGTAAGATATATCAGGTCTAGTACCCGAACTAATATACAAAAGAGCACCAATCAAATTTCTATATTTTACATTCTCATTAATATCGGATCGTTCCAATTTTAAATTTAATTCCATAGGAGTTTTAAACAATTTTGAATTCTCTATATTATAACGTTTAGCCAAAGACTCAATATAAAATTTCTGACTTAAAGTTAAGATATTATTTTGGTTATATATATATTCAATCTCGATACCAATATAGTTTTTTAATTTACCAATATCCTTCATTTTAAACTTTTCAGACAATTTAGTTTTTATATCAGCAATAACTTCGACATTTTCACAACATATTAATAAATCGTCTACAAATAAAAGAATATAAACAGTTAAATTGTTCTCCCTTCTAACATACAAACAATAGTCATATTTACTTCTGTGAAAACCAAAATTAGTCAAGAAATCATTAAAACATTCATACCATGCACGGGGGCTTTCTTTCAAACCATACAATGATTTATTTAATTTATAAACTTTATCATTTCCATTTTCATAGCCAATTGGTTGCTTTACATAAACTTCAGATAGTACTTTACCATTTAGGAACGCTGTTTCAACATCCGTTTGATGAATAACTAAAGAATTTTGACAACAATAAAATAATTGTAGTTCAAGTGTTGGCATTTTAGCAACAGGAGAATAAGTATCATCAATACAATTTGTTTGCCGAAAACCTCTTACTGCTAACCTTGCTTTGTATTCATTTTCACTCTTCCTTTTATATACCCACTTCACATCAATTACCTTTTTGTCCTTGGGAGGTTTGTTAACTAGAGTCCATGTGTTATTTTTCATTAAACTGTCCATCTCACTATTCATTGCTTCTTTCCATTTCATTGCCTCATTACATGTAGTCGCCTCCTGAACATCAGTTGGAGCCAAAGCATCGCAGTAATTACAGGATATGCAGTAATAACCGAATTCTTCATCAAAACGAAGTGGAGGTTTGACTTGTCTTCTTGGTCTTTTATTTTGCTCTTTATCTTTACTTTCTGCTTCACTTGTATCATCATTTGCCGAGTATTTTATTGTGTCTCTTTTCTCTTGTGTCTTTTTATCTTCCTTTTCCTCTTCTTTTATTTTATATTCAGTATTATTTTCTTCCTCACCTTCAAAACCACACAATTTAACATCTTCCTCGATTATATCACAATTTCTAGCAATGATAACTCTGTTGTTAATTAACACTCTGTATCCAGTATCAGTATAACCAAGTAAAATTCCAACTTCTGCTTTCTTATCCCATTTAGATCTTCTCCGTTCTTCAGGAATTCTTACAAATACTCTACTTCCATACATTTTTAAATTTTGGACAGATGGCTTCCTTTGGAAAAATATTTCATACGGTGTTTTCCTCTCGGTGATTTAATCTTTTCAACATTTTTTAAACAACCACGGGCCTGCTACCATGTTAAATAATTAAATTAGGAACACCATTTTGTTTTAGTTTTATTGAGATAAGAAAACAGAATTACAAGTTACAAGTTACGACAGGAAAGTAATACTAGTAGTTCGCCATATTGTTATGTGGGCAAAAGTGTTGCCAATATAAATGTACATATATACCAACAAATGCTATAAAAAATTCGTTTCGTAAGCAATTGTAAGCTCTTTATAAAAAGTTCTATTCTATAACAGCCCTATTGTGGTACGAAGCTTCAATATTTGTAAATAGCAGCTTTTAAGTGTACATTCCGTACAAAAGCATTCTTATGCCCCAAACATTTGGTGATGAAACACAAAAAACGCCAACAAAGAGTGTCACCAGAGGCGGCGTCGACGATGCCCGTCACAATGGAAACAAATTTGTATTCAGCCAGACAGGAATGCCGACATTTGACACCTGTGTTAGACAGTCTCCAAATTAAGCCAATATAGACCGTAGGTTTTAGGAAATAAGCGTTTTTTAAAATTACATAAATAGTTTAAAATGGAAGAATGCCTTGCATGATAGTGGGATTTTAACGGACGTGATATTAGCTAATAGTTTCGTTTGCGTTTTGTCAGTACTGAGGATTTAAGCTGCAACGGACACTGTCTATTTCCCTTTATATACAAATGCACACCCAATGGTGTGTTTAATAAAAAATTGGCCGGATGTAAACTTGGTATTATGTGTAAGAAGAATCGACAAACCTTAGAACGGATTTATTTTAGGAATTTATTAACTTTTGTGTCACTACAATATTAATACGTTGACTCCGAAATTTTAGAGTCATTGTAGTAGTTGTAAAAGGTGGAGAATCAATTAAATGTATAATTCTAAAATCCTTTGAATATTCTATTTTTTATCGATACGTTGATTGTCATAAATGTATTTCTCAAGTTTGTAAATTACGTATGTTTGTGTAGTAGTAGCAGAAGTATGTACGTTTGTTTTTTTTTTTTTTTCCTATACAAAGTCTGTGGAATTACGGCCACATGCGATACTAGTCAGACGTATTCTATTCCATTTGCCAGCTATCTGCATTTCAAACGGCTCCGCGCACGCTTGGTCGCACCGGAGGCTGTGCTGCAGAGGCGCACTCTCCTTCCCGCAGTCCCGGATACAATGCGCCGGATTTTCACGTTTCAGCCGTCTCATTCAACCTACATCCGCCCGCTCGTGGAAGCGTTCTCATGTATATACTTGGAATCGGATTTTGTACAAGCCCTACATGTTTAGTGGTAGTCCTAATACACAATTGATAAGAGTTAAATTGAAATTGGTTTGCTATGTGTTACTCAAGTGTATAATATCGTCTATTATATTATTAAGAGGTAGGTTTGTTTTAATTATATTGCAAGTAGAATAGGTGTAAGATTTAAAGTAATAAGTTAATTGTTTCCTTTTTGTGTTAGATATTTTTATTTTTAATGGGTTTTTTGTAGTTATTTGACTATTTGACTTTATTTGGGAAAAGAGCACAGTCAAATATAATTAGGAGTTCTGAATCCGTAATTAATAAATGTCATGAATTAGCGAAATAATAAGATTAAGAAATAATAAGATGAACTTCAACAATATGCACCGAATGTATATAATGTGAAAGTGGTTTTAAAGTGTTACCTAAAACTTACCAAAACACCTTAGTTCATCCCGTGACATGACTATTTTTATTTACTCAGAGCGATACCACGTGTAATAGTTACTAATACAACAGGCGTCATGGAATTTCTACGGGGATAAAACAAATGCCTCGTTTGCTGCAGGTGTGTGGAATCTGATAGGCGATATCGCGTCAGCGCGCGCTCCCCTCTAGTGGCGAAAATTTATTCACTGCTCGATACATATCGACGTTTTATTGGTGCGAACGTGCCGCCGGACTATTTGCTCCGGGATGCCGTGATTTTGCACCTATCCCGGACTCAGGGATTATACTGCGCGTGTTTTTTAACATAAAATGCAAGAATATCCCGGCGGGAATTTCCGATTTCCCTTAGAATAAATGCCGATGCTCGCAGTGTTTTAGGTCGGATTACACTACAAATACAAAAAACTTCTGTGTTCTACATATCAAGCACTTTGTGTAGTACCTACTACATAAAGATTGGCATTTGTGGTTGCAATTATTACCAAGTGCAGACGTTTCTACTTTTATTCAGATTTTGTGAATTCAGAGCGGGGGAACTCAATCAGTTTGGACATGGGTTCTACTTGTTGTAATAAATTTACATAATTTTGTTTTAAATAAATTTAAAAAAGATTACTATAAACTTGCCCAAAAATAAAATCAAATAAAGTAAATAGTATAACCAACGTAAAATGTTGAAAAACCATTTGTATATTGCCTTTAAGAGCGGGAATGTCACGGTTTCATTGAAAGAGCCGGCCGTGGCGGCTCTGGGTCAACTTAAGTGAACAATTGATTTTCATTTAATGAATGAAGCATAGTGGAATGGCAACCTTAAATAATATTTATTATTTTAGTACCTCTCCAAGACATTAATCGTATGATTAAAAGTACAATAAAAGTCAATTCTGTAACATAATTTTTTAGTGCTTTATTTTTTGTTTAAGGTCTCAAAAACGTTATAATCAACAAGCGGTTGTAATTACGGGGTTGTCGTATTCTGCTCCCTGTATAAGTGATTTAAGTTCTGACTTTTAATCAAGTAGTCAATTAGGTTACGATGCGCTCATTATCAGCCTGTTTTAGTCAACTGTTGGACACAGCCCCCCATAGACTAAAACGAAACACAACCCTTAGCCATCACACGATGCTCTCGTAATGTTTAACTGACATTCGCCTAAAAAGTCTTTAGAACCTCAATCGTCATACTTGAATAGGTACAGTTCACGTTACTTGGCAACGGATAGTTTCCCTTTCACGCTGGGAAGCTTTCTTATCTGTGCCATTTCCCGCGCCGAAACAGCAACTGCGCTGTGGCGGGCGTCTGTACTGCGCTCCCGAAATACACGTGTCGAGTGTCGCATTGTCGTAAATAAGCGCGACGGGCTGTCAGTGTAGGGCGGCGGCGCGAGACACGCGCTGACAGCGGTTGGCGGACGGTCATAGTGCGAGCGGAGCCTCAACATGTTTAACGTTAACCAATGCTGAGTTATGGTACATTGCGCGGAATTTAGACAACTAACAAAGTTTTGGCCCGGTTGATGGAATTGCTAAAGGGATCGCGGGTTTAGGTATCAGACTATTCTCTTAGTAGCCAAAGTTTGGCTCCCACGGCACATACAGCTTAACTCCAAAGCCAATAAGCGAGAGTTACTTCTAGTTATTTTAGTCAAGAGTGAAAAATGAGTAATGTTCCATGTTTTTAGAGATATTGTTAAGATGTTGACATGTGTAAAACTAACTTTTATTATGTTAAAAAAACGTAAAATTTTTGACGTAAAAAACGTCTTTGTGTAAATTATGACAGCGCTATTCTATTGCTGATTGTAAGTGGCGATGTAATCATAAAAGTTATCAGAACAGCCTACACCTCATTCCTTGGTTATTATAAATAAGTTATACAAATAAATGCCTTGGAATAGGGTGAAACTCACACATGTTTGTCGTGGTCTAGCACCAAATAATTTTGCTAATCAAATTATCAAAAATTATAGAATAGAGAAGAAATCTCATTTATGCTAACACTCGCACCCCGCCTCACAAACGCCACTAGTGACACATATGCAGCTTATTACAAGTGTGAAGTCGAGATTTCGCTGTTTTTATTTCGAGCGCGAGTACGCCGCGATACGCTTAAGTATGCTCACGTTGAAAGCTATTGGCCCCTTCGCTTGAAATGTACCAACTAAAAGTGACGGCGGATAAGTAACAAAAAACGTGAGAAAACTTACGTACTTTGAAGACGTTGCAGTTTTGGACATTGGTACAATAGCCTTGTGAACAGACACGAATTGTAGATATTACGATTTGAGTCCGTGTCATTTCGGGATTATATTTGAAATATACAATATCGTTAGAGATTAAGTCATTGATGGCTTTTTATCATCCCAAAGGTGCATGATGAATATCTCTCTAACAATTTCTTCTTCGAAGCCGTGGTACCAACCCAGTTAAGGTGGCCATTTCCTGCAGCCAAAGCTGCTTTATAAGCTAAGCAACAGTACTACAGTGAGTCACAACTCCTCGGGATTGTCGAATGAAATCCTATTGCAATTCCATTCGTTACCGCCTGTTGAAATTTTCTCCTTGCTATACAACTACAAAAACTTTTAGAAATATTCGTTAAAATATTTCTCATTTATTTAAAATCTAACGTGAAAGTACATTTTCTCTATTTACTTTCGTGGATTAGAAATGCAAAAAAAATATCCCTTTACGATAAGACATCAGTTTCCCTTAAAGTAGATGCTTTCTAGCGCTTACCGTAATCTGGAGAGGAGTTATGTGTTATTGCCACTCTATTGGGTCGCCTATTCATGTAGGCCTCGAGGTCAGGAGTCGAGTAATTTATAATATACGGCCTGCGTGCGCACTTATCTACAACGAATCGCTAATAAATACATATATTACACCGGATTACCACGGCTTTAATTAAATCCGACGTGAGGCATTAGCTTACTTGCTATTGAATAATTAAATATATGTGTAATATAAACATGAACTGAAACTATTTATAGCCTCGCAATACCTTTGACGGCGTGGTTTAAGTATTGCAGGTCATTGCATGCCGAGTAGTCGGTTCGATTCGGACAAATTTTGCTTTTTTCCCTAAAAATTAAAAACTTGAAAATTAACATGTGCCGCTTGCTACAGAAATCACAATTATTACGACTATAATAAGTTTCCGTCATATCTTATATAATTACGGCATTGAAGTGTAATTAAGTATCTAAATAAGTAATGAATGAGTTTTGCGGTGGTAGGGCCATGCAGTAGCCTCGGCTGTTGCACGAATGTGCAGGCTCATCAGGGTAAGTACCACGACCTCACAGAAGACCGCCGTAAAGTGGAAGTATAATACTTTCGAACTTCGTCTATTGAATGAGGTGGCCGGAGCCCAATTGTCAAGAGGTAGTCAACGCATCTGGAACCCTCGGGTGCTGCAACCACTTAACATCAGGTGAACCGTCTGCTCGCTTGGCAACTTTTCACAAAAAAAAAATGAAACAGTGTTTCCCCCAAATCAATATAATGATAAATTTGGGAAATGTTATTTTTTTATATACTAAACTAGCGATCCGCCCCGGATTCACATGGGTGCAATGCTGAATTTTAATTCGACATCGCATTACAAACCTCTAAAATTATCAGTGTTTCTCTACTATATTACGCATGAATTATACATATAAACCTTCCTCTTGAATCGAAGAAAACCGCATCGCAACGAAGTAGAGTTTATTGATAAATCCAATATATAGTTAAAACTATTTAATAAAAGTTTGAGGCACAATGTACCATACGAAGTATTGTGTGATGCCACATTCGTAACTGTACCGGAATGCTTTATGAGGTGGCAGATGTTTCACAAGGGTCTCGCGAGAGATTAACGGTATGCGTAGATCATATAGGAGACTAATCTCTTACATTTGTCACTTCTTTGTGGCGCATCGACAGGCTCACGGGTACATCTGTCAAGGTGGCATCGGAAATAGACGCGTGCCACGTGGCCCCCGATGCGTAGCTGGAGGGGTGGGGGGGGGACGCGGTGTGGGGGAGCGGGGGGAGCGGAAAGCTTTTAAACGGCCCATTGAGTGCGTTGACGTATGCAATTTCAGATTCTTCACAAAAACTCAGAGCATAGTGCTGTCTCTGCGATATTGTCTTAAACGGTATTGGACGTAATCTTTTTTATAGTGCATAGTTTTTAATAAAAAAATGTTTGTTTTAAAAATGAAAACCGTTAAAATTTGTAGATAAAGTATTTCGCCGTTGCGGGAATCAAACCCACGTCTTTCGCATTTGCGTCCAGACGCATTAACCACTAAGCTAAATGGCTGTCGCCACATCGACGAAAATCTCAACTTATTTTATCTAAATTGTCTTTTCACATTTTTCCTTTAAAACAGACAAAAAATTTATAATATCTTTCTTAAACGATAATTCTATCTAAAAGTTAACAATTAAATATAAAAAAGAATGAATATTAAAAATTAACCTTACAGACCAAACCATCTTGTCCCTTTTAAATAATTCAACATGTAGGTATACAGCGTGTTAAGCTGAATGTTGGGAGGATTTTTCAAGCGAACTTGTAGTTGTATACAAAGTATGTATAAATACAATTTCGCTTGAAAAATCCCAATAAGATAGCTTGGAAATTCATGCCAACTTTTAAACGAGTAAGCGTATGGTTTAATAAGTGTGTTTTACAAACAGAGCTGACCAATCAAAAACTAACCATAACTTAAATTCAGAACCACCATAACCAAAGTCACAAGTGAATTCGGTAAGTTTGCACTACGTCCCACTCCAACCTCGGCACATCACTATAGTTGGCTCACTTCGACGCGTCAAGTTTTTGTAAACGTTTGAGTGTTATTAAACGCCCTCGAGGGAGATGCCGCAGCGTCGCTCGAGGATCGGAGCACGGTGCCTTTTCATATTATAGCTGGGGTATCGGTGCAGCCTCTCGCCGTCCTCGCAGTGTGTCGGCATTTCGTCCGGTGCGGTGATCCGGGCGGGGTGGGCAGGGGCCCAGGTGTGAGATTATAACGCGCCGCGAAGTGGAAGCCCGTTCAATAGATAATGCTAATGGATATTGAGAGCGCCATTGCATGCGGAAGTACACGGCTCAGCGAAATGTGCATTCTACGCGATGCTTTTGGCAATTTTCAAATGGCTCACATAATGGTTCCATTGCGGGGCAAAGGTATCCTGTACCGAGACGGACACGCTCATTTTTGATCGCGTTTTTGATAGAAAACGCTAACAATGTTTTCTTTAATAGTTCTTAGGCATCTAGTTTTCCACGCAATGGAGAGCTTTACATCCCTTAGAGTTGACACAGTTATTGTCCAAGTACAATAAATTGACGCTAATATTTTAAACATATTAAAACCTAAAAGAAAGATTAAAAACCGCAACGGATAAACTTTAAAGTGCCATTAAAATTATGAACACATCAACGTAATAGACTCTACCGAGAAAAAGATAAAAAAATTGTGGTCGTAATTTGAGGAAGGATGATACTTAATAACCGTTACGAGCAAGTTTTTGTCGGTAACAATTTTCAAATAAAATTCCAATTGGAATGAAGCCTCCGACAAAAACAAGCGGTCGCGACAAAAACCATGTCTCTACGCAAGTGACGGTGACGAGTCGCGCGGTCGCAGACGACCGGTATGGGCTGTGGCATTCTTTTATCTTCGCCAAGGGCGTTCTGTCCACTCCACTGGACGAGGCTTTGTAACACTCACATTGTCCGAGTTACGTCGGCAAGTCTAACGCTCGAATTATATCGAAAATCTTATTTTTACGTGTCACGAGTCATTTGATGCGACATATGAATTATGTACGGGGTTGAGTTATTCGAATAATTTATACATATTTTATTCATTATTATTCATTTGAAAGAGTAATTTGATTCAGAATTATAGTTAATTCTATAATGAAAATGAGAACATATTATAACTTGACAAAAATATAAGTCATATGTAATCATTTTGTATAATTTATTTTATTTTATTTTATTTTATTTTAAGACTTCATGCACATAACTCTGTACATAGGTGGACTTAATGCTGTCAGCATTTTCTACCAGTCAACCTTAGGGTGGTACCGAGATTTTGAGGTAGGTGCACAAACATTTAAAATATAAATATTTTACTAATTACACATAAATATATACATAATACAATACAATTAAATAAAAGTTTACATATATAAATATATATATATATATATATATACTGTACTATAATTATATACGCATACATATTTTTATCTGACGATATCATGAAACTGCTGGCAGCTTTCCCAAAATGTATTTCCGTGCCATTCTCTTAAAAGCAAGGCGATTCTTAGCCATTCTGATTTTGGGAGGAAGCTCATTGCAAAGAAGGATAGATTGAACAAAGAAAGAGGAATGGATAAAATCAGACTGATGAGGAGGACAGAACAGAAGGCGATTGTGTTTAGAGCGAAGATTTTTGGTGTTGACTGAACTAAGGTATTGGAAGTGGAGAGCTAAATAAGAAGGAGTAAATGGGGAATCAAGGTAATAAAAAAGTGTGGTCAAGGCTCTTACATTTTTTGTAAATGGTAATCCATTCCTAGTTTAATAAACGCGAATTATAAAATTATCGATGAGCACGTATTAAGTTCTAGGAGCGATGTAACCATGGGTAAAGTGATAAAATTTATTGTACTTTGTCTTTTCCTTACGTCATAAAAACTCATTTTGTTTTATAAAATCTTTCGCTTTTTATACTTTTCACACTCGGAACCGAGGGAATGAATTCATTAAACTGAACTAAATTCATTGATAGCTACTGACAGCGTTGACACGTCTCTCTGGAGAAAATAGTATTCGCGTTGTTACTTGAAACAAAAACATTTATTACTCTAGAGATATATTCAAAGTCAAAATCCTATTTAACAGTCTCACAAGACACATTTTCATGCACGATTTTGACACGAAATTCTTTTTATTGGTCCCAAAACGCGAGTTAACAATGATGCTGTTTTAAAAATTATCGTAGACTTGGGGATTTATTTTTATTTTTATTTTGCATACTTTTTAAAGAGAATGAAATAAATGTTATTTAAGGTTGTACATGTATAAAAATAATTCGAAGCTACTGCAGTTTGTTCATGTACAGCCTTTTGTTCGGTAATAGAAAAGGATAATATAAACTTCACTACACAACGTAAAATGGTCCATAAAACAAAATAGGTTTTTTCCACATGTATTTTCAGATAATATCTTTCACGATATTAACCTCTTGTTTGATGAGACATTATAATATGCTGTAAAATTTATTCGATGTTATTGAATCGCCTAATGGTCGTACTTCAAATGACGTATTTAGAACTCTATGATATATATATATATCATAGAGTTCACACAAGTGCACCGGGCAAGTTCAATCCTGTGGTAGAAATTTATGTGCCAGCAATTCAGCGAATCATTAAAATTTGTCGCAATCGAGTGTTGTCCGAGCATCGCGCAAATGTTATTCTATTAAGTGGTCAAACATGGCGTTTGGCTATTTGTGCGGTGGCGGCTGTTTGCTTTGGCGCATCCTCCTGGATTCGTGTTGTATTTCTGACGCTCAGCTCGGTCACGAGAGCTCTCTTGCGGGCGAAATTATTGTTTACAGGAATGCGGTCGAATGGGCCTCTTCGCTCGGCCTATGAATAATGCAGACGCTCCAGTTGCAACTCATTAGGCACAATACGCTGAAGGCGGAGCATCAAGAGCGAGGGAAACAACGCTTGCGCTGAATTAAAAGTTTGCCCGCGCCGAAGTTAAATTATAGGTGGGCGGCGGAGTGCGCTCTTGTGCCGTTTTCGCCTTTAAAGCGAAATTGTCGGTTGAGGAGCGAAAATTAGCGGAATTGAAACGGCACGTTTGGCGGGCGTGCGCCGCGCCGACAAATGCGACGCTCCCACGGTGAGCTCTCTTCGGCAGACCACCGCATTCACATACGCTTTACAGTGTATTACTGTTTCAAGCAAATAGAAAAACCACTACTTTCCCCCCTGTCGTCGTCAAGTATTTAAAGAATATAATGCATGTTGCAATTTATAACGAGTACATAAATGTATTGTCAATTTTTAACTTAGGTGCGATATTAATCGGCGAAATCTGGCATTCTTGAGTCTGCAATATCTGACTTCGTGACCGACTATTACAGATTATTGCAAGACCTTTTGATTTATAGCTTCGCTATGTTCTTATTAGGCATTTTGTACATTTTATATTTTATCCACTGTAAACGTTGAACGACCGAAGAGCTCATTTAAAATTAAAAGTCTCACTTCAAAGCTATCCATTTCACCCTCCTTCAAACTGCGGGTAAATGCAATAAGTGCTTATTTTTGCTGCAACGCTGTCAACTTGTCATTTATGAGCGCTGATTACATGCAACTGTTGAATATTTAACTAACATGACAATACGCCACGCCATGCAGTTTTAAAATTAATAAATTTGAGATTTCTCTAGTTTTATTTACCGATGTTCAGTTTCATGGGTAAATATAAGATAATTAAAAGAAAACCATATAATATTTCACAAAATTATAGCTATCGAAATGTTAACTATTAGTACTTGCTTATTAAACTTTGAAAATTTGCTAGTTGTTTGAAAAGTCCATATGTATTATTTTATATATTAATTTTCACTCTTTCTGTAATGAGATTATCTTTTTCGGAGAAGCCAATGGTGATGTCCTTATTACGATAATAAGTGAGAGTATGATGTTATAAATTTAACATATAATTAGTTTACAAAAAGTTATCTAAAATATCAAACTAAATCCATTGAGGCCTTGGCAAAAGTCTGAAAACTTTCATACAGATTACAAATTCTATTCAGGACGATATCTAACGGGAACCGATGCTGTATAAGCAAACAAGGTCATCGGTTTTTTCATTGCAAAGAAGGAAGTTGCATCCATCGGAAAAAGGAGACTCGATTGGCGAATAAATTAAATGTTTCTTTTATTTTTTTACGAGCCTCCTGCTCGTTTGCCCCTTTTCTCCATAAAAAATAAATAAATTTTATTATTATTATTTTTTTATGTGAAAAGTTGCCAAACGAGCAGACGGTTCACCTGATGTTAAGTGAATACCGCCGCCCATGGACATCTGCTACACCCGAGGGTTCCAGATGTGTTTGTCAACCTTTTGGAAAATTGGGTATTAACTACGTAAAATTAGGTATTAACCAAGAGCGTGAAATAAACGAATTTCATTTTGAACTAAACATTCCCATTAAAACAATCTTCGTATATAGATGAATAATGCGGGTTTTGTTAGTCATTAAGGCTAGAAATGAACAAAATAAACTTATACAAAGTCACTACGTATATATGTATATGATTATACATAAGAATTTAAATAATCGCGACCGTTTCTGGGCGCATGCGAAGTAAGACCTAATCGTGGCGAAGAGAGCAATAACGGTCCCTTCCACCCCCGTTATCTGGACCAGGGACATCCCCCGGGAGCGGTCCGCGCCGCTCCGTGATCAGAATTTTATTGCTTCATATTTTGCTTTCAAATGCAAACGCTGGCGTCGGAATGCACAGAGCGTGATCCCATGATCCCGTTCAAACTTACGAAGTCGCCCGAACATTTTTTGTGGGATATTTTCCTCCTCTTATGTATTCATTGCGCAAACTGACGATAAATTTCATGCAATCTCAAGCACTTGTACCCATGTTTATTAAAAGCACGGAACATGGTTAAACTGTCTACAAAGTTACGAAATACGTACGAAACTATACTATAAATTTGTTTGAATATCCTTTTGCTTTTAATGTCATCATTCTCGGTGCAAATTTGCGGCCAAACGTTAAAAAAATTGCTTCGGATTGGTTGCGTCAATAGCACCAATTAGTTTTTAAAGGAAGCCACCCGTTGCCCGCAAAGGAATACATCCCACGCGATCTTCTTCGATCGCACCACATTCGGGTCACGGCAATTGAGAGTTGTAAAAAGTTCTCTTTGTTTTATCAGTCTCTCCGTTAGGCCCTCTCCTTTGTTGCGGATCGGCTGGACCCCGAATCGTTTTCCGATAGTATTTTATGCGTAAAGGACAATAATGCCATGTTCGAGAGGCAATTCAAAGTTACGCCTTTATACGAGTTGCCGATTATGGGGAATATTTTCTAATATTTTCCCTGCGTCGCTATGGCGACCGTAACGGGCGCCCAATCTTTTCCGATGGAGGGCACGATGAAACCTTACACGCAAATGTTATTATAGGTTCATATGATGAAAAATTCTTTGAATGTGTCCTTTTAATTTGGAATCAGCCAGTCGATCAGCCATGGTGACATCATGTTTGTTACGTTTTACTTTTATTTACATTAACAGTTGCAAGCTACAAGAGTTTTTAACTGCACTATTTCCTTCGATCATTTCAATATTCAGTAACAAAATATTGACCAACGTAACTTCGCGGATCATTGAAAGTCGTAAAGAGGACGTTAAATACGCAAAACCAATATACTCTTGAGTTATACTTCCCTTTACTATGTAGGGGCCATTAAAGTGCTGGTTTCCTGAACGATAATCTTTCTGAGCCATTCCCACCGATGCGCATTGTAGGGTGGCGTGTAATTGCCAGGAAATCGGTGTCCGTCTGTCTGGAGCGTTGGTTATGCATTAGGTTTCGTTAGATATTAATAGAAACGCGTTGACTTCTAGAGATCAATGTGTGTGATGAAAAAGTTACTGATCCGAAGACTTGGGATCAATCTTGGGTTCTAAGGAGTTAGGGCTAAAAAAAAGAAGTGAATTTTCTCTTAAATCAACAGGACTTTTTATCCCTTCAATATAATTTCAGTCAAACTCACTACTAGACTTAATATAATTTTTAAAATTTTATTAAAATCTCTCTCTAACGCTATCATACCTCTGATCCGTTGTCCCATGTGTACGCGTTCACAGATCGTCCGACTGCGGTTGTGACGTTAACAGCATTAGAAAATTGATAGCGGAGAAGGGTTACGGCGATTTTATTGTCAGTTCCCGCCGAGTCGGCTACCGCACGCTTCTCCAATCGCTACTCAACAATTGACATTTATCGTGCTACACCGTAAGCATTTGGCATTTAATGCTCGCTCCGTACTTAGTTATTTGTGTCTGAAACTACTGGTGCTTTTGCGTTAACGGCGCCACCGAGGTCTTCCGTGAGAATGCCACTTGACTCTGGTCTATTTTCCGTTTGTTTTATGATACCCTTCATTTCTGAATTTAATTAAATAGCTGTTTATTACTTTAACGCAAAAGGTGATTGCCATTTAAAACATTATTTAAAATTGCTGTTTCTTGTATTTGATAATGCACATGAACTTTTCCATATTCTTAAGAAATTCTCTTCTTCATAGATTGTTACGATACGTTTCAAACTCTGTGATCATGCAATTTGTTTGAATATAATTATATACACATATCATTTGTCACTACTTTTAGATGAACTGAGTGTTTCAGATTGAGTTTCACGAAGAAACTTCCTGCCGTCACCCTACATTTTCCACCAAATGCTTTATTAGGGCCGTGTAAATTTACGGCGACGTTAAGTTAGATGGGCCGTCAAATCAGCGCTAATTAAGATCCCCGACATAAAAGCATCGCCACAATCGGGCCTTTACCCCAAGCTGCAGTTCTCGGATTTCGCAAGGGTCCCAACTATCGATTGATCCCCGAAGGGGCACAACCCCTCGAACAAACACGTCGCCGTCTTTGAACTTTTACGAGTAGCTTCGACGTGTGTAAATACTTTCACGGGCGTTATTGTATTTGTAACAGATCTCTGTTATAATCTATTTATATAGACATTACTGAGGAATTAACCCATGCAACTGCAAGCACATGTAACCATTCAAACTAAGTTATGCAACTTTAAGAGTTATTACATTACTTACGTCTGTAGTGAGTCTGTTGACTAGTAATTGTAGTACAGTAGTTTTTCATTAAGTAATTTTCTTGATAGTAGTCCTATATATTTTAATAATTTTATACAAAACATTACATTATTATTTAGATTTATGCAAATGGGAGGTTGAAACGATATGAATTCATAATTTAGTTCCGTATCGCACTGGGACACACGAGTGCGTTTAAGCTGCAGAAGACACCTTAAATTATATGTCTGCTGTTTTGTCAGTAAACTTTCTCCTTAAAGGTCGACGATAAAACCTATGTATAAGGAAGTTTAAAAAAATCGATAAATAACTTTCCGGACGAAGCGCGTTTTGTTTTCATTGCGCTGCAATGCGGTGCTTGTGCCACAATGGCAGGCGTGTAAGTTTTCGCCGTCCACTCGACTTGTGCTATCGAAGAGGGTCTGCCTTATTAGAAGCTAGCACTTCTTTTCGTGAATCCTAGCCGAATTCATGGTGTTAAAAACAATATATATCTAATCAAGACTATCGTTGAATCGAAGCAATGTATACTATTAGAGTAAGTCGACTCTAAACACCATGCTAGTTAGCTAGTTGGGAGGCACGCTATGAATATTTTGATCAATATTTAACGGTAATAAGTTGACATAAAATGTAAATGGAAAGGAAATTGTTATTGGTCCTGTAAGCCTCTAAACGTCCTCAGCCCGCTATTATCCGTATAAAATATATTCGATACCGCTATAGGTTGGCGTTTAACTTTTTTCCTAATTAAAGTTTTGGAAGCGCATTGTTTAGGAAGCGGTCAGCGCTCGTCTGGGCGGGTGCGAGCGTTTATTGGGCGATAAATTACGCCGAGTGGCGCTTTTTATCTCCTCGGGCGATAGGCGATACGATCGTAAACGTCCATACGTGCCTTAAGTAACGAGATTGGGCCCCGATGGCGGTTCGGGGCTCGCGCGACTCCCCCGAACGGTCACTTTTTGCTCAAAACTGAAGGTCAACTCACCAAAAATATTTGCAAAAAGTATACGGTTTTTCATTTTTGCGATGCAACGCTCTTTACGTACGTTTTATGATAAATAATAAATAAAGAATAAATAAATTTTAGGACACGTTCTTTTTTTTTACACAACATTCTATAGTCCCAAACTAAGCAATGCTTGTACTATGGGTACTAAAAAACTGATAGACATACTTAAACATACTTTTCTTTTGTAAATAAATACACATTATACATATATAAACACCCAGACACTAGAAAAACACTATGCAATCATCACACAATATTTTTCCAGTAGTGGGGATCGAACCCACACCCTCTGGCGCAGAAGGCAGGAAGGACACTACCAACTACGCCATTCGGGTCGTCTGACTGTTATATTTTATAATGGCCACATATTTCGAAGATATGTGAAGTCTGCCAACCCGCAATTGCGTGCGTAGTGGACTACGCTTTAATACCCCCTACAGGAAGGCCCTAGCAGTGGATGACCCACATTAAGGATGTTTCTTTACTTTACTTACATTTAAATCGTTATACGTGAATCGAAAAGTCAAGTAGTGTCTCATTTTACAATTTGCATTTTAACTATAAACAGTGAGCTCGCAGTTTTTCCATCATTATGTTGAAGGAGTAACGATATTCATTCATGTTAAAATACTTAAAACGTATTTAAACTGAATCATAATAAATAAATTCCCATGAAGCATTTCATTCGATTTCTTGCGAGACGGCCATAAATTTCTTTTCGCAGCGGCGCAGCGTATAGAATATCATAAAATATAAATCAATGGCGCTAATGTTACTCGATGCTTATTACTTATTTTACTGCCCGCCGATGTAATTGGACGTTTCGATGTTCGTAAATAATAAATTGAATCGGTTGTACCACGAACACGCAACTGGATTTAGTGTCGGTAAACATCTGCACGCAAAAACCATTACACCTTTTTAATTGATGTGGAAATAGGCAATGTTTTAAATGGCTATTCAAGTATAAATAGACATTCATTGGTTTTTATGCACAAAAACAATTTTACCAAAGCGAAATTAATGCGATCCCCATTATATGCCGTTCCAGCGTATGGTGGTCCATAGAAATTAAGGTACTTGCATTGATTGTAAGTGAAAAAATTATTTCATTGAAATTTTGATAAAAATGATTACGATAATGAAAATATTTTGATGAAATGATGCAATGCTTTATAATAAAATATAACTCACATGCATGGGCAAAATACCCATATACTTACATACATGCATACTTTTATCACTAATTGACTTAACAATAATTTTTGAGTAATTTCTCTCGAGCTTTTCTTTTCAATACGAAGCTACTTTTAGTCATCCTCATTTTGAAGAGAAATATGAGTGTATTAAACCAATCGTGATAAGTTACATTGATGATTGAATTTCAGCTTTTTTTATGGTTATCGTTCATTAAAATGTTTAATTAATTAAATCAGAAAACTCCTTTGTAAATATGCATGTATGTGTTTTATACTCAAAAATTAATAAGTTAAACGTTAAGGATGTTTTGCATATCACGAGAAAGACAAAAATGCATTAAAAATTGAAACAAATTTGAAATGTTTACTAAAAATAAAAAAAATTGTCATTTTGGTGAAATGCCTCGTTAAGCACAGCAAAGTTCCCCGCATACATTCGCAGCATACGCGACATGCTCGCTCGTAGTCGCGCATGCTTGCGCATCCTCACGCATGCATGGAGCTCTGCGCGCACTTTAGCGTGTCGCACATTGGGCTCATTGCCAAATATTATAAGTGAATTAAAGTTACACAGATTATTCTCTACTTCCATATTGAATATCGAAAAAAATTTTGCGCCATTTAAGCCCGTTTAAGTTGTATCAAGTGCCGGTCATTTTGAGTCCTCATGGCAGCGAACGTGTTGACCCTAAGGTGGTAGGCAGATAAATATCGCGGAGCTTAGACCAGAGCGGAGTAAAGACAACAGAATTTGGGGTAATATATAATCAAATAAGAATGCACTATCTTGAGAAAGACGGATTGGCAGTGTATCTGAAATCCACTCGAGCATGAAGAAAATTGCAATGATTTTTTTTATTATTTTTCATAATCACAATAATGATTTTGCCTCCGGTTACAATTATAAAACATTCATATTATGTGGTCGTAAACATATCTACTAATCTTACTCTTATTATAAAATGCCAATATTTAATAAGCCACTACGAAGAAAATCGTAGTACCTGCATAAGACGTAGAAGGTGGACGAGTGTTAAGCCTTTTTTCTTCGAAAACTTCTTTTTATCAAATGGTTCTTCGACCGGTCTGAAATAGTTAGCATTGACATGAATAGGATTAAATTAATAGCTTACAAAGCAGAACCAGTCTCAGTTACGATATCGCGGAGAGAAAGTCCAGAACAAAGTTCTACCATGTTGATGACAGAAATAATACAAGAATCGCGGCACACGAAGCCTTAAGTAAAAACATAACCTACGCGTTGATCGTTTAAACAACTTCTCCGCTAACACGGCAGTAAATACCTGTCCACGCTTTATGACATCTAACACGTACATAACTTAAGTTGGGAACGAAACCGAGTAATAAACGTGTCTGATTAAAATTGTTGAGCGCCGAGGCGCTCCCATCATTGAAAGCGAAGCGAAACCTTGATTTTATTATTACATGCCATAAATAATAGGAATGGCATTAGCAGTAGTAGCCTATTCTCAGGGACACTGACTTAAAATGTTAGGTGACGTTTCATTAGTTAGTGGCGTGCATCACATATTGTTCTTTTTTCTTACCTAAATGTTTCTTAAAATGTGATAAACTTACTGTACGTTTATGCTGATAATAGACGACAAAAAGTTGATTTCATTTGTTTAGTACCAAACAGTGATGATATTGTTGTGATGTATAAATGATTTGATTGAAGACAACGTCTGAAAAGTGTTTTAACGATGATATTTGCATTAATATAGAACATCGCTAACATAAATTATAGGTAATATTTTTTTTTAAATAACGATTAATTTTTTAAATAATAAGAAATGTAACTAAATAACGACCGATTGAGCTGGATTTGTTCATGCATAATCGTAAAATACGAGATCAAAATGTATAGTAAACTTTGATGTAATTTTATTTGCATCCCACTTTTTTGTTCCGATCCGTTCCAAGAGAAACATAGCATCGCAGCGTACCAGCCAACATTGGTACAGGGCAACAGTACTAACATTGTGTCATCGCTTCGCTCGCCAGTGGGAACTCGGTCTAAGTTTACGACGGCAGTATAAAGCCGCCGATCATAATAATAAACAGTCTCATCAACGCGGACCTTCGATGCACTCGAATAAAACTTTATTAGCTGTAAATGAAATCGCCTCTTAAACAATACACGCTCCACATCGTGTCATCATCGCAACCTCTCACCACAACATCGACTGGGGATAGTGTTTGCTTCGATTTGAACCCACTTTGATTGTAACATGGGCATCTCCGACACTCGAATTCAAGTACCAGGTAGACTCTAAAACTCTATATCTAACTTATTTCGATTAATGCTACGTAATGAAAATGTAATTTTTTTCCTATGTATATTTGACCGATCGCAATGAATAAAGGTCTAAAATTTTCACATTATCCGTCAGGGAGCAATCACGAAACAACAAGTGCAGCTTGTAAAGCACTTGAGGAGTAGTTTAAGAACTGCTCCGTTTTCTCGTACATTTGCAACTGTTAGGCAGCTGAAATCCCAGTTGTCAACGCTTATTTAGACTCATGCATATTAATCAGCCGAATGGCTAATTTATAACCCGCGAGTATCGCTCCCCGTGCTATAAATTAATTACCGCCGAGCCAATTAGGTAATTTGTAGATGCGATTGCATTTAACGTTGCGTGGGCCGGTGGGCAGTAATGGTGTAAAAGCGAGTTTGAAACAATCGCGTGATTAATTCCACCTGCATTGTGCGCTGGGCATCCGTCGCCTTCAGTCGCGGGGTTTATGTAGATCGCCAGCCAGCTTTTCTACTTACAGCCTTAGTTATCTACCGATGAGGACTTTTTAAAATCCCTTTTTGAAAACATATATAGTACGTATTGACAAGTATGGAAATGTAAATAAAATCTTTATCAAGTATAAGGATCTTTTCATAAAATAAGATTATATAAATATTTTTAAAGGCGAAAGCCAGTCCAACTTTTACGAAAGTTAAAGATGATACCGAAACTTCGAGGAAAGTTTTTTCCATTTTATATCCGTTTGCTTGTGTGCTTTAACCGCAGAATAAACTCGCTAGCTTTGGCACAAGTTTCACTTAACAAGTTTTATGCTGTATATGTACATATATGATCATATAAGACGACCTAACTTACCAGAACACGTCTGCTAAGTTCTGCTAAGTTAGGACGGCGAAAATAAACCTAAAGTAAAATAAAGTTGTTGTATGAACAGTTTATATTTTTGATGTTTTAAACTTTTTAAAATATCAAATGCTATTGTGATGATGTTTCAATAATCTTCTTTTATCTTGAACATATGATGAAGTTATCAACAGAATTCATCTGTCGTTTTTAATCGTAACGGTGAAAATTTTAAAACATTCAGTACAATCACTGTAATTGAAGGGATTTCAAAATCAAATAATGTTTACTCCAATTCTCGTACTCGTTATAATATCAAACGACTTTTGATGTTCAAACAATAACTTTCTTTTGCGTCGAAAGCTATTTCAAAGAACATTTTCCCGATTTAAGTGCGATCCGGATCCATAGTGTTACGATCAAAAACCTATTCCCCGAGAAATATGTCGATAATAACATTAAATATAAACTGCGAAGCGCTGCACCCCGGACCCCACTCCCCCCCCCCCGGCCCCTTGATGCGAATGTGCTCCTAAGCAGTTTCGTTCCCATATCACGTTTCAACTCGTCTCTCAAATCTCCGAATATTTTCGCACTGATCCGCCAACGCAGGTGCTTTTAAGGGTTACCCGTCGACACCTTGCGCTTTTTGCTGCTCACCTCCACATACATACGCTATCACCTAAAAGGGCAATACATACTTTTGCTATTTACTGTTATAAAATGGGTTAATTGCATGCAGATAGTGCAATACGTGCGTGATTCATGGATAGTTTTGTTCAGTCTTAATGAAGTATTACAGAGTATGAGTATTATAGAGTATTATGAGTAGAAACGATGGTAAAAACTTAAAAAGTCACACCCATAGAATATAACAAAAGCACGTGATATTTCTAGTAATAAAATGATCCATATATCTCTGGTTTAATATTTATAAGAACGCTGTAAACTTAATCGAAGTTTGAATTTGATATAGCTATAGACATAAAGAAATTGTGTAAAAATTGAAGTTATCAATCAAAATAAATGAATCAAGTGCACCAAAAAAAATGATTTATGAAATTTCCTTCATAAGTTTTTCGAAGATCTCTATTATAAAACAGCATCAGTTTGGATACATCAAAACCGAGCGGCGTTAGAGAATATGAAATCCAAACAACGTTCCATTTTTCTGAATAAAAATAAATAGCAGTTACGCTATAAAATACGGGCATTATTTTGCGCGCGTGCAGAAGGACAGACTCGGTCGAAGCCATCAATTGTTGGGTTTTAAAATAAATATAACGACATCATATTTATGAACGTTTCTCGTACCGCAAATAGGGCTTTTGCTCCATAAAAGTAAAGCTATTAAGTGCAAAAGATTTTTAAATTACGAGTCAGAGTAAATTGTGTCTAATTGTAACAAACTCACTTTTCACTCCGGTGAATGAACTTCTGAAGTTAAAGTTAGTTTATCTAAAAGGTGAATATGTTTTTATTGGGTTAGTATGTTTTCCAAATAAAAGTACAACACTGCCTAACATTAGTAAGGACTAGCTAGTGACTACAACATTGAGTATGAAACTGATCAAGTGCTAGACACAGCCGAATAATGCGCTTGTCCAGGCGTGATCGAGTCCTCATGAAACAAAATGGGAACGTCGACCCATTGATTCGCACATCGGCGACGCGAGAGTTTTGCGAAACAACACATAAATCCGTAGACTTATCGTCGCCGTCCATCCAAGTTAGTGTAAACAAGGGAAACCGATCTCGGAACACAAAGGAGGCGCGATAAGCGGGACCAGTGAATGGATATGGAACTATTTACATTTTTATTTGAGCCACTTGATGTGAATGTAAATGGCTTCCTTAATACCTTTCATAAAACAGGAAAATTGTTTCTAGTGAGGGGAATGAAGAAAATAAATAAATAAAAATTTGGAATTTAAACATTTAATCTTGTTTTCACTTTTTACAGTGGCGAAGGAACGGCATTAACTATATATATATTTATATGTATCTCTAATTTCTTAAAAGTATTTTTGTCGGTACGATATAAATTTCATCATTATTCATCAATTCTATGATTCAAGCACCATTTTTTGGTTTACGTATGCGGCATATAAAGTGGTGCTATTGGCGAAATATAGTGAATAAAGTTAATTTTTATTTATTAAAAACTTTCGTTTAAACATTTTTTTATAAAGAAAGAATGGTAATCTCATCAACTCACTTGTTTAAATGAAAGATCAAAATAAGATAACTTTCAACGAGAAATACTTATTTAAACATTAAAACATAAAGATTCAGTGAATTATCAAGGCACTGCGTGAAAATTTATAATAAGGAGTTACAAAAAGAACCTTTAGTTCCATATCTGATCGGGCTTTTTTCTAATACCTATTCTCATTTACTTACTTGATAGTTAAGCTTTCAAACTTAGGCGCTGTATGCAACTCTGCAGACCCGGAATCTTGCACCGAGCTTTAACGTAAACATGGCCACGGTAGTTAACAAAACCCGCACTATAATTGAGGGTAAATTGAATACTATATACACAGATATATAAAATATAAGTAAGATTTTTCATCTCATTTTATATTTGGCATTTTTAAGCGAGGAGTTAGAAAAAAAAGTATTACGAATTTCTTAAAAAAATTACTTACTTTATTTATTCATTAGTTTAGTTAGTTTATTCATTAGTTACTCATAGTTTACTCATTATTTTAATTATTTAATGTTTTATTCGGTTTATATACAAAAAAAATAGTTTTTACTCATTTTATAATGCTCAGTACATAAACCTTTGTACCTAATGTTATATTGAGTTTCATTGTGTATGCTGTGTTTGCTATGTATAGAATGCAATCATTTTTTTTCTGTGTATATTTCTTTTTTAAACATGCTAGATTGTATTCAGTTAAGCAGAACTAATAAAAAAAAATTATGAGTATTTTAGCGCGTTGGGGTCTTAGTAAGACCCTTCACAAGGACCTCTACGTACTCCATCGAGGAGAGGTGGCTCCTGGAAGACTGAACCTCTGGTGTGCAGATTTCAGGTGATGGGACATGACATTTTAGTTCTTACACATGTGTATAATTGATCCCTTGGGAGAGAGGCAAAGCCCTTGTTTGGGAAGCCACTTATGTAATCACTTTGGATGCCTCTCATCTAAGGGTTACTTCGGTCAGGGCCGGGGCGGCAGCGGAGGCAGCTGAAGTAAGTAAATGGCGCAAATATGAGTCTTTATGTTTAGATTATAATATATTTGTGCCATTTGCTGTTGAAACTTGAGGTCCGTGGTGTCCCCGTACATCAACATTTTTTTAAAATTTATGTCCTAGGCCTAACGCCGCGGCTGGTGACATGAGAGCTGGTTCTTTTCCCGCTCAAAGGTTAAGCATAGCTATTTAGCGAGGAAATACAGCTAGCGTTTTTGATACAATGCCGCGTGGATAGGTTTATTAGACAATATGTAATTTTAGATAGATTTTATCTTGTAAATATTAGATCAATAAACTGTAAAAAAAAATGCAAATAAAGAATACATGTCACTCCTGAACGATGGCACTTCAATCACGTTCGTCGAGGCGGAGTTGGCCCGCGGGAGAGAACCCGCTGCTACACGATTGACGCAACGTCCGCATCGTGTCAACGGGAGAGCAGTTTTGAGTGAGCAACGTTAATTGACAGCCGCGTCACAGAAGTGGACAAATTAGGAGGTGCCTGTTAATAATCGCCGAAGCTCGGTCTGTGTGTCTCTTGTAAGATTTTTTATCCGGAATGTGCTAGTTCTTGTCTATTATCCCCTACGATAGATCGTTGGGTTGAAAAGTATAATGTGATAACTAGTAAGTGATATTCATTGTACTGTACTTCTCCTTAACGTAATTTCGCAACTCGATGTATGTTATCAATACAATACGGCAATATGTTTACATTTGTTACGTAAAACAATATTATGCGTTTGTTGGATAACAGACATTTTTTATGTGAAATCACAATTCTATGTCTATTTGTATATTTCTTTGAAAAGTTGAGTAAACACATTATCAGCCTAGCGGGCGATGTCCAGGTTGCGGCATCAATGGCAGCGATTGAATGAATAAGCACATGAATGAATAATATCAGCCACTAGCCGACGGGAATCTCTCCCGTCGCGTCGCTACCGTCGGCCATCGGCGGAAGTAACAAATGACGCGCTCATAGACGATGTCTTCCAGTCATAATATATTGGGCTGTTAACCCACCTTATCAAATGCCTGAGAACGTCAATTTTTAAGTTAAAAGGTGCGATCATTCATATCGATATCGTATTAATGTATATTTAAGAGGACATTGAACTGTATTGCACTCCGGAAATGTATTTGTTTTGTTTATTTATTTAATATTAGATGTTTGTTTACTGAAATCTTAATTTAGGTTTATCAAAAAACAGTTTTCATGGTTGACTACCAATAAGCTTCTTAACTATTTTTCTTATAATGTTACGCGCAGTAATTTGTTTTCTCAATTAGGTAATGCTTACTTCAACTTAGTTACAAAACAAAAGTAATTGTTCCTTCGGTATCTGTTCGTTATGCTCATCAAAGCAATAAGTAAAAGAAATCATTTCAAGCCGCTAATTATTAATGAAAAGTGTTGGTAACACATTGTCATCGGCATAAAACTGGTTTATGGCTGATTCTTGATTATCAACCCACGCGGTACCACGCGTGGGCGAGACGATTCATATTCCGACAAAGTTGAATGGTCAGTAATTATTATAATGTTTGTGAAAGTCCTCCTTTTCCTAAGCGAAAGCGGCATTGAAAAAGTATATATGTATACTTTCTGTATTGAATGTATACTTTATGTATATAATTTATTAATTATAATACTTAGATACTTTCACATCTTTTAATCTTAATGAGAAAGATACTTTAATAATCGAAAAATAATAATACTAAAAAATTAAATCCAAACTCTAATAAGAGTGATAATAAGAAATTACATTAAAAATAAAAAGCAGCCAAGTGCGAGTCGGGCTCGCGCATGAAGAGTTCCGTACCATTATCTATAAAACGGCAATAAAATCATGTCTGTTGTATGGGAATCCAACTTATATTTCTTCATTCTGTTTTTTAGTAGGTATTTTGTTGTTAAAGCGGCAATAGAAATATATGATCTGTTAAAATTGCCTAACTATCACTATCGTGAAACAGTTCATACAGCCTGGTGACAGACGAACAGACAGACAGCGGAGTCTTAGTAATAGAGTCCCGTTTTACCCTTTGGGTACGGAACCCCAAAAGATATGGATTAGTATTTTGCACTGTGCATAGATTTAAGTACTTTCTATTTACATGAAGATTCGTAGTGCAATAAGATAAGTCAATGACGGCAATGGAAGATAATCAAGGGTTTGGATACCTTGGTATGATTTATCAGCTATTAAGTAGTATGTACGTAACGAATGCACATACAAGACCAGTGAAACCTAGTTTTTTCAACTAATTTCAAACAGGAGGAGGCTCGATTCAGTTCTATGTTTTTTTTGTTTGTTACCGCAAACATTTTTCACCGATATTTAAAAATATTTTTATTTCTAAAAATATACTTAGTTGCTGTGGAATAACAACACTAGGTTTTAGAATAGTTCGTGCTGTAATAATGTGGATAGGCTAGCTCAAATTGTGGTAGTACCGTTCGAAGAGAGCGTCGCTTTGAACTGATCGTTTGTGGTCTTAACTTCACATCATGGCACTTGCTACCGCTTGAAAAGGATAACATGATCACGCTTCTGCTATCGCTATTTTTAAAGACAGGAGACATTTTCATATTGAACAAATTTATTTTGTTTATTACATAATTTAAAACAAAGTCGCTCCCGATGTTTGTACGCTTAGGTCTTTTAAATTACGCAACAGATTTTAATGCGGTTTTCAACAGTATAGAGTATTTCAAGTGGAAAGTTTATATGTAGCATATAGCATAATGCATGCATTATAGTAGAGAAAAGCGGAGAACTTTAATGTCTACATTGCACTCATGCGAAGCCGGAGCGGGTCGCTAGTCTTTTTTAATAAGAGACTTTTCATTTTAAATCTATTCAGGCGTTGAGTGTTTACTTTCGGGTTCGGGGTTAGGGGTTTCGTTTTGTCACCAAAGGTTCCACTTGCCAATTAAGGCACCGCCACACGTTTGGTGGCAGTTACGAATAAGTTATGAAACAATTTGCGAAGGAGACAATGGGTCCAGCCAGAAACTGCAATTAAACGGGCCGTTAAGGTCGGATCACGTAAATGTAGTTGGTGTGCCATTGAGGGTCTTACCTTTAAGCCCGTATTTATTAAGGTTAGGATTAGGAACTTCTCTGTCGCCTGTGAAACTTCATGGTCCGGAAACACAGCCGTATTGTTCAATAACATGCTTTGTGCCATTGTAATACATGCTCATTTAGCCGGAATGTTATTGCTTTAAGTTCGATATATGTTTATGTTATATGTCTGGTCGCCTAATACCACCTAGTTTAGTGGCCAGTACGTGTTGACTAGATATCGCAATGAATGATATAAAAGCGGAGTGTACTGTTCGGTCTGTAGCAATTATTCTGTACTTAACCTAATACAATATTTAACAAATGGAACGATATATACATCATCTGGTATACCAAGTAGTAGTCACGAGCAGTGTACAAGTCATTTCGGTTTTTTTTTAATTGGAATCGCTAGTCAAACTCCAAAGAGCCTACAGTTACTCAACGTACTGTTATTTTATTAATACTGTGAAATATTGATAAAAATAGTTCATGAGTGTAGTTCGTAGTTGCAGTTTATTATAGTGCATATTAGTTGCATCTATTTTTTTTTTTTTATGCGAAAAGTTGTCAAACGAGCAGACGGTTCACCTGATGTTAAGTGAATACCGCCGCCCATGGACGTCTGCTACACTCGAGGGTTACAGATGCGTTGACAACCTTTTGAAAATTGGGCTCCGGCTACCTCACTCACCAGACGAAACGCGAAAGTATTTGTCATACTTCCACTTTACGCCGGTCTTCTGTGAGGTCGTGGTACTTACCCGGACGGGCCTGCCCATTCGTGCAACAGCCGAGGCTGCTGCGTGGCCCTACCACCTTCAAAATAAAATATCTATATTTTAACGCTATTGGTTTTCCGAATGTGCTATCCCGAAAGGCTTGTTTTATTGGTACGAAATGTATGAGCTCATTGAGCTCTAGCTCCATCAAGCAGTTATTATGTTTACTGAATAAATATTAGTTTTCATAGAACATAATATTATGTTAAGTAATAATGTATTCCGTCTCATTTTTTACATATCATACTACTAGTTTTATTGTTATTGAAGACATCGATCCAGATAAAACATTAATTGACAGTCTTAAATTTTGCAATCATCACTCTGCCATCTCGGTTTCTAGTAGACTTAAAGACAGTCACGTGTCTTTAGAGAGCTGACATCGAATCATTTAACATCAACAGAGGCGTTACAGATGCTTCGAAACGAGCCTGTTATACATAGCGATGTCCAGTTGGGGGCACGCACCGCAATGCGTTGTCACCCTTCGTGAATAATTCACGCGACAGATATCTGTCGGACGCCGCATCGAGGACACTTCGGATCACTCGATCAACGCGTAACAAGCACAACGTGTTGCGGGGACAACGATGCACGTCGGTCGGGTTGAGTGCGTTATTATCTCCCTCCGAAATGATCCGAATTGACTAAGTCTTCAAAGCGAATGTGATGATAGGCCTTTACTGAGCTTCAGTGTGGTGCTTTGTCACGGCTTTATTACGATAAACGTAGCACCTTAGTGCAGTTGGGATGGGTAGATGAATATTTATTGGGTGTGAAATATTGAAAATCGTTCCTATTATACTGTTAGCAAAAAAAAAAAACAATCGTTCGTTCCGAATGTGAATCCTATGAAATAAGTCGAGTGATATTCATATAAAATTTAACCGCGATCAAATTTGAATACGTAAAAGGTTTTTAACCTAGAACTATAAATTTCTCCTCAATTTTAATTAACTTCTTATAATTTACATTCTATGTTAATGATGACGCGTTTTAAGTCAGATTATCCACTGTTTGTGCATCGCACGAATGTCCAGTATGTTTAGTTTAACAAAATCAAAATCAAAAATATATTTATTCAAATAGACGCTTGCGCGCTCTTATGAATCGTCTATACACTATCGTCTATACATACATGATGTAAAATTTTACATCAAAGATTATGTGTATAGGTTCGTAAGGTACAAACGGTACTTGTGCCACGTCTGGTGATGGAAATCTTCGACGTCATTTATCCGAGTGGACGTGTCACTGGTGCGCCCACGATGCCCTCTAAATCAGAACTCGGCAACTGTCAGCGCTCATTTAACGCTGCATATTAACCAGATTGCGGGCTCGTGCAGAGGCAGGCGATCGCGGTCGGCAAAATAAATCCAACCATAGCCGTACCAATCGACTGATTTGTTGCGAACTACTATTGTAATCCGTACTATCCTTACTTCCTTACTAATATTATAAAGGCGAACGTTTGTATATATGAATGGATGTTTGTTACTCTTTCACGCAAATATTACAGTGTGGATTTTAATGAAACTTTACAATAATATAGCTTATACATCAGAATAAAACATAGGCTATAATTTATATGTATATCTTCCTTCTGTCTGAATGTTACGCCTTCAGCCTATTCTAGGCAGACGTAGTCGCGGGCAGCAGCTAGTACTTTATAATGTTGGGTCGAGTTTGTGGGGTTATGAATTAACTATTTTCTTTCTAATATTCATATTTCATTATTTATAATTAGTTATTGTAAATATCCGAAAAGACTATTGTTACTTAGTTGATTTGATGCTAATTTAGCTCGTATTAGACAAAAGCAGGATACTTCCATTTTTGGTCTGGCATCTGCAAACCGTCAGGTTTTGTAGACGTCCATGTACCGTCAGCTCCTTAGCCAACGCTGCCGGTAATATAAATTAACAAAAAACAATCCCTAGGTTTCGGACACTTCCTCTGTGATCACCCTACAAACTGAGTTGGTTTAAGCTACAGTAAATATCTGACTTGTTAAGCTTTAAAAAATTAACCTAAATACACCCCATCGCACTGTGTAAATTGCTATAACATTAAAGCCAACCGCCCCGAACAACTTTATGGAAACGGAAGCACCTCACTTTAGCGCGCTCAATTGGGGCTTTGTGCAATTAGTTCGAGCGGTGCGATCCCAACTCGAATGCATCGGTCAGCAGTTTAATTTTTTGCGCTTGCAATTCGCCTGCGAAAATATGTGCTATCCGGAAACAGCTGTGTTGCTTGCCCGTTGCGAATTTACGAAATGTGCATCAGTAGTTGCATCAGTGGCTTTGATACGACGTGGCGGGATATGGGTTCAATCAGAAAGTTCCGACAGATGGAGATCGAAACTAGAAGTTTACTACTTGACCAAGCGTTGTAAAAACGAATAACGAAGTTGTAAGAAGCCAGAAGCTATGAAGTCTTCTAGTTATGTACAGGCTGTAGCTTTTTTGAAATAATTGCTGTTTAAAGTAACGTTATCATCACTAAGGCTGTAAGGATTTTTTCATTTGTATAACATAACCCTTTATTGTGAACCGTTAAGATCTAAATAAAACCAAACGCCCCTCCGCAGTCATGGCCTTTCAGTAGTCCTGCCCTGATACACCTTGCAGCCCCGAGATTACAAGTCACAGGGCGTTCCGCTCGCGTGCGAGATCTGATTACGGCTCGCGTGTTCGCACCTCTTGTACGTGACTTGTAATTACTCTCCTAAGTAATAAATACGCCGAGATCTGCTTCGATTACGTCCTCTCTTTGTTCAACTCGGTCTAGTTTCGTTAGGTATTGGGCATCAAAAAATCACTAGAACATGTTTGTCTAGAGGCCTATGTAGAATAGACGTTATCTTTTGCTCTATGACTACCGATATAATATAATCGGTTCTCCTATCCTTATATATTGGTGAGTACGTCACAACATGTCAATCATGGCTAGGTTTATTAAGACCGGCCACTTGCCTGACCTGACCTTGCTTGGGAACACAACTGAGTGAAATACAACTGAGTGAAATAACTACTTGTCCCGTGAGGAAAACGAATCCACGATTCCCGGTACCGAAGCAAATATCTCATTAACTACGCCACCGGCTCATCAATCACATTTATTATCTAACTCAATCTACGTATTTTGTATATTTCCAGTATTTATTATATAAACATTAAGTTTTATCTCCAACTTTTACCATTTCAAGAATAGCTGTGGCTATATTTTTCATTAAATCTTAAACGGATTCCGACAACGGTGAGCTTGGTTTCTATTTGGCGCCCACGCAGGGGCGTGTAGGCGGTCAAACACTAGTTTCTTGCTTAAAAGGTGGTAATTATTCCCAGCACCTCAACTTTGAAAGGTTATTTGTATCTGTTAGCCCCCCTAACCGGGTTTTTTATAACTAAATGGATAATTCAAACAGTGCTCGACGAAATTTCAATTGAATTAAATACCCATATGATTAATGAGCTGAAGGTTTATATCTAGAAATATTTGTTTTTTAAATTATATACGATATGATACCATACATGATCGCCTCTTATATGGGTGTGTACATTTTAAAACATATTGAGATATATTACTAACAATTTGTGAGATTAAAAGTCAAGTGAGTTGTAAATATGTTGACTTGTAAATAATTTAACGGGCAATCAAATCAGAGATAAGAATGATAACCTGTTTAGACCACGACCGTAGATATAGGTACCTACGCTCTCTCGTATTCATTCAAGTAACCAAACGGCATTTCGTTTTCTCGGACGACACGACAATGAAAAATGAAGCAATCAAACACACGGACAGCCGCATAAAGCATCCATGTACCGATATCCAGTGACGTCCACACAATGACCTCGCAACGGGCTCTAAACGCTACAACCTGCCGCATTGGTAATAAAGCCCACTTCTTTATGGTGCCTAGCTGAGCCGCTGCTTCGTACGGAACCATTTGTACATTGGCCCGATGTAGAACGACTACTCGCTGTCAACTTGTCGAAGTATTTTAGTTAATTTTATTACTTCAAGAACACTCACGGCTGTTACAACGAGGCATGAGAAAGGCACCGATATGTTGGACACCACTTTGTTACGTACCTGGAAAACAGAAACGGAATTATGTTACAAAATGACGACAAACAAAAAGAAGATTTAGATAAACCGCGTCGAGTACACCGATGCATGGTATGGATCGGTTCTGTAAAGAGATATTCAATACATGCCTTCGCCTTATCTAATATACCGCCTTTAAATAATAAGAAATCTCTATTATTACGTAAGATTAATGCAAGGCAGCTTATTTTGAAGCTTATAATTTTTTTTGCCTTCGAAACAATTATTCATATACGTATTAACCACTAAAAAAAGAACACGTCAACACTTCGTCACGTATATAGCCAACGAAAATTAACCGAGTTCAGAAGGCAAACCATAGAAATCAAAGTTGTTTATATTATATTGAGGTTTGCATTACTCTATCACAAGTAATGGCTTCCACGTCGACACGAATCCAAGTGATAACTTGAGGGGAGAGCAATAAAACAATGTCACACGCCGCTCTTTCTTAGATTGAGGCTCGCGTAATGCGGTTGGGCACTATTGAATAATTCACTGGCCGGCCATCAGTCGCCTGTCGGCAGGACACTCGCCAGCGGAATCATAGTCCGATGCAAATGTAACACGCTCTGTCTGTGACCAGTGAAAGTTACAAATGACTGGGTCCAGCACGGACCATACGGGCCGTTGGTAAAGCGCAATTCCATACGCAGCCACATTTCGCTATCGGGCTCTCTTATAGCGGCTTATAGCGGCAGTTAGTTATCGCGATTACGTTTGTTTGAATTATGCGACCAGTTATCTCACCAAGTAGCTTAGCGCATACTTTATTTAAATAAGTACTTTTTTACGAATACTGGTAACATTTCAAGATCGCTGTCCGAGTTACGAATGCGTTAGCAGCCTGTTAGGGAAGAAAATTATCTGTTTAGTAATCAAAGTAAGCAGAAAGTCGTATAAAGCAATTGTTAAGATGAAACTGACTCAACTAAAAAGATACAGAACATATAACTATATGGGCATCTCTGCAAGGTAGTATATGGAAACAGAACTTTCCAAGTATCAACATAATCTTCCAGATAGGAAGCCTTTCAAATTCCTGATGCCTAATATTTCACTTTACCGAACCTAGTGTTCGGTAAAGTGAAATATTAGGCATTCCTAGTGTTCAATTTCTTAGTGTGATAAATATGTTGTTAAGGGATTGTTTTGTTTTCTATTCTGAATCGTATAGCTTTAATGCTAATGTGGATTAGATTTAATAATACTTGGTACTCGATTTTTTCCCCCAATCCCCAATATTTAAATACAAAGTGTATGCAGCCCCTTTTTAAAGGAATAAATTAAAGTTTTATGAAAATTAAAAGAGGTTTCTCATAGTGCTGCATGGACATGACTTATCACCAAGCTCAGCTGCTAGGCATTAGGGCATAGTCCACCACGCAACAGCCCTGTGAATTGGTAGGCTTCATCTTATCTTTGAAATATTTATTTTTATTATTATTTCGAAAATATGCGGGTTTCCCTAAGATGTTATCCTTTACCACCGCGCACGTGATAGGTCAGTACACATAATTTTTAATTAACAATTTCATTGCAGCCGGCATCGGGAATTGAGTTCAGGTTGCTCGAGTATTTTGAAAAAAAAAAAATTTAAATCGAGAATAAGCGTCCGAATACTGAGCTATCGCGGCTCGTTGACGTCTCTGACGGATAAAATTTATCTGCGTAATTATATTTTAGAATTGTAATTTAATTTTAGTTGTAAAGTGAAAAAGTTCTATCTGCACAGCATTCACATCGGCGAATATTTTTCAAGCAAAGTAATAGTATAATTTCCAATCTTAGATAAAAATATTCTCATATCAATTATCCAGTTCAATTCCTATGCTCATTATTTCAAAATTAGTTGAAAGGACAATTATCAATAACATAATTATATTTTCAATAATAATAAGATATAATAGATTTAACAAACAATCGTTGAAAGACATCTCGTGTTAGCACACCGCGATATTGCAGTATAAATGACAATTAAATACACGGTTTTGCTTACTTTTTTCATATTAAAAGTAATTGAATACTTCACTTAAAATGGCTAAAATAATAACTATTCTCCTGAGACCTTCTAAATCGACACGAAAAAATTATATGTATAAAAACCTACTATATCTGCCCTCGCACTCTATCAGTATTAACAGTTATTATTCAAGGAATGGACGTGGCAGGGCGAGATTGATGCTCCGTTGGACGTGGCGGTCAATCTATTCAGGACGACGACACAAAATTCTATTAATGGTGTTTGTTCTGTGTTGTGGCTCTAAATAAGGTAACGGTGAATACCCATGCTTGATGAAATGATTTGATTTACTAAATTGTACCGAGTATATATGTACAATTTGGGTTTTATCCTAACAGGGTATTATAAACAGCCACTTCTCTTTCTTATTTTCTTACTTGTTGATGCAGTAAGTCCATTCGTTGCTCTATATCAGTTCTGTGTATAATATTGATTTTAAGCTTTTTCATGTAAGGTGTTTACTGCAGGTTTACAATATGCAGTACACGCTTATGACTAATATAAAGTATATAATAATAAGTATTGTGTGAATATTGTCTGTTTCATGAGACACTCCGTCAACCCTAGGCTCGTTCATTATGCAGCGCGCGTGGCGAAATAAAATAAATAAATACGGAGCGGACTCGGATGATCCCGCGTGATGGATGTATCGCCGGGCGCGCCCGCTGGAAGTACACTTAACCCACGAGACTCCAATCCGGTTAACAGCGAGAGTTACCATCTTTACTTTTTGTTGCCCCCTTTATGCCTTTGCTTCTTTCAATCCAGCTATGGCAACAAAATTACCGTATACATATTACGACAAGGCTTTCTTGGACACAAATGAATTTTTGAATGTGAACTTTTTTTTGAAGTCATTATTAATTTAAAGCATTCCTGTCATAATAAAGTTTCCTTTTTGTTAACTAAGTTTTTTTTATGTTAGAAGGAAGCTAGCAGAGCCGTGATAGCTCAGTGTCCGGGCGCTCGCCTTTAATTCTATATACTCGAGCAACCTGAGTTCGATCCCCGGTGCCGGCACCAATGAAGTTTTTAACTTTAAGTGCTGACTTATCACGTGCTCCGCGGTGAAGGAAAACATCGTGAGGAAACCTGCATATTTTCGAAATAATAATAAAAAAAAATATATTTCGAAGATATGTGAAGTCCGCCAATCCGCAGTGGGGCCGCGTGGTGGACTATGCCCTGATACCCTCTGAATAGAGGAGGCCTTTGCCCAGCAGTGGGACATGTATAGGCATGTATATATACTTTTTTTACTTTTAGGAAGCTAGCGAGCTGGCAGTTCAACTGATGCTAAGTCCTAACCGCCGCCCATAGAAACGAAACAAAACCCGTAGACCTACAGAAACCTTTTAATAAAGTGGGTCCCGGTTACTTCACTCACCAGACGAATAACACTTACACTTTATGTCGTTGTTCTGTGAGGCTGTGGCAAGTCCCAGGACGGCTTTTACGTGGCCCTACCACAGGTAAAGATTATCTTTAAATTAAGAGATATTAAATGCCAATAAAATTTATTGTGTTATAAATTTGAATTGATTTGAGTTTATGTAGATTTTTAGAGAGTTTATTTAATAAATGTAACACATTGGATATGATTTAAATTGAAAAATACTAACAAAATGAAAATCAAAACCAGCCTAAAGGAAATATAATGTTCAAAGGTAATATAATTAACAAATCCTAACTTTGGATTTTCTGTTCCGGTTGAAGGGTTTCTTGTTCGGCTTTAAATTATGTTCGCAAGATGGAAACCCGTGTCATCGTCAAATTTAGTTGATATCATAATTTATGTAGTGGCGGGACCCTCTTCAAAGTATTTGATAACAAACGCATAACAGATACTACGTACATGAAAGGATAACGGCCAATTTGGCAGCGCCGGGCGTGGGACTGACGTGTGCGTCTCTGACGGAGGTTGTTCTAGGCGCAGATCAAATTTGACTCGATACAAGGGCAAACATTTACCTGCGACGAGCGAAAACAAACAGCGCGAGGCAAACATTTGCTCATCGGGAAGCTAACGAAGTGGAGGCACGCACGGCGGTACCAATGGGGGAGGCCAATTAACTAATTGTTACTATTTGTGACCAACTTATCGCTACGTGCCGCGTAATTGTGATCGGCGCTTCGGTGGCAGTTACCACGGCTTCTCACAATCATTCAATCGTGGACGAGTGGCGTCCATTTCGGCGCTCGGCAAGTTCACGATGAAAGTTATCGAGTGTGATACTCGAATCCCACGCAGGCGATTGCGCAATGATATATGATATCGTACCACAATGTGATATAGCGTTTCGAGTTACATTTTTATTGGGTTACGTTGCCACTTGCAAAACCTGTTTGTGCCCGATCGAGTGATATACTTTTATCGACTTTTGTTAAACTTTTTATGGTTGCTATGAATAACACAAATATTATTTTTATTCTACTACTTGAAACGGTGACTCAGAAGTCGCTATTCGTAAAGATGTGGGAGAGTGCTTACGGAATTCTTGGACTAATTCAATTGCGGGGAAATACGTTATATCTTAATTTATATGAACCAGTCACGAAATGTTTCGTAGTTGGGTTCACTCTATCAATTACTTCGGACAAACCTTCAATTGTGAATGGTTGAAGTGCGTAGCTGTTCTGCTGTAAACAGTAGAGTTTTCATTAACATCATGCCAGGAGTCAAAACATTGAATATCGTTATTATCTAAAAATAATTAAGTTGTATCATGGGCAACGAGCGAAGAAGTAAAAACTCCTTTTAAACGATGATATGAGACGTAACAACTTGTTTAATATTCCATTCGAATTTCTTACCGATTACTAATAGGTGCTCTGTGTTTATACTCGTGGCCTTTAAATAAACTGTCTTAAAGAGAGCTTATTTACAAGGTAATGCTTTCATTAAAATCCTTAACAGTCTAAGCGAGTCCTACATTTGTTTTTGTCAATTAAGATAAGAAGGTAGTTTTCAGTGTAGATATAACATTTCAAACAAAAACATGGTTACATTCTATCCCACAGGCCAATGTTACAATGCCAGTCCTGTTGCCCAACAAGTAAAGGTCGGGCCCAGTCAAGTCGCACGGTAAATAAAAAGAAACCCCCTGTCCAACTAAAAATACCAAGTATGGAGCACATGTCGCACGCAGCGAGCGCAGTTGGTTTGTCGTGGGCAACACAAAAAAAGTACTATGCTGGCGTAACATTTTTCCTAGCAAGCGGAAGGTTTTCTAGTTTAGCAATGTGGCGGGGAGCGTGCGTTGTGCGCAGGGCCCCCCGCCGAGAGAGGACCACCGGGGCAGCCGCCGCGGGATACGGCGATGGCCCGTCATCTCGACGAGAAGGGGAGAGAGATACGCGACTCGATTATGGAAGAAATCGTCCCTTGGCAATGCCACATCCCAACGAGCGTATGGAAAAACATGCATTGCACGCACATTACTTCACGTCTCCGTTCTCTAACAATGCAAAATGTAAAATATGCTAAAGAATGCTGGGCGATTGACGTTTTTGGACTGTTAAGCTAGGGCAATTGCTGAACAATCCAGACAGACTACACAATACCATGTGCATTTAAAAACCTATGACTTTTTTCGTTTAATCCCATTTTGGTTCAATTTTAAAAGAAGTCTTCAGCTATTTAATTCCGTTTAATGTCTTGAAAATTTTATATTTACTTCAATATCTTACTACAAACACTTCATTTATTCTTTTTACACTTTCTCATTTAAATATCTGTCAATTAAGCATTTTTTAGTTTGTCAACATCTAATTGTATTCCAGGGAAATCTCATTTGTTTACTTTTATTTAGTATTTTTAGTACAAAATGTTTTAATTATTAGAAAAAACATTTAGAGACATAACACCCGTAAAAGCGTAAGATATTTTGTATTGTAAATCCATACTAATATTATAAATGCAAAAGTAACTCTGTCTGTCTGTCTCGCTTTCACGCCAAAACTACTGAACCGATTTAAAAGAAATTTGGTACACAAATAGTCTAGAGCCTGAGAAAGGACATAGGCTATTTTTAATTGGAATTTAAAAAAAATTGATATTTATTTAAGGGCTACAACGCGAGCGAAGCCGCGGGCAAAAAGCTAGTGTTATATAAAAGTAAATGTTATAAATTTTTATTTATAATTCCAAGTAAGTTTTAAATGTATTTTTATTATTTTGTTTCATATCATCCTTCTACACTTATACTAGTCGCGTTGAATCTATTCTATAGTCAGTCGATTCGGCACTCGGCAGTTAGCGGGGAACGTTCAAACAACACTTGCCTGGGAAAAAAGAAAAAAAACCGTGCTCGTAGCGATGCGTGTTTCCTATTCAAACGGTCACGAGTGATTTATAATGCTTTTTGTCGCTCAGTTCCGGGAGTCGATGGTGTTTTTATTATCTTTGACGTTATTATGACAAGGGCTTTATAGAAAAACACCGATATTTATTTCCTGTCTAGAACATTCCGCTTAAATCATATAAATGTGTGAGAAGAAACGTTATAAATAGACTGGAAAGGATATACAATAACCTACCCTAACTAATTGAGTAATATTATTTAAATATTTATAAACAGAAAAGGTTTTATGTATCGCTAAAAGACGCCCTTTATCTTTGAATTTATAACACAAAAACTGGGTGGCAGAGTTGGTGGGTGGGGTAAAAAAATAAGACAAATCTATCTCAAAGATTGAGAGAAACGTGAAAAAAAAAATCTGTTACGATTGAATAGATGTCTGATTGCTGAACAAGAAATAAAAAGAGCAACTACATATTTCCCTGAACCACGAGACCGAGATAAGGCTCTCCATGGCCTTCTAGTAATATCGATGCGTTTTATTAAGAATTGTCCCGATCCGTATCTGCCACGGAGAGCAAAGCTGTGTTCAGCCGCAACTCTCGATAACACCGCTGAGGTCCAACAAAAACTTAGTGATTTGTTAGTCCGATGAAGACCCCTGTTTGTTTTTATTTACATTCGGAATAAGGTTAGGGTTTTTTGTTTCGGCTCTCTCTTCCGTCCCTCACACGGAATTCTATTGTCAGTCCTTTTGTCAACAAATTGTATGGAAACGGTAGGTCTGTTTGTGATCGATCATAAATCACAACTATTAGTTTATACTACTATCAAGAATACAATGATTATTTCTATTAGATAGTAGCATCTTTAAAATTTGTACTTTATGATAATTCGTGCTGATCTTCATGTCGACAACATTGTTATATGTATTTGTTTCATTAGGCTACGTATCTTATTAAGAATACCATTACAAAAGTGTAACCTTTAAAAACAAAAATTGTCAACGTACAACATATTTTAATACAAACTATAAATAGGCTTATCTTATGGCTTTAGAACGTCCAGTTAAAATTTATTTGGTTTGTGAGGTCCAAATTGAAAATGAAAGCCCTGTGTGCAATTCACCTAACTCTGTTATTAATGGAATATAAATTTGTGTAACAAAATGGGATTAAAGTCAAAGCGAGCGGTCGGTAGCGGCAATATATCGAGACTAATCACTCAGGACGTCACGTTTTATCGTAGACGAGATCTCAACGGTAATTAAGTCTAATATTATAGAAGCCGCCTTTGATAGAATCACGGAGGCCACCTCTTGCTTGGCAAATTTTGCTTGATTATGTATTAAACCGCTGTGTTCAAGAAGTCTCAAAAATATTTAACTATGATAAATATTTAGAATTACCTAAAATTTAAGAGATTGCTGTTTTCGTTTCACTTGTTTTTCATTTTTTTAAAACTCGAACTCCTCGAAACTCTCAACTAGAAACTCCTGTAAATACCAATATCACACATTTAAATTTCACGTGGCATTTTAAAAAGTGTGTTTTAATTAATTCTTTGTACGATGTTAAAATGGTCTCTTATCCTGACCATTAATTAAGCATATATATTGTTTGTAAGATGACTACCATGTAGTTTTGAAGGCAGGTTTTTAGAGTTCCGTACCCAAAGGGTAAAAAACAAAAACTCAAAGGAACCCTATTACTAAGACTCCACTGTCTGTCTTTCTGTCTGTCCGTCTCCTAACAGACTGTGTCTCATGAGCCGGGATAGTTAGACAGTTGAAATTTTCACTGATGAAAAAACAGAATAAAAAAAATATTTAAGTGAGGTTCCCATACAACAAACATTATTTTTTTGCCGTTTTTATAGATAGAGGTACGTACGCTTCGTACGCGAGTCCGGCTTGCACTTGGCCAGTTTTTTTTTAATTAATTTTGTAATTCTTTTACAATCAATAACCAATAATTGTAACAAGTTTTATTCATAGGTACATTAATTAAAGTAATAAAACCGTGCATGTATGATAGTAAATAGTATACACAAAACATATTCATGAAATTGACAAGCATAATTTGTTTATTTAAATTAGAATGCATTTTACGAATATCTTAAATCATGGAAATCTCTTAAGTTCAAAGGGCGCATGGCCTTTAATTACAAAGTCAAATGCCCGTAATACGTTGTAACCGGTCTAAAGTTCAAAAACTGTGAATGGTGCATAATTAGAGTAATAACTTCAAAGTGAGGAGGCGAGTCGCAGTGGTGTAGACAGTGAACACAGCGGGGCCCCTAACGAGTATTTCAATTCGCTCGCGCAAATCCCGCACCGCAAGCGAACAGGAAGACTGGCTAGAGTTATTACGTTGACTGTACTTGTGGTGGCACTGCTTTAAATGCCTCTACGACTCCCAGCAATGCCACAATTTGAAATTGTTTCATTAATGAATAGTCGAAATACATTATTTATTGCAGTTGATGTAAATACTTTGAGTACTTCTTTTAGGTTTGTCGGATATTGTTTGCTGGTGGGTGCTAATGGCTAAGTGTTGTTCGTTGTGGCGTTTTGAAGGGGAGACCTTTGTTCAACAGTGAACTTCAACACGGGTGGCTGATGATGATGATAGAGCTTGTAACGGCTGAATACGGGCCCTTAATATAGAAAGTAAATATTACGTTTACTTTCTACATTACGGGCGCTCAATCGAAAGTGCACCGTAAAGCGAAATACGTAAACACCGCCAACATAACTGATAAGCTATTGAAATCTCTAATAACAGCTTAGTTATTAATTCGTAAGCATAATAATTATAAGATAGCGATCGTAAATCGCCGCGAGAGGTGCACGCGGACGCGGAGGGGATGCCGCCGCCACTTTGAATTAATAACCGTTGCTGCTGCTAGCTATTTTGCATCGGCTGACCCCAAGCGACGAGTATTGCTCGTTCGGATTTCACTTTCGGTCTTTGGATGTTTTTTTTTTCAAATTAAAATAGGTAGATTATTTTCGCTAAATAACAAATTTTACGACTTTCTAATTAATTGTTCGTTTAATTCTTATATAAATTGATTATTCTAAACAGAACGTAACGTAATAGACATCATCACCAATACAATATGTAATTAGTTTTAATGAAATAAGTAATTTTTTAACAAATAAGAATTCAGAGAAAAAGTTCTAAGGAAACCTGTTGGAATTAGAAGATTACCCCCTTCTGTAACAAGACACTTAGCACAATAACTACTTCCCATTGCTATTGCCCAGATTATCTTTTGAACGTTGAATAATAATATGACGAAGATATATATTTATAGCTCTCAGAAACGTAATGAAAATGCACACTATATCCCCAATACACTGGATATAGAGGAGGGCTTGACTCAGCATTGCCACATAAATGTATTCTGAAATCTTACGATAACTGGATAAAGCCCAAATAGACATTTATTATTTGCAGATTTCAAACGATTGCTGTAAATCAAATAGTTGCGTGCCAATACCGACGCTTATATTTAACCATTCGTGTGTACATAGCTTTGGGCTTTAATATTTTTGCATAACAATCGGAATTAAATGAAAATTCGGCATTATAGTGAACTGTATGTAGCAAAGTTATATTTGCATGGTTATTCGAGAATTAAATGAAAATTGGCTATATATTTGTAACGCCAAAGTTATATTCTGTGGATTAGTGTTTATAGCAGAAATAGTCACGACATAGGTAATTTATGCAGTCAATTGCGCAAATATGCTGTAGAATGTCTAACGCCTCTTATATCTTGCCCGCTTGTTTTCAAACGTATGTTCGATGCAGTCACAGTATTTAGAATGTAAATTATTATCGTTTCTAATGGGTATAAATTTTCATTATCCTATTACGGTGGCTCCGGCCGAATCCTTCATTTTTTATTTAATTTGTTAGCAGTAACTCACTGCGGTCCGTATGGATGAAATTATGGTGATTTGACGGCAATTTATGGGTGTTAGTCATGGAATGTTAATTGCTTAAATTGGGTTTCAATCATTTCTGGCGTTTATTTGATATTATGTGTTCAAATAAAATGATGAAACACCTCAAATGAAACTTCTTAGTAAAATAACAAAGGCACATTAAATGAAGGGATCCGTCATAAATTATTGTTAGTCATAAATTAAATTTGGTTAGGGTTGTCTTTTTGATTTTGCTACGGTTGACGCCTTTCGCTTAATTTTGGAAATTGTCGACAGTAGGCACTATGCCTTCTCTCATTTCGAGTGACACAAAGTAACATCGAAGTTTGGCACCGAAAGTTCCAAGACTGAAAGCCTCCAATTAAGTTTGTTGTTGTTTAATGTAATGATATTTGATTTAAAACCAGGTTATTACGCATTTTTATGCACATATTGCTAAAGCATCGTAGGTATTGTACAAGTAAAGATATATAATATTAGGTATGTGTTTTGTATTTCAGAATATTTAACTATGTGCGACTAAACCGCAGCAAGCAGCATTAAAAGCGAAAATATTTAAAAGAGAAAATATTTCAAATAAAGCGAAAATATAATTAGCGAAAATATTCAAGTTTCGGAATGTTTACGAAATTTTAAGGGGAGTAGGAAAGTTTGGCAAGTTTAAATGAGCGTTGAATTTTTCAAAGCTCATGTTGTCGAGATATTTTCCTGCGAGTTCGAGCAAGGGATCCGCAGACGAACGAAAGTTACCGACATAGTCATTCACGGTTGGCGGACGTCACATATCTTCGAAATATTTTTTTTTGTTATTTTTTCGAAAACATGCAGGTGTTCTCACGATGTTTTTCTTCACCGCTGAGCACATGATAAGTCAACACTTAAATTTAACAATTACATTGGTGCCGGCATCGGGGATCGAACTCAGGTTGCTCTAGTTTATTGAATTAAGCGTGCGCCCGGATAGTGAGCTATCACCGCTCTTTATGCAAATATATCAACTCGTAAATGAATTCAGTGCAATCGCTTGTTTGTTGATGTTTTTTAGTGTAAAGGACGGAAATTTAGGAAGGGCTTCATTAGAGTGAGTGCCAGTTGAATCACCGTTTTGGAAAACTTTTTTTTTTTGGAAAATAGGGCACAAACGAGCAGGAGGCTCACCTGGTGGTAAGTGATCACCGCCGCCCATGAACACTTGCAACACCGGAGGGCTCAAAAATGCGTTGCCGGCCTTTTAGGAAAGAGTTTGCTCTCTTCTTGAAGGTTCCCAGGTCGTAACGGTTCGGAAAGACCGCCGGCGGCAGCTGGTTCCGCAGAGTGGCTGTGCGAGGCAGGAAATGCTTTGAAAATCGCGCTGTTATGGAACGCAGGACATCGAGGTGGTGTGGATGAAATTTTTGGTTTTGGTGCGATGTCCGATGGTGGTTCAGCCGCCGGGATCAAACCAAACAATTCACTCCCCGTGATAAATGCGGTAGAAGATGCAGAGCGATCCAACATCTCTACACATAACCAAAGGGTCAAGCCGAAACTAATAAGGTATATAATAAAAGAAATTAATATTCCGCAGCTTATCATAGTGTACGGCTACATTCTTTATCAGTCATATTTTTAGACTTTGAAACTTCGTTGAAATCTCCCCTATAAACTTTTAAAGATACGTGTTTACTATGTATTTCGGGCTATTTACAATCGATGGAAAGTGATTGGTATAATATTTAAAGTCTTTTGAATAAAATAACCTAGTGAAGTATATATTATTATATTTACTATAAAAAGTACAATTAGCAAGTATAAGTCAAATTAGCAGAAATTTGGATTTAAAATTAACCTCTTGGATTAACGTGTAATACATACACGTCGTTACTCCGTGGAACAGATGGCGAAAACATCAAACAATAAACAAGAAACAATAAAGACAAAAAGGGCGCATGCAATTTACGCCCGCCGTAAGGAAATTACTGTCTTCCAATCGAGACTCGAATACGACAAGGTCGAAGGATACAATTAAAGCTTCATAATACACCCTTTCCTTGCGGAACGAACCCGCAACATTGAATTACAGGCCGCCATAAAACCCACTATTTCGCCGTACACAATAATTAAAGCGGCAAACGGGGTATTGCTCACTAAATTATTCATGAGTTGCGGTGCCCGAAGCGGCGTCTCGGGTTCAAAGCCATTCCGAACTATTAGCGATTTAATTATCTCGAGTTATTAAAAACATTGAACGTTTGTCAAAAGCTGCGTCAAATTCTCGCATCTTTTATAATCGATTTGCTTTAACTCCGTGAATATTCGTACAACTTTATAAGTTAAAGGCTGATACAATTCTAATAAAATAAATAAAAAAACACTGGACACATTTTTACACAAATTTATCTAGTCCCAAACTGAGCATAGCTTGTAGTCTAGGTAACTGACAAACATACTGAAACTTAATTTTCTCTAAAAATAAATACATATCATGGATGTTTCCATCACGCAATATTTTTGCAGTAGTGGGGCTCGAATCCATATCCTCTGTCTTAAGGGAAATGTTCAGTATTGCAACTGACTGACAATATTAAAGGTGGCAACGCATCTGCAACCCTACGGCTGTTCCAAATGTCCATGGGCAGCCTTTATCACTTAATATTAGGTGAATCGCCAGCTCGTTTGCCACTTTATGACATAAAAAAAATGAATGATTAATTTTTGCTTAGTGTTGAAGTAATAATACGTTCAATGATTGAAACTTTTAATCACGTATATCCTTTTCATTGCAGATAACTTTTTCTATGCGCAACAAATGCCATATCTTAGCAGAAAACACAATTATTCTATCGTTTGCCTATATGAGCTATGCTACAATGAAATCTGACAATAAATAAACCCATAACACGTCATTCAGCAATAGAGTTCGCAAAGCCTCAGTCGAACAAAGAGACGACGGACACGAGGTCACTCGTGGGGTATACACGACCATAAAGCGATAACCGATAGCTACATTAACCGAGTGGAACTGTCCCATAAATCCGATCTCAGCATAATATAAAACTATAGTGTACTAGTTCATATAATATATCGTTCGGGGGCTATTCAGGTGCGAAGCGAACGCAAGGTGAACGGACAAGCGCGCCGCGAACAATGCAGCATTGAGTTTCCTCGGGAATTCAATTCCTTATCGTGTACATTATCTATCTAGTCCGCGACTACGCCACATGGAGCTTGGAACGAATTTAGATCCAATATATTCGATTTACCACACTTGGTGACGGAATTCTTAGAAAATTCTAATACAGATGATTTGCAGTATGTTGGGAATTCCAGTAAAGTTTTCATTTTTTTATGTGAAAGTTGCCAAGCGAGCAGACGGTTCATCTGATATTAAGTGAATATCTCCGCCCATGGACATCTGTTACACCCGAGGGCTCCGGCCACCTCACTCACCAGACGAAACGCGAAAGTATTATACTTCCACTTTACGACGGTCTTCTGTGAGATCGTAGTACTTACCCGGACGAGCCTGCCCATTCGTGCAACAGCCGAGGCTGCTGTGTGGCCCTACCACCGGAATTTACATTTCATAGTATAAATTTCTTCTTTTTCTATTAATATCACGCGTCGAATATGAATTGCAACCAACATGTCAAGTAGAAACATTCAAACTAACTTTTTATTCTCGGCAATTGAGATTACATTGCTGGAACTGGGATGAAAATATTTTCATTCTATGTCTATGTATATTATACATGCACTTACTCATTTGATAATAAGTGGTGATGTAACTGACAAATTAAAAAAGAAACTAACTGAAAACTTAAAAAACTGACTCAGTGAAAACTCTTGAATACTCTTAGCATTCGCGATTCGCGAAAGAGTTAGCGAAATCGCTAGTACGGAAAGCGAAAACATCTCCCAATACAGATAAAGATAAAAGGCTTAAACCGGTGTGGTATTGGAAGCAGTTTCACTATACTAAGGCGCGCGTGGGAGGCAGTCTGCGCCGCGTCTAGGCGTAGCTATCTGGCCGAGAGCCAGCGCCGTCGCCACCTAGCATCACGACAATATCCGGCCGCTGTTTCCAGCGATGACACGGCCGATTATGAAAATCAGCCGTCCGCAGACACAGAGGGACGTAGCTGCGCCAATCGACTAGCAAATATCGACTCTATTGCTAACGGCGCATTACCCATTATTAGACAGAGCGAGAGGTGCTAATGTGCTCCAGATATTAGCGTGCGTAAATTTTTATGTGCTTTATTTTAAACAGTGTCTGCCGTCGACTCTGGCGAGGCGTCGCTATTATTTAAATTGTTAGACTAGGTAGTCGGAAGGCCAATTGCTTCTATTGTCTTCTCATACTGACATCGATTTTAGCACTGTTTTACTGACGACAGGCAATTCTGTTTCTGATAGCGGAATTTATATAGAATAATACATTAATAAGCTAAGAACGGTCGGAACTAGTAGAGGTCTTCGAAAAAAAAATTGCAAGGAGACGCTAATTACTCTAATCCCGTGACCAAACCAACATAACAGAACGTAATGCCATTACACAGTTCCTTTTCCTCGCTACTCATGTGAGTTTCAAGAGCTGTTAAGAGGAACATTAAACTGCACGCGTAAACTTATTACCCGGCTGTTCGCGCTCTTTTCCCGCCCCGGGGCAAGATCTCTTTGAGCGTTGCGAAGTGTTGCCGAGCGGTGTGCATTACACGCCGACGGCGGTGGAGTGCTCGTGTGTAACTGAAAACCTGCGAGAGGTGTTGAATCCATTACGCCGGCTGTCGACGAGCGAACGCGGCCACAGTCTGAGCTTGCTTCAAGAAGCGTGCGAGCGAACGATATTTAGAGTTGAAGTAAACATTAACTCTTAAGAAAAAGTTGTTTGTGTGTACATAATACAGTCTTTACGCTTATGCACACAACAAATATGTACATACCGAAATATTGGATGTTAATGAGTTTGTTAAACTCCGTCCCTCATTTTGTGACCAAATTTTATATATTCACCTGTATGATGTCCTGACATCGGGAAAGATATTAACGTAGGCCATTGGGAATTGAATTTACAATCTTCACACCAACGAAAATCTGAACCCTTTATTTTGGCTTTATGAGCATTTCTTGGCGCCATCTATTGTGTTTTTTTTTTATAGCAAACGACCCCTTTTAGTACGAAAATATTTTATGTAGCCAGGCTTCAATTCAGATTTTTATAATTTCGAAAGATATATCAAGAAGTGCTTTCAGATTTTAGGAAAATTAACAGTTAAAAACCTAATTTAAATGAAGCTTAGATTAAAGCCACTAAGGTTTATTAAGTCAGAAAATTGTTTCCAAACTTAGCGGACTTTATTACAGACGAATATTTTTGATAAAACTTGTTTTAAGACAAGCTTTTAATTAACTAGAGCAGTAAGATATTAAAAGTATAAATAGAGTGAGAATATATTTCGAGTATATAATAGAATCATTATATTAGGAGTAAAAATGTCGGGTAAAAGTCCTAAAATATTTACATAAGGGAAATGAACATTAGCAGTAAATGTTCTTTGAAGTTCGTGACCTGCTTTAATACTTCCTATAAAAGGAAAACAAAAACAGTGGTTAAAAATAATAGTTTTAAGTGCTTTTGTATAGGTACCTAAAGTAACTTGAAGGAGCGTTTATCGCCCTCGCTTTGTCTTCGACGCCATTGTAACCGATACACAGCAATTACAGTAACCATTTAAATGCATGGATTTGCAACAAACTGCATGCTGTAGTTGTTTTCGTATCAGTAACACGTCATTTGGCTGTTTTGTATGCAATAAAGTTGCGTTACTGATAAAAAAATGAGGATAATTACAAAAAAAAAGTGAAGGTCTCTTTAATATTGATTGAGATTTAAAATATAACTAACACAATTGAAAATCGTCAATAGTTCGAACCAAGAAACGTGGGTAATTGGTTAGTTTTTAGTTTTTGATCATTTAAATATTTGACCTATAACGGAAAATTATTGATCTGTTAGAGTTGATGCTTATTTCAACCATCCAATGGCATGTTTTTAGTACACATTACATATTGTTACACACTTGTCGAAGCAATTCCGACATTAAAATATCATTTGTGTTAAAATTCTTACATCTAAATCTTCAGTCAGTCTACACTTAATCGACTAAAGAATCGCTAGGAGAAACGGAATCACCGCATTCCCCCTGCGGATTGCGCTCCATATTTCCGATGGGTGGGAGATTGATAAAAGGAGTGCAGCTCGACGCTCAATTAAGGGGCGACGAGCTCAAGGCTCAGCAATTTGCTCGAGTTGTACGGCGGTGATGCCGGCTCGGCTGCAAATTGGATAAGTGGCGCCGTCAGCTTCCGTCAATGATGCACCTGCGTGGAAGTCGACGGGTGCCTGGAGTGAATCGTGAATCTGGAGTGAGGTAGATCGTTTATGAACTATTCTATTTCGCACTCGAGCGGAATGGATTGCAATTTTAATATCGTTCAAATGCGTTTATGTGTTTTAGAATTAGTTATTTTATGAATGCACTGATTTGCTGCATCAAATTGCTTCTTGTTACTTCAAACTCTTATTTGAGTAGTAGTTAAATTTAATTAATTAGTATTAATTTATCAACAAGCAATTGAATCGAATGTTAGTTTTTGAGTTATCGTAAAGTACAATAATTATTCCTCTTCATGATGGAGACGGGAACAATGAAATTGTTGATTGATATTCTCAGTGTTGTACACTTATCTATTACACTTATCACGTGTACAGCGTTGAAAAGAAATATTTTTTTTATTTATTTTAACTTTTACAAAAAAATTTACATTGTGTATAGGCGGACTTAATGCCTACGGCATTCTCTCCCAGTCAACCTTTAGGCGACGCAGAGACAAAAGAGGCAGGTGTATAAAATTTTAATTGAAATATTATGTAAACAAGTTATACACATATTCATATATAATTAAATTTTAAACGTATAGGTTCATCAACATATAGCGAAGAAACTTGCACATTTTCGAAATAATATCAAAAACAATATCTCGAAGACATGTAAAGTCTGCCAATCCGCAGTGGGGCAGAGGAGACCATTGTTCAGAAGTGAGTCATCTTGTTTTTATTTAATCATCGAATCACACAAAATAGTTGTCCCGTGTGGGAATCGAACACACGACTCCCGGCGCCGAAGCCGATGCCTTGGTCCCCTTGCCACGGCGTCATCATTTCTCGTGTATATAGTTAGTTTACTTTATGATGATGAAACAAAAGTGTTAACTAAAATACAAATTTAAAACACGTAAAATCACCCAGAAACTCTCCGTGTCGCTCCAAACAAAACGCCGGGAGTTCCCCGAGTCCGTCGACGGAAGCGAAACCGTTGCAGGTATCGAACGGCCGGCTTCGCTCGGGCGACGCGAAAGTTTGCGGACGCCAGATGTCCCACCCTCGAGGCGGAACATTTTTTTTGTTTTTTGTTTTGTATAACTGATGTTACGCTTTCAGTCCTCACAACTTGGCATATAACACTTACAAAAGAGTTTATAACATACTACTTGTTATCACGTTGCTTCAATATACTCGTACTTAAATGTCTCTTTTGCGTACACTGTTTTTAAAACGCAGGCAGTCATTGCATTTAATTTTTATATTTTGATTAGTAATTTAGATTTTAAATATACCATCAGTCCAATGCGTAAAGTGAAATTAATAATTTTACATTTCGTCTGGTGAATGAGATAACAAAGCGCACCAGTTTATTCCATGTTAAGCATTTCCTACCTTTAAGGAATGCTTAACGTCGAATAAACGGCCTCCTCTGTAGCTATTTTCGCTGTAGAAATGTATTATGATCTAATAAGTAAAACATTTATTCAAGACTATAGATTGGATGGATATAATAAAAACAGAAAAAATAATGAAAATAACTTTGTATAATAATTAGACTACTTTCTACCTGTATTTGGACAAAGTGACGTTCTGTACCAAGGGTTAAAGAGTTCATCCTTAACAATGAATAGTTATGCGCTATTAAAGCTTCAACGCAGAACCGGTGGGCTAGCCAGAACCAGAACCCAGGGTTTGAGCCCCCCCCCCCCCCCCCCCTCAGTGGGTAGGGCCGCACTTGTACTCATGCGATGCGGCACTCAGTGGACAGTGCACGGGCTCACCGCGCGCAACTTTTTGTGGCACGACACCGGATTGCGAGCCAATTGTCTGTTTCGTGCGGACCGTTATTCTGCGGCAGACGCGTTTGTTTTGCAATTTAAAATCGGGAATATTTCATTGCACCGCGACTCTATGGATGCAGGTGCGGGAACTTTCGGATCATTGGGTAGGGATATGTACAGCAGTGGACTTGAGACGCTGTAATGATGCTGATAATGATGATAATAAAAATTTCATTGTTTTTAACTTTTTTGACTATGTGATTATTTTTATTACTTTATAAAAAAAAATACATTTACGATCGTTCATAATGGACTCTTCTCATTTATTTAATTTAATAAAGACAACAATCTGCGTTCAACGTGTATTTTGTTTTTTTTTTTAATGTTATCAGCAACGGCTAACTTTTATTGGATTAACTTAAAGTATACAAACTAAAATTAATGGATTGGTCAAAAATGTGAAAAATAGAAATACATACTTAAAAATAGTTCCTGATTTCATGCCGTATAAGTATTCCAGAAAAAAGAAAAAAATGCTTTAGGAATTAACGCGGGTCAATCAACTGTAAGAAAAGCCATCCTTGTCGAACAATAACACAGTTACCCCACATTACAACGGCTACAATCACGTGGAAAATAATAAACAATAACCACGTTGAATCTAATCAAACAACGAATTATGAAAATTAATTTGCATAACAAGCTTAAAGCTACAATTGATACATCCGCATGACATATCGAATCACGTATCGCGACCATAAATAAACTATCACGCTCTAATTCACCATGAACAGCTTTTCGTTGGTTTATTACGTTCACAAATAACGCCGGACATTACTAATCGGATCAATAAGCTCTTAAATAAGCAGGGTCGGATCGAAAGGACGTAAATGAAATAATGAAACTCACGATGGAGCGGACGCGAGCTTTTAACGTCTAACATCGACTAATTGCGCTAGATTCCGATCGGAATGACTTATTACGGGCTCCATTATTGTTGCTCCGCGGGGCCACGGACCTTGTTCATTGAATTTCATTCGTATAATGACAGCTAATTGAGATAATTAGAACCGCTTGTCCGTCACAGCCGAGACTAATTCGGGTTACAACCTGTCGACTCGCCATCGCCTCGCACGGACCAATGCGCAAGCAAATCATTTATGCCACTGAGGAATTTTAACGGGGTATACTGATTTAAAATGTATGGTATGATGAATATTTCCTAATTGTACCATTGTTGAAAGGTTATAAGATAGACACTGGTGTATATGAATATATATTTATATAAAGATGTATATTAGTACGGGAAAGACGAAAATGGGTGACATCAAAAAACATGGAGAAAAATCTAGTAAATTTTCTTGCCTACTCTATAATTATTTAGTATTTATATATAACAATACTTCATTCAATTTATCAATTTGAAAATAAGACGGAATCGTTTTAAATAGTAGAGAAGTGTGTAAAACTTTGTATTGTTGGAAATGGTTGCAGCACTTTTAAATAAAATTGCAGCCACGAAATTTTATTTAAAATCATCTTCTATATTAGATCTTATACGTATACGTGCTTCAAGTATACCTCTATCGCCTGTTTCCCATCTATACTTCTACCTCATCGTCCGTCGTTAGAAATAAATAACACGACAGACTAGTAACGCACGATTTGGTGGAATAACTTAGGCTGTCCATGAATCAAGTACCGACGGAATTTTTCCGGTTGCGTGTTAGAGTGAGCGATAAAAAAAAATCCCAACGTCGCACTTGTGCCACTCCACGGAGGGAACATATTTTGACAAAGCTATGCGCCGAGTTCGGTTTCCGTAACACAAAGCTAGCTTTTACCCGCGGCACCGTCTGTTGTTCGTTTCGAAATTAAAACGTTATTGTATACGGGTTAGAATTGACAAATCGCAATTGACAACATTTGGTGAGAATTGGCCAAGACCACTCGCATATTATATCTACAGCGCAATAGCTATGAAGGTCGAACCTTATACTCGTAGTCGTACCCTAATAAGCTACTTTAGCTTTCATTTGCGGGTAAATCTCTTTGATTTTGGTAATTTATGAGGTAATATTAAAGAGGTTAAAAAGTTAATATGATTTTAAATACATTTCGTTTAAATTAATGACAAAGAACACACCCATTTACACACATTCATGACTAAAGTACCATTACGAAATGTTTATTCTACGGCGACCGCGCGTGTTCAGGGCGCATTAGGCAGCTGAGCCTATTTTTCATGAGCGGAAAATTGAAATCGCATTTATCAGGTCAGATATTATAATTCCTCGCAACCGGATCTCTTCGGGTAGGTTTCGAATAAAGTATATATCATTGCGTGCTGTTCGTACGAAATTATAACGCACTGTTTATTTATGATAGCCTGTCGATTAAAGGTAAAATATACGCTAGCCGAACGAACATTTCGATAATATTACAGCACAAATTATCGTACCTCTCGAAAATACGAGTACACTGGAACTTAGGCTGTGTGTAAATATGTACTTATTACTTTTATGTATTTACTATAGCTTTTCCGATAGCTCTTTCTGAAAAAGAAATTTGGAGTTTAGATTTAAATCTAAGCAAACAAAAAATATTGACGTATGTAACTTTAAAACTTAATTCCTTATGTTTCCGTTCCAAAATATATTTTTTTTATGTAAAAAGTTGCCAAACGAGCAGACGGTTCAACTGATGGTAAATGAATACCGCCGCCCATGGACATCTGCCACACCCGAGGGTTACAGATGCGTTGACAACCTTTTGAAAATTGGGCGACCTCACTCACCAGACGAAACGCGAAAGTATTTGTCATACTTCCACTTTACGCTGGTCTTCTGTGAGGTCATGGTACTTACCCGGACGGGCCTGCCCATTCGTGCAACAGCCGAGGCTGCTGCGTGGCCCTACCACCGTGAAAATATTAAATACTGGCTAAGTCAGTTTCTTATTTTGATGTAAGAAGCTTCTGGAAATCTGTTGGTTTTAAAGTAAGCGACAGCCCTCAACCAAGCGACTTTAAAACCGGAAGTGAGTAGGGGCCCATTAACCCGAAATGGTGCGAGGACCGGTGGTGGTGTAATTAATTGGCGGCATTTCGGCGCGCCTTCCATTTCCGGGTGGAAATGCTTAATTTCGTCGCGATGATAAGGGCTCGTTAATTTCCGTTGCGACTCACCTGTCATCGGTGAGGGATATTCGTTGTTACATTTTCAAAAAACTATCAAATCAGTTGCTATGTTTTTATTTGGACACCCGATATATACAGCGACTGCAGATTTGACACCCAGTGGCTTACTACGATGATTACGTCTTCACTGTTACCATCATATTCACCGTCTCGAATTTGAATCCGGCAAGTCCGGTTGACAATGTCTGTTAAAGAGTAAAGTAAAGTAACAGCCTATACATCTCCCACTGCTGGGCAAAGGCCTCCTCTATAGCATATATAATGTCTGTACCTGTGACTTTTTATATAATTATCACAACTTATCATATAAGCCTCAAAAATTATATTATCTTTGCCGAAACCCGTTTGGGGAGAGATCTAAGAAATTGTTGTTCAATTTTATACATATATGATATGTAATTTTATCCACACCACCTCGATGTCCGGCGTTCCACATCAGCGCGATTTTCAAGGCATTTCCTGCCTCTCACGACCACTCTGTGGAACCAGCTGCCGCCGGCGGTCTTTCCGAACCGTTACGACCCGGGAACCTTCAAGAAGAGAGCATACTATTTCAGGCCGGCAACGCATTTGTGAGCCCTCGGGTGTTGCAGTCGTTCATGGGCGGCGGTGATCACTTACCATCAGGTGAGCCTCCTGCTTGTTTGCCCCATTTCTCCTTAAAAAATTATGAAATAATTACATGAGCTATAACTAACTCAACGAATACTTAAAACATTCAAGTGTTTATAAATGACGTGATGATTAGATAATTCAATAACAGCTCAACGAAATTATAGCGAAACTTTTGAAGCACTCACGGACTCTTCGATAAACAAAGCATAGGCTGTTTAGGCTTAGAGTGGAGAGCGAGCTCTGGCACTGTCATAAATAAACACGACATGGGAAAACCGTTTTCGTTGGAAGAATGTAACGCAATGTGTTTTACTTTAATAATGTAATATCAGAATTACAGCCCAATAATGTTTTAAGGACTTGTCTTTAACATTCATGGAATAGAGCTAGTTCCATCTACATTCTTGACAGGTGATGTCCTGTCTCTGTACGTAATCAATAATATTATGTTCGATATAATATACATAAGGTTGTTACATCATCTTCATACTTAGATATTAATAACAGATATAACGAGTGGGTTAAATGCACTTGCCGTATCAAGATAAGTGTAATGATATCCTGCGCAGTCGTGACGGGGCGCTTATGAAAATTCCACGATGCCTATCTTTGATTGATCTTTAATATCCTTTTAGTTTGTTCTCCTCGATGCCCGAGATTGAATCTACGGTTTCCATATACGTACCAGGTGGGCTATGCTCTTGGGAAAAGATTTAAAAAATTCAATGTGTGGCTAACGATGTTTATGTTTTAATAATGGTAATAAGAACTGATGACTCAGTGACGTACTTGTTAAGCGTTATTAGACAAACATTGTGTGAATAAAAACTACTTTTATTTCATAGAAAAATATGTTATAAAGGATCAAGTTTGTTTTGTTATATTTGAGAAATCTCTGGAAACTCGGGGTTAATATGAGATTAATATAATGAAACATTTTTTATATTTTGTTCCTTCTTAAGCACAATGTATTTGCTTAATATATTTTTATTTAACATAATTGTATCTATTATGTTAAGAGACAAAAATTTCATAATACCAAACCCGTCGTGCACTGTAAAAACCAATGATAATGAAGCAAGTCGTAACGAAATGTGTCATCGGAGAGTTTTTATTCACTCTCGAAAAATACAAAACAGAAACCGAAACCAGTCCGTGGACTAGCAGCGTCAACGATATCAAATAATAGCGCGATTCCGTTGACAATGAAGAGGCAGGCCCAGTCAGGGCGGAAAGAGGCCGCGAGGCGCGACCCAGTTGCGAGGCACCATTAGGGTTGTCAATTGTCGATCGCTGTCAGCGGAGCAGGCGTGGGTTGGGGCGATTGTGACGCGGCTGACGGTGCGTCGCCTCTAACTCAATAACAACCGACGGGGGACAAATTCACTCAAGATTAAAAGCGATGCCGACTTAACGGATATTGAAATTTTACGAGCGCGAGCCCTTTTGAGATATTTTCGGAGCCGCGTTACATTTGTTTACCGTTGAAAGGTTTAAGTTTCGTATAGCTGTTCAAGCGACAGTGTTACGAGCTTGTGTGCCATTTATAAATAGTACGGGCTGCTTGAGACGATTTCATTTTCAAACAGTTTTCTAATTGAGACGTTGCGACGGTACTTTCTTATTGGCGCAAACAATTAACACAAATCCATACAGCGTTATCTACTTTAGTGTTTTAATGTCATTTAAGTTTTTCCCTTGACGTGGTCCTGAGTTCAAATTGCTGATTCGTTTAAACTTTTTTACTGAGAGCATTCGTGAGGAATTTTAAGGTTGTGTCTTGGATAGGCCATCCATTAAGGAACCAGTTTGATATCACTTCAAAACATACATTAAACGACTGAAAAGCATAAAGCATGACATACCGAAAACACAAGGGGGTTGGGGGGTGGTATGATGCCGAAATATACCCGAATCCGATTTAAAAAGTCCATCGACTTAATCAGAGACGTCGAGGAGCTATTACGTGAAACATGAAACGTTTCGGGTTATATTCGGATTCAGCTTTGCGGGCCGAAATGGGCGAATATAATGATGCTTTAATCCCGGGCGCATAAAACCGGGATACGCGGGGTCCCACGGGCGCGCGACATATTTACGGGTCCCGTAGCTCATTGCGGAGGCTTTATTGCCCCGGGACTGGGTTCGCATACGTGAAAACGTCTTGTTGGTCCATATTGTTTGCGCCTCCACTCAATATTTATAGCCAGAAAGGCTGTTGTTTCATAAAAATAATCGCACGCTTGGAACGAAATGGAGAAATGTTTAGAACAAGGTGTGCTAGATCACGGTTCAAAGTTACACGATTTGTACAAAATACACGTTAACATTATTCCACTGTGAGGCTTAATTGGAAGTGAACCTTACACACTTTTTTCTTTTTTTTTTTTTAAATATTGCTTAGGATGCTTAGTACTTTAGGATGATATTATCCTGTGTTGTAATGACGTTTTACAAACATACATTTACAAACACCCAGATGCGAAACAACTATCTGTGGGTCACGCAAATAGTTGTCCCGTGTGGGAATCGAACCCACGACCCCTATCGCCGAAGCCAATACTTTGGCAACTGCGCCCCGGAGTCATCGACTGTTGCATACTTATATGTATTACTAATAATATTATAAAATATTAATACACCTTATTAATAATTTTATCAGTCTTTGAAGTATTACGGTGAAGAAAGTAGTAGTTATGTTGTCAAAGGTTTTCAAATACACGTTACAATATGTAATATGTGTTACAATATGTAACTCATTGGCAAGAAACATGACGCGAAGAGTGTTAAAAAAATGTTAAATTGAGCGACAGCTGCAGATTTGTGCTCTTAGAACGGCATTAACGAATCGAAAATAGCACCGTATCTCCTAGTTGATACTCGTAATTTGGCGTCACCTATCTCGGTATTCCACTTACAAATGAATTATTAATACGAATGTAATTGATATCGCCGCGTGGGTGCGAGTCAGAAGGGACAGGTTCCGTGGTGGGTGAAGCAAGACGGCTGGTGGGGTCAGAAATGCGGCGCCCGTGCGCACCGGTGGGCGGGAGGAGTCCGCCTGACGAAGGACCTGGCCAAATAAAAGAGCACAACGCTATTCAGGTCTCGGAGCGGTCGCTTCGTTTCCCTTTATGTGGTTTAGCAGTTTGTACCATTCGTGATAATTGTACTCTCGAGAGATACTTCAATGTTAATCTAATAGAAGTTGTTGTCGTCTCTCTTTGTCCGTGTCATAATGGCTACGACAATTAGCTAGTGACGGATCATAGATAAATATTAGTGTTATTTTTTAAATACAAAACTCCTACCAATCACGATCGAAACTCATCTGTTCATTACCAATTACCGTTTATTCCAAAAGTTCTCCAAATTGTTTTCTTTTTTACATATTGTTAACTTTATAAAATTGTTATTTTGTTCAGTATTTCACCATAGCTATACAAATATGTGCGATGAATGCAATTCATTAAGATAGGTGTGGCGTTCGGTACAACAGAAACAGGATATTTGACGTTATATTTACGCATGGGGGGCCACTGTCGCCCCGGCAACCTCGCTAATGTAAAGGGTAATGGATTTTAAGCATTCATACAGCACACGCAGGAAACCAGATGGAGTGTTTCGATAGCCCGAGGGAACTTGTTAGGGAGACTTGCAGTGCAAGTAAGGTGGAGATTTTCCAGACGTCTGCGCTGTAAGTATTTTACAAAATTTTTTGCCACGAAGAAAAGATGAAAATAGTATACTTCTGAACTGTTTTCATTATTTTTTATATATCGTACAGCTAAATGAACTAGTCCCTGGATTTTATTTAAATTATTTTGTGGATATAAATGAATTTTATACAACATTTCAGCTGTGAAAATTTTGTATACCAAGTGAAATAGATACTGTTTATGAAGAGTACATTGCGTATAATGTGTTACGGAACTGCAAGAGTTCATAATTATTCTTTACAACGTATGCCGTTTAACATTACAGTTTAATTATTAAACATGAAAATAACTGCCCCATCCACAGATACTAGCAAATGGCTGCGATACATTTGTCAAGCAGTCCGGTCAGTACACTACAGAGGAACAGCACAGTGGAACAGCACAGTGGAACAGCACAGTGGAACAGCACAGTGGAACAGCACAGTGGAACAGCACAGTGGAACAGCACAGTGGAACAGCACAGTGGAACAGCACAGTGGAACAGCACAGTGGAACACCACAGTGGAACACCACAGTGGAACACCACAGTGGAACACCACAGTGGAACAGCACAGTGGAACACCACAGTGGAACACCACAGTGGAACGACAATAAGGTAGTAGCGAAAAACAAAAACGCGCACCCACCAAAGGCGGCTAAATGAAAGTAAGTAATACCGAAAGTAAACAGAAAAAAAAAGGGGACATCACGAGTCCCCGGAACAAACATCTGTCGCGGGCTGTGAGGACGGCGAAATTCGAGACGCAATGAAATGGCCTATTACTGCATCGCACAATGCTGTACAGGCTGATGTCGCCCTTTGCGATTTTTGAATCACAATCATACATAAGATTTTTGTGTTCAAACAGGATCGTATCTTTCGAATTTGTACAAACATGTTCAGGCACAGCAACTGTGTTAATAAAACCGCATATATTAATGATTTGGAAATTTTTCGGAATAAGATATTTTGTTCTACTGTTACTATTAAGTTCGTTTATTCATATCATCAGAGGTTCGTAAACACTCACATTATATTCTATTAATGTACGTATGAAAGTTGTATTTTCATATTTGTAATTGGAAGAGAATCTTCATTTACATATTACTCTTCAATATTAAAAAGTGTAAGATGAAAATGTTATGAATAAGACGAATTCAGAAAAAAAATAAGGGAAGAAAAATTAAACAGGATAGAAATCACTTTGGTGATTTTTAATGCCTCGAGCCTTCTTAGGATGTTTTAAAAACAATTTAAAAGTAAGCAGGGACGCTTTAAAAACACTCGAAATTCTTTCCTATCCTCCCCCTAAATTGTGAGCGTTTTTTGTTGTACGTAATTTTACTTTAACGTTTTGTTCGCTCGACTGATCGTTTCGATTTGATCAACACCCTGTACTTGTGACGAGGTTCTAACAATGTTAAAAAGGGCGGCGCCGGTGAAAAATGAGACGGGAATTTGATTTTCATAACTGATGCCGAACACCGAGGTCCGTGTCTAATGGTGTCGAAATAAACCCCAGTCCCGTTCCGAGAGGCATCTGTCGGGTTTGGAACTTGTTTTGAGTAAATACAATTTGCTCTGTCATTATTTACCCACGTGCATTATGATTATCGTAGCGCTGCGTCGAATGTATTTACAACGATTTACATAGTTTATGTAAGTGATTACACATTTGTCATTATCGAAGTGTTTCGTGATAGGTTAAGTTGATTTAACAAACGAGTTCCTTATGAAATCTTTGATGTTTTCGTGTTGTGTAAACAGTGTTCGATGCAATTAATCAATTTGAAATAGCAAAAAGGAGTTATCATAAAGCGATAAAACTTTTGCATTAAAAGTGCATTGAATTTTATCAAGACATTTTTTTTTCAGTTTTTATAAACATTGCAATTGAGAATCAACAAATATATGATTAACAAAGAATAAAAACTCGATAAAAATAAACAAGTTTGGTCTTACAGAAGTTGAACACTGCGTCGCTGTAAATACTTTAATCAGTGGAATAGGCGGGGGCCACCAATCAGGCTTCCGCAACGCGAGCTGAGAGCGTGTAGCGGCAATAAAAACGACCACACGGAGTAAATAGCAATATGAGCGCCATAAATCGAGATTAAGTCATTGTTTAAAAAATATAAGCGTCATCCCCGCAGCGCCCGAGATTCCACTACATTCTGCGGGAATGGCCCACTAAATCCTGCTGAACGTCATATTTTTAAATGTTATAACATTATTTAGCCGGCCCCGCCGCCATTGTGCCTCGCTATACGCTTGCGAGCCGCCGCCGCTGTCCTTGTGATTGTTCGCGCAAATTTACGGCCCTCTGAGAGCCGGATCCTATGGTGCTTTATTAAAATGCTCTTGTACGTATTGCTAAGCATCGCTTGAATCAGCTTCTTACGGTAGTACAATATGCCCCTTGAATCCGCCAACTCCTGAGATTTTCTTTAAATGATAGTTCGACTATTTTTGTAGAATTTTAATGCTGTTTTTTATTTGGTACAAAAACAAACTGGTCAGTCGGCTTTGAAAAAACGATGTGTCATTTGACATTTCTCGGTGTTGCCAGGGGCGAAGGTTGATTCTTAACACCTGCACCTGACAGTATTGCAATTCAATTTATTTTTATATTTAGTTTTGAACCGTCCTTGCAGTGTGCACGTGTATGTATGTACATTGCAATAACACCATATATGATTACGAACTTCAATTTTAAGTAGGTGGAAGGTATTTTTATAGTTCCTAAGTATTCGGAAATAGGTATAAATTCTGTGTTATTTTTATCGTCATTTAACCGTTTTACGTTTTCAGTAATATTATCTCCGTATTGCGCCAAACAATGTGAGAGAATGATTAAAAAAATAATAGAAACTTTTAACATACGTGGAACATACGCTGAAGCCTAAGATATTTTCAAATGTTTTTACTCATTATTACAGATGATTTTATTACCATGCCAGCATGTTAGTTATATTGCATAATTAATATGTATGTAACAGTAGAAAATATATGTACACAAGGGAAATTGAACTTAGAAGCCTAAATTAAATAGATTTTTAGACCTATTCCGGACTATTATGAGTCAATTGCAACGTGTTAATGAAGCAATAACAGCAATTAGCGCAGGATAATGAACGATAACGGGACGGTAACGAAGCGTGTCCGCGATGGAAGAGGCGCGTGGGTCACACGCTCGTTCGGCTGCAAGGCCAGTCGGCGTTACTGGGAGAGCGTTGTGTTCCCTAAAAATCAGCTAACTACACACTTCAAGGAAAACTGATCACATAAATATAGTCAGTTGCCGGCGCTCCAACACGGTTCTCACCATACTCAGTTCGGATTCCGCATATATTTCTGAGGGCTTATAGAACACTGTGTATACAAGTTAATAATTATAAATTAACTGAGGTAGGGCCACAGTTTTTATAAAAATCTGTGGCTGGCAGCAATAATTTAACATCAGATCAATGTCTGCCAGAAATTAAAACAGTTTCAATTCGTATAGTAAAGGATATAGTAGCTAGATTATCATCAAATCAATAAAGTAAAAAGTCATTTTAAAATAGTAAGATAATTTGATTAATATTATGTGAAGTAAAAGATTTTGAAGTATATTTTTAATGTTACTTTTCCACTCACCCATGGCAGCATGCAAATAAATTTATCGAATGCACCCTTATGATTGCATAAAATGTCATAATAGTACGTTTTGTTACAAGGAAGGGGATTGACTTATAATTGCAAAAACATTTGCTATACGCGACACTTTAATGGCGTGTTCAGCAATCAAAGGCATTGTGTCATGTGAAAGAAATGTCATTCCGCTTTTAAATTGGCCGCTATCGAAACAATCGGCGCGTGCCTCCAGCAATTTATTGACACACGCTTCCCACGGCTGTGCCCATAAAGTTCTCAATGTTGTATTCGCCTCCCCACTCTCCCATTCAAATCGAATGGTTGTTTTGTCATGTTTACACAAACAACAATACGCAGCTGCGATGGAAGTGGAAACAAGACGCGCAATGAGGCGTGACTCGAGGGGTCATTTGTAAAAATTACGTGAAACCCTTTAGACCGCAACAACTACCGTGGTTTTGCTTTTCAGACTACACAACATCTGCCCCGTTGTCCACTAATTTTGAAGAAAAGTAGGTTAAAAATAACTAAACAACATCTGCCTATTTTGTTTCAAAACAGAACGTGTGCTTATTACATCTTTTCACGCTAAAACGTATATAATATAACAATTCTAATATCAATCATGTTGTGAAAGCTGAGTCTCGTCATTATTGGCAGACTACGGCATGTATACAGTATACAAATAAATAAAATTGGAGTGTCTGTTTGTAATATTAAAATACGCTTATTTTAATATTACAAACAGACACTCCAATTTTATTTCCACTTTTTACTCAATGCATATGGATGTCTATAAGGTAAATAGTTTTTTTTACAAATTTAATTTGTTTTTTTAATTTGTCTGTCTGTCTGTTCCAAATCTCTGAAACGGCTGGACTGATTTTGATGGGCAGATAGCCGATGTAATAAGGAGTAACTTAGGCTACTTTTATTTTAGAAATTTGATTTATTTTAAATTCCACGCGGACGAAGTTGCGGACACAGTTAGTCGGAAATAAATTCGACGGACTGTACCGTCTAGCGTGTTTAATCAACGTTATTGTTGGATCGACAGCATCAAAGATGACCTCTGTCCGACAAAAGGCTGTTCACCAGTTCTCGGTAAAGATCTGGTACAGGTCAAACGCGCTTGACCTGCGCATGCTAATATGAACCACATTGTTCGTATGTGATGTTAAACAATGCCAATCTTTCTTCAGCGTGCACTGCGTTCGGCTAACGCAAACATTAGGTCGTGATAGATAAGTATTTTATTTCTCTACTTTGTTTATTTAGTACTATTTTAATATGTATTTCATTGTTTCTATACCAGTTTTACACATTGTCAATATACTTTTGTAATAATTTTAATAGTACAGAGAATTATTATTATAAACAATTCGTGACGATAATCTTTTATCATATTTGTTGATTTAAAAAAAAAAATTAAGTTGGTATGCAAGTTGTCGTGAATAAAACTTACGACGTAGAGTAGAAAGTATCGTTTTTGTTACTACGGCATTCAAAACGGAAACAACGAAGGGAAACGAAACCAAATAAAAGTTTCGCAGCAAATGCTGTTTCGCTCGTTAATAATAAATCAAAGAAACGATACTGAGTAACGAGCAACACGTTCTAAGAAATATCGACAGTTTTCCAACGGGTTGCCCGGGTCAATTTTGTGAAATGCACACTCTTTTTCCGCAACATTCACCACAGTAATACGGTACTTGGATATTCTTAGCTTTTAAGTTGCTAAGATGTACACAGGGCATATCGAGTGACAATATTACTTGAAACCTCACAAAGAAACACGAAACATAAATTCGTAGTCGACTAAAAGTTCCCGAAAACGGTTTTAATGAACTTTATAAACAACGAATGATACTAAACATATTTCCAACTGTGGCGTAGCACAGCAGCATTCCGGCATTTACGGAGGCATCGACCTGAGCGGGATTGGGTAAGCGCTGTCGCATTTTAAGTCGGTGACATGTTTGCGAAAAACATTCGCATTGGCTCCTCGCAATCGGATACAAATAAACAATACGCACAAAGGGTTGGTGTCCGTCCACTCGCGCCCCAAACTTTCGCCGCGGGGTGTGATTCACGGGGTCATCGGCTCCCCGCGATGGGGTGGCACGGTGGGGTGACCTTATTCCCGCTAACCGACTAAACAGTCAAGCAAGCAAATAAATAGACCGTTAGCATAGAATCGTTCGAAACCACTTGTCCCTATTGTGACCGCCTCCTAATATGTTATGCATTTCTATTTCGACCGGGCTGCATAATAAAGTTAGAGTCGAATTTGAAAGGTACATAAAGTCGATATGCACAGCTGGTTGCTGGTGGTTTAAGGAGTTTTGCGTCTGGCGCACTCTAGACAGCGTTTACGCCATGAAATCATCCCCAGTTATGACTCTGAGTCAGCTCTTACGGCATTCAAAGGATTTTAAGTGGATTTAAATTTTATGTCTCATGAATGCCGGCACGTCTAAAATCTACGGTGTTTTTTGAAAACAGTCATCTAAAGCTTCGAAATCTAGTGTGAGAACCACGACCAACGATTACATGTTGGGGTTACTCTTATTTTTAAACTCTTATTTTTCGTATTATACTTAATAGGCATAGTTTATAAGGTTTTTACGCGAATATTATACATGTCAAATGAAACTAGTTTCTCGCGTTAAAATCCCTAAATTACTTTCTTTTAATAAGTCTTTCACAAGACGAACTGATTCAAAATCGCCGAGATCAATGGAGGAATTAATTATATAATACAGAACGAATGCGAGGCCACCATCCGTCTCGAGGACTACAAAAAGGCGTCGGAAAAGGAATGATTTAATTACCGTGCGGGGGGGAACACTTAAAATCAGGACCCGCCGAGGGGCCGTAAAGGAGCGCAATAAAAATAAAAGCCAGTCACCATTAACCCACGGGTAGCCGATAGCTCGTACGTTTGTCCGCTCTTTTGCTTTGCGTGCTCAGTTCGGACGTTTCGCGTTTCGCTACGCGATGTTTCGATTGAATGCCTTGTGTGTGCGATATCGGCGGCGCTTCAAAATCAAACGGCCGCGAAACATTTACACAATTCTCGTATTGGTTTCTGCGTTTGGGTTTGTCTGGGTGCAGAGCGTTGCTAAACGTTTCAGATTGGAAATTAAACTAACGCCAGTGTTATTTTGATGTAGATTTCATAAAGAGACTATAATTTTATCCCTTTATTTTAATAACTACGAAATATAATTTAAAATAATATTTACATTCGTGAAGCAATCGTTTTCTTGAAACTATAAAAAAAAGGATGATAAAATGGTTATGGTATTAATTAATTTAATATTGTCTCATGCTTTAAACAACGGCCAAATCGTAACTCACACAGGACTGTATCACCGAAGAAGTTTTACTACTTCGATTTTTATTGCCACTCAAAATAACTGTGGTGCAATAAAAACGACTTATAGCTGTGAACGACTAAAGAAGAACAATTTCGACCTTTGTCTGATAATAATTGTGAAAAGGCAAAATGCAAATAAAATTTTATGTTTATATTTATGTGTCTAATTTTGTGGAAAGTTTTTGAAAGCTCTATGTGAACTCAAGGACTCTTATATCTTTTTCTTAAAGAATTATTGACACGGTTTCGCTCTCACACTAATTTCTTACAAAATTCTCTGAGATGTTCTGAAGAGGGTACTTAGGAGGTTTTCAAACTGAATGCGCAATACATTATTAGAGTACACGTACCCGCTAAGAGCGTACTAACAACTTCAATAAGTACCGTTTTAGAGAGGTTCACTTAATAAGTTACGTGTGGCCACTAAATGGGCACCGTCAACAGCTTCCCAGCCGGGAACGGCCTCACTTTTAAATTGGTAATACCAACACCGCTCAGCTAATGACTCTATCGTGTGGCCCGCCTCCTAAGAGCGGCCGGGGCCTGTTTCCATTCCACTATCTAAATAGGCCCGAGGTATAATTAACAGTGAATTTAATTACGGCGTAGCGCATTTGTCCCGCGTATTTTATCTCCTCCATGAATGCAAACTATATCGAGTCCAATCTGAATTTAAATCATTTTAATTGCCAATCGACGAGGGGTTTGTCGTTCGATACGTGATTTGATTATTTAATTTAATGCCGACCGTCCGCTAACTAGTGAGAGGTTTTCTTTTACAAATAAATCTAAATAGATGCTTATATTAAAATATGTAGAAAAAGTGCGAAAAGATTGTCGCCGCTGTGGGAATCGAACCCACGTCTTCGGCATTGCTTCAAATGCTAAGAAAACAATGTAGAGGAATGCGTTAAGATTTTCGTCGGTGTGGTCATCAGCCGTTTAGCTCAGTGGCTAGAGCGTCAGGCCGCGAATGCCGAAGACGTGGGTTCGATTCCCACAGCGGCGACAATCTTTTCGCACTTTTTCTACATATTTTAATGTTCAATCTTAAGTGCAAAGATTAGCACTATAAGCAATTTAAATTTCTAGATGCTTATATTTTAAGCATAACGACTTGTTGACTTAGCTAACCGAAGCTAAGACTTGTTCTCTAAACTGGTGATGGTTATAATAAAGCTACTTTCAAATACTTTACATACACAGTCACGCGACGGAGTGAAGTATTTGACTTCCTGGTGTCACTGTTAAGCTGTGCAGTGCTCGGGTCTGGTTTTAATTCGAAAACATGATCGCAAACCGGTATCAGAAAAGCCTATGTAAAAAAATTGCCGACATAAAATATCTATGTATGTATATAGTCTTTGCGTTTTAACAACCATTAAAACTAAATTTAGAATTTTATAGTCAAATAAAATGAATTAATACGAAAGAAACTGCTTAATGCTGAGACTTTGACGTAAGAGGTAAATTATAAAAAAATATGACTAAAAAAAATTTATGAGGAATCTTTAAAAGACGTAGATAATGGTGACGAAACTCATTGCGCATGATCACGGATAACCGGTTCCATAAACAAACGCCTTAATGTTAGCCACAAATACAAGGGTTAATTAACAACAAACAAATGGTGTGGGTATGAGCACTCAATTAAAGCCAGCCCACGTGGAGCTCGTGGCGCGGACACCGGACTGTGGCCATTGAACTGACTCGTTGCACAATGTACGAGTAATTGTTAACCACGGCAGATTTGCGACTATGACGAAAGGTCGGGAAATAAAAATAAACGCAATAAATCCGTAAATACGGTTCAATTTAATAACTGTTACGAAACTTAATAGTCCTAAATATAACAAAGATTTAGTTATATGAAGATTTTTAAGCCTGGATGAAAAAATATTATTTTATAAAAATATCTAAATTAAAAGATGCGACCACAGTTGCGACTTTTCTCAATTGAAAAAATATAATACTGACTCGTGGAAATATACTTGGATTTTATAGGACCTCACGATTTTTTTAAAGGTTTTACATAAATTTGATCTATAAATTCAAATAGCTAAACCATCTATGCGTACAAGGAGAAAACAAAATTGATACAGTGGGCTTTTTGCTTATCTACCTGACTACGTTGTTAAAGGTTGGGAATAGGGTTGTAATAGAACCACCGCTCTACTTCCGGTGAATCAATAAGCCATGAAATGGAACGATAAATCCTTTTTTGCCTATCCACTAGGAAATGAGTAGAAAATAAAGCATCAATTTGGCATTGAATAATTTTTGATATTCTACAACAACATTTTTATATTATACTTCGACATGTTCAACGAAAACTCGTGTTGAACTACACAACAAAATCTTACTAGTCTATATAACCAGAACATACAGTAGTACATGTAGTTTAATACTATGTGTTTCTACATTTCGTCTGGTGAGTGAGGTAGTCGGGCCTACCTTGTTAAAAGGTAGCAACCCTACGGGTGTTGTGACGTTGTCAATGGGCGGCGGTTATCGCTTAATATCAGGTGAACTGCCAGCTCGTCTGCCACATTTTCACAATATAAAAAATTTAAAGACCCAAAGTAACAATACGAGAACTTTCCGTTCCGTTCTAGCGAAACAAAAATCCTCTACTCTGTTTGCACGGGCCTCTCTTGATAACGCCAAAATCGTTATCAAGGAAAGGTTATCAAGGAAACTTTTCATTAGAACGTAACATTGACATGATAGATTCAAATATTTTTTGCTTAAAACATCCGTACTTTTATCTTGAACGATTCTTCATTACCTTATTTCATTGCTTACAAAACCTTAGGTCTTAAATCGAATCGTTCATTTAAGTCCACATTACAATACTTTTTTAGATCAACAGGATGAATCTATGGGTTTGTAGTAAACGTGTAGAACACATATTAGTTTCAAAGAATGAAAACTGCTCGGTTAGCACCAGGGTTCAAATAAAACGCGAATGAATAGGTTTTTAACTGAGCGTACGTTAACAGCTAAGACAAGCTACGTTGCTACACTAATGCTATGAAGAGTTTTATTAAAAAAAATTGTCAGCATAAAAAATGGCTATGGCTAATATTTCATAAACCAAATAACAAATTTAAGGCATTTCTGTATATGTAGTCTCTCCCAACACAATGGACCTAGGAAATTTGGAGTTTAAAAACGCGATAAATCCGTAAGAAATGTTTTGTGTAAAAATGTGCAGTGCCTGCGTAAAAATAAGAAATTGTTATTTCAGTTGAAATTTATAAGTAAAAATAATTTTTTACTACAATTTTTACTTTAAATAATTACTTTTAACTTTACTTCTAATGCTACTATTTGTATTTAAAATTGTATATAGTAGTAGTTCCTAGGTATGTACGACGCTTTCATTTACCGCTGGACACAAGGTAAATTAGCATTTATACGTAAAGTTAACTATTTCAATGGTGCTGTCAACGGATATCAATTGAGCTCGCCCGAGAGTAAAGTATTAAAAGCTAACGTCCGAGCAATGACTACAACCAATCTACTAATCAGACATTTTACGATAAAACTAATGTAACAAAATAACCAATAAGTTTAAATTGATTTAAATTGTCAATGTCATTCCATGTGTAATTGATAAAGGACACAAGTCAAGAATCGTCCTTTAAAAGTTACGTTCAGCAAACAACTTGCATTTCCTCGCTCTGCACCCCGCTGACATCGCTGCATCCGCCGCGACTCTTCTATACTGTGCGCATAAATTATGAATGCTTGTGGGATCAAGCTACAAGCAGTAGCGAGTCCCGTGAATATCGTTGAAATTACTCTATTGTTTGTTACTATTGGAGCCACAAGTCTATGTTCGTAAACATTAGAGACAATGTGTCACAAAAACAATACAGAATGCAGCTTTAATAAAAGTTAAAAAGAAGTGCAACCCTTTTTTCTTCATTTAGTCCTTTGCATTTATATGATAGGAGGAAGGATAGGATTTATATGAAAGGAGATAGTTCTTTATCCCAGAAAATAGATTAAAATAAAACCTCTCAATTCGAGTTATGCTAACGAATCAACTTTAAATCATTACTTCACAACTTGATATTTCGAAATAGTGTTGCCACCATATAAATGAGAATCGATAGAAAGATATTATCAAATATAGAATAGCAATCCGTATCATTAATACGAACGAAAATTTTAAGGTAACTATAATGTCAACATCGATTAATAGCAGATCATTTCTCATTTTTAGGGAATTTAATTTAATTTCATATTGATGTGGCAACATGGAGATTAAGAGCAATAGCATTCTTTGTATATATCTCAGACCCATTAGTTTAATTATTTCATATTTTTCCACTTCTTGTTTCAATTCTGAAATTATTGAAAAGCAGAGGAAGTGTAGTGATAGCCGCGAGCAGTGGCGCCCCACCCGATCGGCAAACGGTGCAATACTCGGGGAAACGCGTCGCTTCTTCGCAGGCCGTCTCCACTGTCCCGAGCGGTGCATCTAACGAATTGCCTTCATTTGTCCCGTCAAGTGTCGACTGCGTTTCATTTGTTCGCGCAACGCCTCGGCCCGGTGCGACAATGGCACGGGATGAATTCTACGCGAGGATCGCGACGATACTCTATCGCCCCGCGATATATGGGATACGATCGATTGATTAAAGCCGCAATGTGCAGTGCCTGACTTGTTCGTTTATTTAAAACTAGCGTTTCGCCCGCGGCTTCGCTCGTGTTGAAGCCCTTTAATAAATATCTTTCAAAACTTTACAAAACTTTCTTCCAATTAAAAAATATTATATATATAATAATATTATATATATATAATATAGCCTATGTCCTTTCTCATGCTCTAGACTATCTGTGTACCAAATTTCATTTAAATCGGTTCAGTAGTTTTGGAGTGAAAGCGAGAGACAGACAGAGTTACTTTCGCATTTATAATATTAGTATGGATTAAAAGAGTATAGTGAAAAACACATTGAAATGAATGTAATATAAACAACAGTTCCTACGGTTATTGAATTATTTATATGGAACTTTTACATTAAAATCATGTTTTGTTCGTTTCGTGAAATTATATGTAGTGATGTGTTTATACATGTGGATTATTTTGGCATTATATTGTGCTACGACGATATTCTTTAGATAGGGTTTTGATTTATACGGTATTAACTACACATGCTTGAGATTTATATTGCAACAATTTTACGGCATCATCTATTTAGTAGCCCAAATGATGAATATTTTAACTCTAAAAAGGTCATCTGATTGGTCATAAATGGTCAGTGTTTTTTAGCGATTGGTAAACACTTTAACGATAATTACAGGGTGTATCAAATTCTTAGGTCATCGGAAAAATTTTGGTGGCTCAAATTAATTTTGGTGATCGGTGATGATCTAAAATTATTTCAATTGGTTACAAAACAGTTACAGTGCAAATAAATTGAATTATTATAATTGGTTAATGTTATTTAAGTATTAATTAGAAGAAAAAAGAAGTAAACATTTTATAATTAGCACCTCAAAATAATAATTTTGCAATATCAAGCAAAGATCCTAGAAATTTACGAAATTCAAGCAATTGGTCAGAAGCTTACAATAACTTGGTCAACAGTATAAATATAATTAAAAAGAATATTCAAAACGAAGTGTTCTTCGCAGCAATTCACACTGAACATTAACTTCTTAAATCAAATTATTAACAAAAATCTTATCAAAACATCATCTTTCCGTATTAAAATTGCCTCTCGCGTAGCTGCCGTTTGGAGACGCGTTGGGTCGTAACAGATGGTCGGATATAAATACCGTAACGCGTAATTTTCTTATGACAGTAATCACATTAAAACACTAGAGCGCATGCTTGGGATTAAGTGTACCCATTAAACATAATGCAGATGACACGCATAAACCATTCGAAACGAATGTGAATCCATTTAAAAATAAACCCCCGACACGCCCCGTAATATGTATACGCACTTCAATCGAAATCAAAATAAATCTAAAACCGTCTCGACCGACTCAATTTATTTCCCCCCACGGTTAAATGATTTTTTTCCCTAGACTCGTGTCCGAATCCGTTCCGTGCGCTACCTACGAATAAGGGCTAATATCGCCTGACGGCGAGTTTGGATTTGCATGTAAATCGTAGGGCTGCGACGACTCCATCGCCAGAGCAAACATTCAATTAGGGCTGCGCTCGACCTGCGCCACCTTCGAAAGCTTTTAAAGGTTCACACACAGGACCCGGGCGGACAAACAGCTTTAATAAGGTTCGTTAATGAACATCGTTTGAGTTCCACTGAAACTGATAGCGAAAGCACCCTAATATTTATTTAAGGGTACGTCTCACTCGTCTCGCTCGCCTGTCGGGATGTGTTCGCGTTCGTTATGGCGTCCTTACACTTTCGAATGGGGATACTTCCACACTCTGCTTCTGTGAGAGCTTTAAAGAGGACGTCAATTTTTAGTAATTTTACAATGATTTCTTTTATTAAAATAATTTGCATTCTATTATAATAGGACCTGGACATGTGCGTTGAGAGTTTTAGGTTAAAAAAAAAAACAGTTTACCGTAATGTAAACCAACATTGTGAAGAAGTTACACAAGTTCCTCCACAATATTATTTATTTTACCTTGGAATATACAATCCTTTACAAATAGCTAACTGTTTGCTTTAACCAGGAAGTAGCATATTTGGATGACATAACTCGTTCCACCTACGTTAGTAAAACAAATACCCGCTAACCGTGTCACCTGACGATGGAAATCGAGTGCCATATGAGTGTGTTTTAGTTTAAGGTAAGGGTCATACTGGTAACTGGTAATGTCAATAAACTAAGGTTCATTACAAAAATTACCTAACTTTAATAAGGTTTTAAATATCGCTTTAGGATGTGCGTATCCTACAAACAGAAACACTATTATAAACAAATTAATTTATACAGGTACTTGGAGTATACAATATACCAAAACAATAAGTCAATTACTTTATTATCATTCTGAAATGACGCAATGCAACTGAAAGACAAATTATATATGTCAATAGCATAAATAAAATTATGTTAGATACAGTAGTATCTATCATAATTTTATTTATGCTACAACGCAAACTTTATTTTTGTTAAAATAAAGTTTGTATTAATTGTTACTTTTAAGAGTATAAACAAAAGCTTATCACCTACCAAGTACAATAAGAATGAAATTTTACGGAAGAATTCTCAAGTAATAGCTAATGTATCTTAATATCGTCAAGTCATTAAATAGGGGTAAAAATAAATAATATTTTACGTTTGGTAAACGCTATTGGCCAAAGTTTAAGTGCGTTACATGAAACTTGATTAGGCATCCGCCGCGATGGGAAGTGTAGTCGCGTATTGGTTATTTACAGAGGCTTCTCACTTCCTCCGGCTGCGCATAGTTTTGATTAAGCTGGCGGACTGTTTGGCCTCGCTATTAGTCCGTGGGCCTCGCCTGCTCCGTTAGATAATAGAGAAACTGAAATAAGCCGCCGTAAACGCAATTTCACTTCGTAAATACTTACTTAGGGCTGGCGGGGCCGAGAACTGCGCTGTTCACGAAAACTTTGTTGATACAGGTGCCGGGCGGCAAAAGTTTTTATTCGCGCCCGACGAAACGCCGTTGTGAAATATCCTCCGCGAGAAGTTCGCCTCTGTAGTCCGCAATTTCTTATAATACTTTAGGAATAAACTTTTTTTTCTTTTACATGATTCGTGTATTAAATACGTGGATGTATGTATGTAGGTATGTACTACTTTTGAAATAAATTCCAATTGATATTTCATTAAAACAACTCATTGAAAACAATTTAAAAGTCAACCATTATTTTTATTCTTTTAAAGTTATTTATATATACCTACTTGAATGTTTTTTTTTAATTGTAAAATATGTTCAGTCATGATGGGGATGAAATGATGATTAAATGATGATATTTTAATATCATAACAATACACAGATAAATCGACAACTTAATTGTTTTACTATGTGTCATTTGTTGATTCATATTATACAATGCAAAAATATAAGCCATGAGATTTCAAAGGCTAAAATGTAATCTTGCTCACTCAGTGAAATTCTCCCCAGTTTTCTGCAATTCCTATCACGTATTACAACAGTGCATGTTTCTTCGCCGACCAAGCCAATTTCTTTACGGCGGAAACTATTTGCGGCCAAGTTTTGTTTCAACTATTTGACACCGTAAAAATCAGTGAATTAATACAATAAACAAGATAAGAACGAATATGTGTATGCAAAAGTTATGCAATATAAGTCAGTGCTGACCTTTCGCTGAGTAAGTTCACTCATGGTGTCTGTAGATTTTTTGGGTTTCCTATGTACAATAAAAATGGTGATGCCACATCTGTGCACGGTTTATAGCAATTATTTGTCCTAAATCGAGACAAACCTGATGCGATAGTCACGTCAATGAGTCCAATTAAACGTGTCTCTTATCATCCCGAAATAAATAAACACAAAGGAACAGAAAACCTGTTATTTATGTTATTATAAAAACATTACTGATGCATAGATAAAAAATAAATAAATAGATATCACTAATCAAATGCGCGGAAAGTTGATGGATGCAGTTGGCTCAGGATTGTACTTCGTAGCAGTCTTTGGGGGAGACTTACGTTCAGCAGTGGACTCAAACAGGCTGAAATGATAATGATGATGATGAATCACTGATATGAATTTGAATCATATAGAAGCTTCTGCTGGAGTAAACGGGAACGGAGTTACGCACTGGAAATGAAAGTTTCACTTTGTTTTTCATTTGATTCCCAACCTAACTATATTAATTAGTAGCCGTACCGCAAGCAGACTTAACTAAAATACGCATAGGCTTTTACTACATAAATGCAGAGTTGTTTGCTAGGGTAGAGGCTAGACTTTGCTAAAGGCATTAAATGAGACTGCCGCTCACCGTGTACCCCAACCCTTCCCTTGCGAACTTTCAACGGCGGATTTTGCGCTAAAGTGATTAGTTTCGGGCCCGTCCGCAATCCGGCCCGCGGGGACAAGAAGCGATGATATTTCGACGTTTCGCGATTTTGCCAGTTTTTGCTATAACGTCGCCTGACTCAGACCGTAAATTGAAAGATTGGTATTAGTTTACTTTAAATAATATCTAATAGGCACGAAGCTGATGTCAACTTGGGTTAGCGATATCAGGATGTAATATTCGCGACCTTTGACAAACAATCGAGAAGAGGAAAATTAAAATAAGAAAACACCGCCGAATCCGTGAAGTGTTTTAAATATAGTGTGTATCCTTTCAGCGAATACGAAATATTTCTATTTGAATTCTCGTGTATTAAGTTATCTTTCTCGCTCTCTCCTAATCAAGGCTGAGTTGGCTTGGTTTTTTTTACCAGACGAAACGCGAAAGTATTATACTTCCACTTGACGCCGGTCTTCTGTGAGGTCGTGGTACTCACCCGGCCGAGTCCGCCCATTCGCGCAACAGCCGAGGCTGCTGCGTGTAATAAATAAAATATATCAAGTGAATCCTTATCAAATATTTCATAGCATTAATTCCGTTTTAAGCACATCAATAGATTTATAGCTATTTAGCAAGATTATTTGGAAGTATCAAAAGGGTATTCATAAAAATCAGCGGAATGTTAGAAATCAATTAATCGATAGCTTTCTGCCGGCGAGTGTACTCGTACCGTGTGCTGCGGCCTGTACGTATTCCGCGCCTGCGATGTATTGGAAAGCGATCGCGACGGGTGTTAAATGTCCACTCATCAATGGGAGTGTGTCGGAGCGGCCGGTACTTAGCCACGCTGCCAATACTCCCGATTAGGTCGCTTACACACGTATCGAAATTTGATTTTTCATCCCAGTGGGGTTTCAAAAGCGTTGGAGCCTTTCGGAGAGAATAGTCTCTTTGCTAGGTGACGTCATTCATGTTTTAGTTTTACTACGTACCATAATAGTGTATGGTAGGTATCTTATGTAAGGGACATATTTTTGTAATCGTGTTTTATAAACAAGAAAGAGCATTATTCATCACTGAAAAACTGGCTGTCTATCAGATCGCCATTAAAAACATAAGCTCGTGTCGAACCGTAACAACCCTCACAATTCATTAAATAAAAAAATACGTTAAATATTAAAACTGCACCTTCATTGTGGTTGAAATATGACTACATGTCGTTTAAGAGCTAATGTGAATGTAATTAATGCTTATTGAATCATCCATTTTTAGGGTTCGGTACCCAAAGGGCAAAACGGGACCCTATTACTAAGACTCCGCTCTCTATCCGTCTGTCCGTCTGTCTCATGATCCGTGATAGTTAGACAGTTGAAATTTTCATCGATGATGTATTGCTATTGCCGCTATGACGACAAATATTAATAAATTGAATAATAAAATATTTAAGTGGAGCTTCCATACAAAAGACATGATTTTTTGCCGTTTTTAGAGATAATGGTACAGATAATGGTACCTTAGTGCGCGAGTCCGACTCGCACTTGACCGGTTTTTTCAATTTTTGATTTGGCGCGAAGTGGCGTGTGCACGCGGCCTAAGCGCTAGGGAGAGTTGGCCGTGTCACATGCACGCGTCAGTTTTATCGTTCCAAAGTACGAAGGGTACGTTTGTCGTTTTTTTTGTCTATTGCGAGTGCACGGTTCGCACGGGCTGCCCAAATTGGAGGGGGGTCCGTGCCAGTAACTGTCCGCCGACCGTTTCGCTGCAAGTGGATGCCAAACGATACTTTTTAACCGGGTCTATGTGACTCTACATCGTTTGTAGAATCGACGAGAAGTTTGTTCTATACATTGAGCTTTATCGTCTTTACACCTGATGAAGCAGACTTTACTTTTATGTAGCGAAAGAGTTAAACGGTGAGACGGTTTTTTACCAAACATTAATAATAATTATAGGACATGATATTTACATGTAAAGTATATTAGCTCAAGCACGTCATTGAGATTTAATATCAGGATTTTTAATTTACTAGGCAAAAATGGCAGATAGTTGTAATTTGTAAATTATAATAAGGCCAAAAAGATTATCATCATCATAAGTAAGTCTAAAGTAAGTCTGTTATAAAAATGTTGTATATGATGATTAACAGAAGAATCCCAAATTAACAGAAGAAGGGTTTGCTGGAAGTAAATTCTTTTTAGGGTTAAGCTCATCTTTGTACATTTTTTTTGGAACTTTGTTTTCACTTATACTCTGTGTACAATAAAGAATAAAGAATAAGAAAGAAAAACGCAAATACGACGTGTTGATAACACATCTATTTTAAGCAGTTCATTATGTGTAACTTTTATATTTAGACAAAATTGTGTACGTAATCATTACCTATTTAAGGCGAGTTTTGTTGTTATGAATGTAATTGTATGAGTACCTATCTGTTCTTGCATTAAACACAAATTATTACGCTGGAACATGTAGAGATATCGTTACTAATTGAAGACAGCATATTACCAAATAAAAATTATTACATCGTATTAAATATTCATCTTGTTACTGGATAATTTTCTTGTATTGTTAGTACAATATAGGCAATAGATTAGATAAGAAAATAGCTCTAGTAGCATCTGCATACAGGAGTAAATAATTATAATTTACTTAACAAAAAACTGTTAAAAATACTATTAATGACGATTCAGTCTATATACAATATGAAAGTCAATAAGTAATTAGGGGTTGATTAGATGTAAATCATCTTCTTAATTAGTTGCTGAACTAACAATATTCAAATCGCGATTTCGCAAGGACCATGTAATCTAGGGACAACATTTGGATAAGCTAAGCTTAGCTTATTCGAATTTTGCCAATTAATAATGCCTTGTCTGTAATTCTACAACCATGCAAACTGAACCTTATTTTGAGATAAATTTATCCAAACTCCTATTTGTTTCACCGCCATTTTTAAACGCAATTCTTTCTTTGACATTATAAAATATGAAGCGTTGAATTGATGAATGTTCTTGGGAACGGTTCCCGTAAATTTTGTGAAACTGTGAAAATTTGCTTCGAATTTATTATAACATATTTCCAAATTCAATTTTTCTTTTGTATTAATCACTACTATTCAAAAATGAGTCACATTTCATTCACATTAGTAACAAGTATAATTTTCACAAGACATTTAGACTTACTTCTGCAATGATAATTATGAATCGAAACTGTGATTAAATGACAAAAGTGAAGTATTAAATCTGTTGAAGTATAAACAGCGTTAATGGAACTGTTCATTGTATTAGTTGAGAGTAATGTCTCCCGAATACAATACAATACGTTAAACGTCCGCCCAAACAATAATTGAAAGCTCGGCTCGTTGCTATTAAGATATCAGCTTAAGCGACCCGCGACCGCGCATTATTTACTCACCGATGCAATAGATAGCCTTCCCGTTCGAATACATTCAGATTGCATCGCTCCATAGAGACACGGCGATAAACTGCTTCGCAATAAAGGCCCCGGCGTTAACTACACGTTCCAACCCTTAAATAAAAGTGTCACCCTTGCAGGGCCGCGTTCGCACCATCCGGTGCTTTATCATTTTTTTCGATCAACGCCTGCGGGCGAGATAGCTGTGGGGTCGGCTGACAGCTCTCGGGCCGGGATTAACTTTGTATTGCGGCGGTGCGGGAGAAAAAATTTAATAGCGCCGCGGCGGATCCGCGGGGCGAAACGGGCGCTAAGTGCTAGTTGCCTCACTGGCGTTTTTGTCCTCCAACAACAGATTTATGGGAGGGAAGCTTATAATTGTAAGCCCCAGTGTTTCTGACAAAGGAGGAATTAGGAATGGATTGTCCGAGTTTTTGTTACATCAGTAAGTTGCTAAGTGGTGACGCTGTCGAATTTATCTTTCTCACCGGCACTATTATCTTTTGAAACATAAACCTCGCTTGTATTTTTTTTTATTGACGTATTAATTAATTCTGAATGCTACTCATCTTCAAATCAAGGACCCTCAGTGCAAACGGTTGCGACTGTTAAAAGGACCCTCATGCACTGGGATACCAAACGTCCTATACATTAAACATCGGAAACTTTCGATACACCAGATTTTATGGACGTAATTAATTACACTAAGAACTTAATCTCTATAAATTTTGCTAGTTAAGTAGGCGCGTTAACTGGGCTAAGCCGCCTACCGCGCCGCTTGTAATCCACCACTCTTCGTTTGTTGATCCAATAATATGATTACCCGGACCAAACAGTTCCCTGCATTGAACTGAATAACATTTGAATGCTATGGAGAACGAGCCAAAGGCACCGACCATGATTGATGGCTTTACTCTTAATTAAATTTTGACGGGAGTTTAGTATTGAACGTTGAATATAGTAACCTAAGGTTAGTCTCATCGGGGCAGACAACACGGCTACAAAGGAGAGTCGCGTAAAGTGGTAAGATTATACTTTTGCCTTTAGTCTGGTGAAGGAGATATAAAGTGACGAGATATTTTGTAAAAATGGGGGCTATGTGGCCTCTGGGGTGATTTAAACGTGGGTGATCACTTAATATCAGGTAACACCCGCTCATTTGCGTTTTCTACAATCTGCAATACGTAACGTACGTACTTTCGCAAATTCGGATCATGGTCTTTGTCTGTCCAGACGTTTACCGCAGTTTAATTTATAGTCAGTGTAGAAAAACGCGAAACTTCATGTGAAAACAGTCGGAATTATAATTAAAAATAATTTTAAGAGGACGCTGTAAGGGTGGTCACGTCGGCGCGATATGTCACCGGCATGGAGCGGTAAGCCGATTCGAATATTTCACAGTGATGATTTAGGTAAATTCCGAACTTTACGAGCGTATAAATTTAAACAATGAATACGGACGGAATCGAATGTCCCTACGTCGGTGCGCCGTGAATAGAGTGATCAACGGCCGCAGCGTTTCGGATTGGCAATTTCGTGATGTCATCAATAACGCTGCGGTTGCGATGATCCCAGCAGTCTTTTCACCTTTGCCGAACTACGTTCTCGCCTTTGGATCTCCGTCGGACTTGGTTCCGTGTAAATAGGATGGTATGCTTTTGCACTGAACTTCTCCTACATAGCTCATGGAGTTTTAATGCAAACTGATATCTCTATTTTAATCTCTTTGACCTTAATAGCTCTGCAATTATAGCCAGGATGTATTCAAAAGTCATGATCACACCTTTTATACTCATATATTGTTTGAACCTGCCTCAATAGATAATAGAATCGGAGTCTAGTGTGAAAAATTTGACGTTTCTAGCCCCAGTACTTTAGACTGGTCATTGTTAGACTAGTTATGTAGAGTCAGTTTCTCTTCTCACAGATTAGGTTACAATCTCACGAGGACATAATGCCATGGTGGTTGAAAGCGCTCGAAAGCTTAAAAACAAAGGACAATGCGTTCGCACAGCTGGTCGAGTGCGTAGGGAGCGTTGCCCGATTAATGTGGTGCCACACTTTTCGCGCTGTTGCCGCGAATAGACAACACGGGAATAGAATTGCAAGAATGGTACATATATCCGTGCCGCGGAAGGCGTGCGGCGTTTCGAGCATCATTAACCTGTAATGAGCCAAATGGAGATGGATGTTTTACATTCATCGGGGTACTCGTTTTGTCACTGAAACCCCTATTGCTAGAAAGACACATTGACATGTGACATGCTGTAGTAGGTTACATGTAAGAAAAAGTAAGTACTTAAATCAGAGTTTAATGATATGTAATGAAAAATACATAAAATTCCATTAATGATAGAAAAACTCTACATAACATCGTAGCGGTGTATAATTATCACTGGTTGAATGAATGAATGAATGAATACTTTGAATGAATAAATAAACACTTTGAGTGAATGAATAATTACTTTTATTGTCCACCACAAGTGAAAGTTATTGTTACAAACGGGACATCTGATTACTATCTCCTAGGTTCCTAGATAGTATTCGCTAACTCTGATTATTTTTCTCATGCTCGTGTTCATAGAAATGTTTTTCACGCTGAAAACTACTCGTGTGGAGGTTTTAAGTGAGGTCGTTTACAAAAGTTAACAGCAATTTTAACCGTTTAAAGTTTTATTAATAGAGACATATGACAAAAATCGGTTGAGCTTCGAAGGAGAATGTTGATTTTGGAATTTTGAATGCAGAAGTGTAACACTTCTACTTTACGATGTCTTCTGTGAGGTCGTGGGTCTTATCCGGACGGACCTCTCATTCACGGTGAAAACTTTTGCGTGGCCCTACCACAGTTCCGACAGATCTATGACACCGGATCTATGAGGTAGAGAGCCATACGGCTCACTTTTAATTCAATTTACTCGAGTAACCTGAGTACCAATTCCGGTGCCGGCATCAAGGAAATTATTAATTTTAAGTGCTGGTTTATCTGAATATTTTCTGCATATTTTCGAAATAATAGCAAAATAAAGGTTTTGTAGATATGTGAACTGTGAAGTCTGCCAATCCGCAGTGGCGTCGCGTGGTATACTATGCCCTAATACCCTCTGTTCAGAGGAGGTCGTTGCCCAGCAGTGGGACATAGGTAGGTTGTTACGTAAAGTAAAGTAAATTACTATTTTATGTGAAAACGGGTTGGTTATTTCTTACTTCTACGCGTAAACTAAACAAAGAAAAAAAAATAATTGTAATGTACATTCCAAAAATGGACAAAGTACACCAAAATTTGAATAAATTAGCAGAAACTTCATCGACTAATATTGCTTCTTTTTAAATAATTGTATGGAATTGGCAAACAAATCTACCACATGGTTACCGCTACAAATATTAAATCGAACTTAGGAACAATTTCACTTTTAAGAAGACGTCTAGTCTAGACGTGAGCATAATGCAGACATTAAAATAAATGTAATGTTTTCCACTTAGAAGTCCGTTCAATTACAAGTAATTTTTTTATCTTTCAATGCTCGTTGTCCGATATCTTGTATTTAAATTATAGATAAAATATTAAACAATATACTAAAAGTGAAATATTAATAGAGTATATTAAACTTACTTGAAACAATAGAATTGAAAGTCAAAAAGTTGTCTTAAAATATTGTAAAGTCAAGTAAGAATATAACACAACCTTGGAACCGTCGAGTGTCTTTATTATTGACGTATTAAATGTTTAAGAATTAGTTACGGATTAGAACATAAAATATAAATGTATTCACAAAAAAAGTAGGAACAAGGAGTTGAGATATTTTCTCAGTGGTTCGTTTTGTTTTGGAACCATCCCATATTGCGAAACATTCGAAGATTGCTTTTGTAAGTTATGAATGAGACTAAATTTTAAACTTGTGAAGGTGATTGAACTTTCGCACGTGAGAAACTTAACCATAGCAAAAGTGTTAAGTACTTTAAAAGCAATTTTGAACTGTTCGAAAAAGTTTTCAGAACAATCGTGAATTTGAAGTCATCGACGTTTTAAGTAAGTGGTACTTTTAGAATTTTTGAGTTGAACAAAATGATTTAAATCGATTGGGCTGGTTCTTATTACGTTCAAAGGTTAAGCATAACTATTCAGCGAGGATATGCAGCTTGCGTTCTTGGCACTATGCCGCGTGAGTAGGTTTGTAAGATAACATGTAATTTAGATAGATTTATTGTTGTAAATATTGTAAAAATAAATTGTGTAAAAAATTAGCTGTTCATTGGTTGCGATCAGTACCGACCTGGTGGACAGCCGCAGTCGCCGTAGTCCCTGATGCTGCGACGATATCGCCAGTACGCTGGCGGCCTGGACATCACCTCCCGCCGGAGCCTCTCCACCAGCGGCTGCTGCGGCTCCAGGACTGCGCTCCTCAGAGCCAGGTGCTGTTCCTCCAACAGCGACAGTCTATCCTGCAGGCCCTGCTGCTTGTACAAGCTGTAGCCGCTCGATATGAGGCTCATGGCACACGCACACCACAACACCGCACAGTAAGCCCACGGGTCGCCGGGGCATCGCTCGTCGCATTTCTCCCATTTCTTCTTCGTCTCCTTCTTCTCGACTCTCTTCTCTGCGGCGCTCTTCACCACCGGAGGCAGCTTCGTCCCTATTTTCAGTATCATCGTAGTCAGTGTCCTCTCACGATATCAGAGAATCATAACGGAACGTTAACGGAAATCTGGTCGGCGTTCCCATGGTGGTTAACGCTCTATGGGAAACGTTTGAATGGACCTCATGATCGTTACAATGGACGCGTCCGGTGCGAGCTTTTCACGCCAATAGCCCGCCTTCTTTCGAATAATACGAATGTATGTTTTTTAGAAAACACGATGTCGGCACACGCGGGAGCGGAGTTAGAGCAAAGCGTTGTCAATATCGTATGCGGTTCGTGGGAGAATTTTGCGGGGTTGAAAATGCGGATCGTGTTTTGGACGCTGTCGTGTTTGAGTTCGATACGGTCGCGCGCGGGGAGCGTACAGACACCCTGTCAGGTCGGCAGGCGGCGAGCCACTGGCACTGGCTGTGCGGCACAATCGTGTCGGGATCACACCGCGTGCGGAACCCGCCGCTTCGGGAGGAGCGAGCGTGCGCTGCATCGAAACGGCCCCGCGGCGAGGGACCCTAAAACGTTTATCTACTTGTATTCGTACGAAGTCTTGGATGATTCCAAACGAGGGTGAGTTTTCGGTGCGCTCTTTTATTACACGTTCGCTTATTTAGAAGCTTATTTAGAAGCTTGATATTTAAGTTGCTGCTTTTTGGGTCCTGCTTTTCCGCCACGCTCTACATACGAGTATAAGCTTAATTTGCGGAACATTTTCTTTATTACGCAGAGTTAAGTAATTCCTTATTTGATACGATTTCTTCACTTGTTTTTTAGTTTGTAAATTATCAGAAATTGATTAAAGAAGTTTTGCTAATTGTAATCTGCCTTGCCCCAAAAGAACTTAGTATTCTGTTGTATTCAATTTTAATAAAAATGTCATGGGAGTGTTATGTATTATTTGCTCCTAGACATTATGTGTGATAAAGTATTAAAAATTACGTTATAATAATTTCTGAACTGTGGTGCAAAAATGTTACTTATTTTATAATGTGTGTGTATTTTATAATTTGTAATGTGCAAAAATGTTATATTTTATTATATTCCACCTGTGTGATGTTGCATGCGGTTGAGCAATGTAGTGATTGTAAAAAAAATAGATATAGTCGCACAAAATGTATTGGTTGCCTCGTGGGTAAGAATAAACACATACGATGGTAATTTCTTAAACATAAGACTACAATCATAACAGATTTTTAATCTACACGGTGGTAGAGCCATGCAACAGTCTTCGCTGTTGCTCGAATGGGCACCTCCGTCCGGGTAACGCCATGGCCTCACAGAAGACCAGCGTGAAGTGGAAGTATTTTACTTCTGCGTTTCGTCTGGGGAGTGAGGTAGACGGGGCCAACTTTTAAAGTGCGGCAAAGCAACTGCCACCCTATGGGTGTTGGAGATGCTTGGCAGGTGTCCATGGGCGGCGGTTATAACTTACCATAAGGTGAACAGCCGGCTCACTTGCCACCTTCTCACATAAAGAAATGTGAAAATCAAACTAACGTTACACATATATATAAAATCAGTGTTTATGTTACAATGCCCGTAGTTCCTTAAGTTTGGTCTTATTTTTTATGTGAGAAGGTGGCAAGATCTCGGCAACTAGTCTGTTAGATCTTTTCAATATATCGTTACTAATTACTTTCTCTTTGTACTATTTCCGTAGACCATATGTGTTTTACCCTAGATTATTTAGTATATATTATATTACTATAGATTCAGTTAATAGCTAACAATGATTTATAACACAATTATCATCAACAGGCAATTATATTCTATAAGACACAAGTATATTCTGTCGTTTTTTCATCAATACGCTCAACGCTCACATAACTACATCTCTGTAATCTGCTTGAAAATAAAAAAATGTTTACTTCAGTGGGTAGCGCTGTCCTAACCATAGTCTAATTAAACTGATGTGTTTGAAAAAAATAGTAACGGTACGGATGTACCACGATATTGCAATTTTAAGTCAAATTTGAATTTTAAAGGCACTTCGTGTCGCCAATAAGCGTCTATGCGCACAACACTCACATGGCATTAGCGACGCTTAATCTCTGAGCACACAAAAAGCCCTTAGAGAGTGTTCTATTCAGAATTCGCGTGGAAACACGGAGGGGTCTTAGAGAATAGGATGGTCCCAGGATCCGACGTATGACGCGACTTCCAGCGATCGATCCATCGCCAAGCTTAACTTTATGGGGTTCGGGGGAGATGAACTTTATGGGACGAAATAGGGTTTTGTAAGAATTAAATAAAGAACAAGACTCCGATTACACACGTTAGAAGTCCAAAAAATTGTTTGTTGTAATTCATGAGATATATCTGGATTAGAAGTTTACGTCGGTTCTTAAGAAAAACTTAAAATTGGCATCCATAATGCACCTACCCCGCGATGTGCGAAAATAAATTAATTTAGTTAAAAAATTGTATAAAGTACCTTTGAACGTAATGAGTTATCGTAGTTTTTATATCGTGGTATGAATCAATCATCATCTTAAGATTTGTGATTAGTTATTAGTATGATAATTTTTAATCCGATATTATAAGTGTTCCATCTGTTTAATTTTGATGTTAATTACAATATCCATAGTATTTTGTATTCAAATAATTGGAGATTATCATCTCCACATATCGTTACGTATAAATTCTAGTATTTAGATTAATAAAGAGAAACAAATGTCTCTAAGTGTACCAACGAAATCAAGGATCAAGCCGCTATGCCATAAAACGTAATGTACATTTACGACACATAAAAGCAACCGCTAAGTGTTAGACAAAAATGTCTCACCGATGACTAATGGCTTAAAAACGTTGACACGCCATTCGACAGTTCACTTTAGTGCTTTTAACTCTGTTACTTTTACGAGAGGGTGCAACAACGGATATCTCCATAAAGCGATACACTCGACCGACACAGCCCGCTACATTTAAATTATCAACCGTAAAGGAATTTTATTGAAGTCATAACATTACTTTGTACCGATAACATCGTGTTCTAAGAATTATTATTGAAATTTACAACGAAAGAACACGCACCGAAAACACCAACCGATTACAAATTAAAAGATCAGGTTACCCATAAAAACAAATTCGAGCGGCGCAGTGAAATTACCGCTGATGACCCAAACATCGACTCTCTCTAAAGATCTGTATCGGTATTAATTAAATTTGTAAGGAATGAAAAAGGTAGAGATGTTTTTTAAGCGATAGACTCTATTAATCTCTTTAATAGAGTCATTAAAAACGGAGTGGCGGCCGCAAGCGCCGCCGGCCACAAAAAAGCCGTGCCCTGCGGTGCTCCACCGACCTCTCGAACAGACTGCTCATCATAAAAATTAAAGATAACTCCGACATGCGACGCGCACATTACAATCTTAGAAATGAAACGGCGCTACCTACCACCATTACTGAGACGCCTTCGTGATATTTCTCTTAATCCGAGATAGCTGTCGAAAGTAAAGTACTGTAATTGGAAACATAAAATAACTATAAATGTAATACACGATATTTTCATTATCGTAAAGCTTGAATTTATTAGGGGAGATGATACAGAACTTAATAGCTTCCTATTAAGGCGACCTAAATGATGTTAAAATTTAAAGTAAATGTTTATTCTAAAAGACGTAGGATGGATAGTTGTTTAAATGTCTCCGTTAGGAACATCATCTGAATAAAAAAGTGGTAAAAGGGAATCTAAACAACCCTGTACATATCCATTTACATACATATGTTTATTTTTATTTTATTGGGTATTGTATTTCATATTAAAATGACCATCTTTAATTAATTCCACTTATGAAATTTATTTTCTTATAATAAGCTGATAATCCGTCCAAGAATATTATTTTTCTAGTTATGCTATGTTAATAGTTCTAAATCAATTCATTTTATAAATGAAACTAATTTTATGGATTTATTGCGTTTATTTTTAATTTTAATTCCCGACGTTTCGAACCCTTTACAGCGTTCATGGTCACGGGACAGACTGAGGTGTTAGACGTCTGAAGTGGGTACTGCTGGTGCACGGTGTGCTACCGTGGGTAAATCTTTGTTTCAAAGAGCACAAGGGATCTGTGACAAACAACACCTGGCCGCTGAGCTTCAACATGTCAAGCAAGTTCTGCATGACAACAAGCTTCGAGCACCGCGTCTACGTCACAGTGACCGAGTGAAACCAGCCACAGTGGAGCGAGTACCTGCTGTTCTACCATACGTCAGAGGAGTCACCGACAAGATTGGCTATATCTTAAAGCAGGCTTCAATTAATACATTCTACAAGCCGCTGAAGAAGATTAGTCAGTTTTTACCATCTGTCAAATGTAATATCCCTCTGCAAGATCCAGGAGTGTACAAACTTGACTGTGAATGTGGGCTCTCTTACATAGGACAAACAAAAAGAGCAATAAAAACCCGCGTGAAAGAACATATAGCTGACATAAAACACAATAGATTAAACAAGTCTGCAGTTTGTGAGCACATTTTAAATAGGCCCAACCACTACATCAGGTTTGACAAACCACAGATCCTTGCAAAAGAACACCGATTCCTCCTAAGGATGATTCCGAGGCTATTGAAATTAAAAAACACCCTAATTTCAATAGAGAAGAAGGTTGGGTACTACCATCAGCTTGGGATCCTGTAATCAAAAAATTAAATCTAGGCCCAAACGAACCACTACTGCAAGACAAGATACAATTAGCTCCCTCTGCATAGATCGGACACAAAATTAATAATTCAAAAACTGACGGTAGCCCGGGTTAACTATGACAATCAGACGTCTAACTAGCTTATTCTACGCAATCTAGATGAAGATAGAATTAATTTATGTTTGTTTCTAATTCTTATGTATATATTATATTCTTATATTATTTTTTTATATTTTACTATTCATAAGAGAAATACGTTTTATTGTTTATATTGGCAATTGATGTAATTTATGTTATTAAATTTATACAATAATCTAGTGGTAAGGTCCAAGTTATTTAAAAACATAGCAGGGCTTTTAAAGTTTTTTATAGTGCTAATCTCTGCACTTAAGATTGAACATTAAAACATGTAGAAAAAGTACGAAAAGATTGTCGCCGCTGTGGGAATCGAACCCACGTCTTCGGCATTCGCGGCCTGACGCTCTAGCCACTGAGCTAAACGGCTGATAACCACAGCGACGAAAATCTTAACTCCTTCTTTCTACATTGTTATTTAGCATTTGAAGCAATGCTTGGCGCATCTATTGTTATATCCTTTACAGCATACAAACAATTTCGAATATCGTTTTACAACGATAAATTCGAACGAGAGATGTCGCCATTGCTTTTTATAAATTTTAAAGTTTTTTATAGTGCTAATCTCTGCACTTAAGATTGAACATTAAAACATGTAGAAAAAGTACGAAAAGATTGTCGCCGCTGTGGGAATCGAACCCACGTCTTCGGCATTCGCGGCCTGACGCTCTAGCCACTGAGCTAAACGGCTGATAACCACAGCGACGAAAATCTTAACTCCTTCTTTCTACATTGTTATTTAGCATTTGAAGCAATGCTTGGCGCATCTATTGTTATATCCTTTACAGCATACAAACAATTTCGAATATCGTTTTACAACGATAATTCGAACGAGAGATGTCGCCATTGCTTTTTATAAATTTTAAAGTTTTTTATAGTGCTAATCTCTGCACTTAAGATTGAACATTAAAACATGTAGAAAAAGTACGAAAAGATTGTCGCCGCTGTGGGAATCGAACCCACGTCTTCGGCATTCGCGGCCTGACGCTCTAGCCACTGAGCTAAACGGCTGATAACCACAGCGACGAAAATCTTAACTCCTTCTTTCTACATTGTTATTTAGCATTTGAAGCAATGCTTGGCGCATCTATTGTTATATCCTTTACAGCATACAAACAATTTCGAATATCGTTTTACAACGATAATTCGAACGAGAGATGTCGCCATTGCTTTTTATAAATTTTAAAGTTTTTTATAGTGCTAATCTCTGCACTTAAGATTGAACATTAAAACATGTAGAAAAAGTACGAAAAGATTGTCGCCGCTGTGGGAATCGAACCCACGTCTTCGGCATTCGCGGCCTGACGCTCTAGCCACTGAGCTAAACGGCTGATAACCACAGCGACGAAAATCTTAGGTTATCAGCCGTTTAGCTCAGTGGCTAGAGCGTCAGGCCGCGAATGCCGAAGACGTGGGTTCGATTCCCACAGCGGCGACAATCTTTTCGTACTTTTTCTACATGTTTTAATGTTCAATCTTAAGTGCAGAGATTAGCACTATAAAAAACTTTAAAATTTATAAAAAGCAATGGCGACATCTCTCGTTCGAATTATCGTTGTAAAACGATATTCGAAATTGTTTGTATGCTGTAAAGGATATAACAATAGATGCGCCAAGCATTGCTTCAAATGCTAAATAACAATGTAGAAAGAAGGAGTTAAGATTTTCGTCGCTGTGGTTATCAGCCGTTTAGCTCAGTGGCTAGAGCGTCAGGCCGCGAATGCCGAAGACGTGGGTTCGATTCCCACAGCGGCGACAATCTTTTCGTACTTTTTCTACATGTTTTAATGTTCAATCTTAAGTGCAGAGATTAGCACTATAAAAAAAAACTTTAAAATTTATAAAAAGCAATGGCGACATCTCTCGTTCGAATTATCGTTGTAAAACGATATTCGAAATTGTTTGTATGCTGTAAAGGATATAACAATAGATGCGCCAAGCATTGCTTCAAATGCTAAATAACAATGTAGAAAGAAGGAGTTAAGATTTTCGTCGCTGTGGTTATCAGCCGTTTAGCTCAGTGGCTAGAGCGTCAGGCCGCGAATGCCGAAGACGTGGGTTCGATTCCCACAGCGGCGACAATCTTTTCGTACTTTTTCTACATGTTTTAATGTTCAATCTTAAGTGCAGAGATTAGCACTATAAAAAAACTTTAAAATTTATAAAAAGCAATGGCGACATCTCTCGTTCGAATTATCGTTGTAAAACGATATTCGAAATTGTTTGTATGCTGTAAAGGATATAACAATAGATGCGCCAAGCATTGCTTCAAATGCTAAATAACAATGTAGAAAGAAGGAGTTAAGATTTTCGTCGCTGTGGTTATCAGCCGTTTAGCTCAGTGGCTAGAGCGTCAGGCCGCGAATGCCGAAGACGTGGGTTCGATTCCCACAGCGGCGACAATCTTTTCGTACTTTTTCTACATGTTTTAATGTTCAATCTTAAGTGCAGAGATTAGCACTATAAAAAACTTTAAAATTTATAAAAAAGCAATGGCGACATCTCTCGTTCGAATTATCGTTGTAAAACGATATTCGAAATTGTTTGTATGCTGTAAAGGATATAACAATAGATGCGCCAAGCATTGCTTCAAATGCTAAATAACAATGTAGAAAGAAGGAGTTAAGATTTTCGTCGCTGTGGTTATCAGCCGTTTAGCTCAGTGGCTAGAGCGTCAGGCCGCGAATGCCGAAGACGTGGGTTCGATTCCCACAGCGGCGACAATCTTTTCGTACTTTTTCTACATGTTTTAATGTTCAATCTTAAGTGCAGAGATTAGCACTATAAAAAACTTTAAAATTTATAAAAAGCAATGGCGACATCTCTCGTTCGAATTATCGTTGTAAAACGATATTCGAAATTGTTTGTATGCTGTAAAGGATATAACAATAGATGCGCCAAGCATTGCTTCAAATGCTAAATAACAATGTAGAAAGAAGGAGTTAAGATTTTCGTCGCTGTGGTTATCAGCCGTTTAGCTCAGTGGCTAGAGCGTCAGGCCGCGAATGCCGAAGACGTGGGTTCGATTCCCACAGCGGCGACAATCTTTTCGTACTTTTTCTACATGTTTTAATAGCAGGGCTTGTTTGGATTTCATTTAGCAGCATCAATTTATAAATTGCCTTGTTTTACGAAGGCATTACAGTAAAATACGTATTAAGCGGGAAAAAATATCCCAAATCCCGTCGCGTAAATTCGGTTAAAGCATTGGCCAGAATTAAACGTTCACCCCCTCCCCGTTACGGTTGCTCTCATTAATATGTTAAAGCCCTCCGAAAACGGTCCATTGGCGACACAATCTGCAGCATCCGAGTCGCAGACAAATTGCAGCAATTAAAACTAGATTGTTGTTATTTAACGGGTCCGTTGCAGATGTGTGCGGATCCGTCCTCTCACCCACTTACTTAAATTAAATTTAAACTTTAGCACTTTGTCAGAAGCCGAATGAGAACAGCTATTATAGCGTCTGGGTTTTTTCCAAGTTATTCCGCTGCAGTGCTTTAAATATGTAAAGATATAGCCTCGGTTTTCCCCGGAGCTTGTGAAGTTTATATTCTTGAATTAAACAGAACTAGAAGTTCGGTTAATGATTATGGACGCGGCATGAGTGTCAAGGGAAATCTGGAAAAGTTTACGCCGTTTTATGATGGCTGAATGTTTCATTATTCAACATTTTACGTGGTAACGACGGCGAGGCTTCGGCTGTTGATTTATGGTTACTGCGAGTTTAGAAGCCCTCGCGACTTTCTGCATCATTGTCGTGGTCAGAACATAAGACTGTCACAATAAAATATTTGGATATAGAAAAAAATTCTTGCTCTGTTTACTAAAACTGACGTTGTTTTAGTGATTTTAGGGGCGCTTTTTGTCTCGATCGTGGCACGCTCCATTCATTCATCCAACATTTCGTAAAATATTTGATAGATGCAATTTTTCAGGCTAAAATTTGTCATTAGTTAGTTAATCTGTTATTTTTTTATAAAAAAATTCAACATCATTAACACTTCTCAAGAATATAAGCTAAATGAAATCCCATTTGGGCGCACATTCAGATAATTGCCTACATTCATGTATTGATTTCGCTCCAGAAATGCATAAAACTTTAAGGGCTGATATAAATAGGTCGGTATTCGAGAGGAGAATGAATTACCGCCTTGCCGAAAGCCCGTATTGAAACAGTTTCTTTATCGGGGCGTTGAGCGCTGTTTACACTTTGCGGTGGGAGTGGGAAAAGTTGCGGGGGATGTAAATTGAGCGACTTCCCGTGTTTTATGAATTGTCGCCAGAACCGCCGGGCGTTTGCAACTTGCCTCACCCGAACCAAGTTTGGCTTCAAACATTCTACGTTAACCGTAAACTTTGCAAAAGTGCCTCCAAAAGTAATTACAGTGTTGCCCTCACTAAATTAGGACGTTAAGTTTCTTATTCGACTGGACGCTGAAATTCTTCGGTACTTTAAGCCTGAATATAATTTTATTTAACTATTGATACTCTCACATATCGTGAAGAGCGAATATTACCTACGATTGGAGCCTACTAATACAGTATGATCTGTAAATTGTATTCAATCAGAATTCTCCAATGACTCAATCGTCTGTTTTCCTTTCGTTAACGTTAAGGGCATGCCGGGCACAGTCTTGGTCCCTCTGTTCTCTCAAAATTCTAGGGACCCTGGTAATAAAAAATATTTCAACACAATTTTTTTATGAGTTTGTGTTGTGATTTATTGTGAATTGCATAAGCCACGATGTATATTGTTTAGATTAACGACTAATATATTGATAGAAAAGTTGTGTATTTTTTCTGTAGCTAAAAATAATGCTTAAGATTGGAATGGGTGTGACATGGTTGTTATTAAAATGACACAAATTTCTTTACTATTAATTAACATATTATGACAAAAAATATTTATAATACCTCACATTGGTGACGAATAACATTGGATATCTAAAACATATCGCCATTGTATATACATAAATGGGAATAATGTTATAATTTAATTTATGATTATTGTTACTTTACAAATTTATGATTTTTTTTATAATAAAGAATTTCATTTTATTTTCGGACTCAAGGCACCAATGTCATATTAACTACGAAACGTTTCAGGTAAATTCGAACACTCTTGCGGCAAAAATGAATATAACGTTGGCATATTATGAGAGGATGTTTTGAAAGTCGAGTGTAAATTATACATAATATCACCAATACATTTTACACAAACTTTTAACTGTTTCTTGCAGAATAAAAATAAAATCGAAAGAAGAAATAAATAACAGAATGCCACACTCAATGTTAAGTAGGCACCTGAAAGTTGAAAGGAAAGGAGCTGAAGAGACATTTACTCGTTATAGATATTCCTATGTAAATTAAGACTAGAATGGAATGGACATTTGACAAAGATTACTCTTCGGCGGGCTCAAGATTAGGGTTTGCATCCCGGGAGACAGCAATTAAATGTACCGTTCACTTCCATCTGAATTTCAAATGACGCCTTCGCGCAGCGGGCATCTGTTGTTTCTACAGATCGCTCGGAGGGTTCAGGACCCTTGAAGTCATCTGTGAAAGCATGTTATGATTCAATTTCTGACAGCATCGGTTCCGCATCAATAATTGCAATTAGCGTTTGGGGTGTTCCGATGGGGTTCTCTTTGGGCTGGTATATGTAATAAAATAAAAATATTTAAGTACATATTTATTAAAACACCACAAACATACGGAATAAAATATACTTAACATTATAAGTAGATAAAATTCATAAAAAACAGTGGGACTGAAGCCGGGGAGATTAAACGGCCTGAAGTGAGGGCGGGAGGAATATAACACGACAGACAATGGGGTGTCGAGGGGATTTGCACCAGTATTTAAGAAGTGGCCCATGTTGAAGTGGTTGTCGCCTCAAATTTACTGAGCACGGCTGTAAAAAAGTGTGTCTGAGTAAGTACCATGGCCTCACAGAAGACTAGCCTGAAGTTTCACTCGCTTCAACCTTCGCGTTTCGTCTGGTGAGTGAGCCGGGCCCATACTTTTAAAGGTTGTCAAGCAAACCATCTGGTATTGTAGATGTCTTACAGCGATGGTATTCATTTTACATAACGTGAACCGCCTGTTCGGTTGACAACTTTTCATGTTTAAAAAAACAAAACTATTGAACAAAATTAAAAAAATATGAAACCAATGCATGTAAAGATTTTCGAACTAATGGAAAATGTTCTCGTTTCCCTATAACACACCTACGCACACGGAGTCGCAGTAAGTGTAAACCAATGTCTTTAATCACGTAATACTATCGGTACAATTGAAATACAATTACAATTGTAATGAGGCGATATATTGTGTCTAGACGTGAACATAAGCTTAGCTATATGTATATACAGCGTGTCGTTACAACCGCGACAATAAATGAACACACGTCTAACGCTACTTTCCAATAATCATAAAAATATGAAACGTTAAGAAATCCATAATTAAAAAAATATATTTTTCAAACCAACTAATTAAATAAAAAAGAAACAAAATTTGTAACATCCTATACAACCACAACTGACTGATTCATACATTCAGAGACTTTATCATTCGTTGCCAGAACGTCGCATTACAAGTCTCTCCTTCTAACAGTATGTTTTATCTCTTTTAAATTCATTCAAACCATTCATATGCTTTGTGACCTTTACAAATGAACTTTACGTTACAGTTTTATACGTAAGGATGTTCTAAAAATGTATGTTTAAAGAATGTAAATGTTTAATACAATTTAAAAAAGTTATCCTTTATATGCGTGTTCATTTATTGTCGTGATTGTAACGACACGCTGTATAATAATGCTTTTCTTTTTAGAATTAAGAAAAATTAATTAAATTTAGATTCTGTATTAAATAACAAAATTCAATTTGAAATTCAATTGGATAAGTAAAAAATTGAAACCGTCACATCCTTCATAAGCAATACAAATACGAAAATAACATTTTATCCAAATATACTACAGTAAGTACCGTAGCAAATAATACAAATCATTAATGAAATATGTCTTTTATCACTAAATCATACAATGATAAATATAAATTGTTGTACCGAAGGATTTCATTTTGTAATCGAAAAGTGATCATAAATCATAATCCGACGACGTTTGGCCATTAATTTTGTATCATTGTTCAAGAATACATAGATAACGGAGTAATAAACTTGTCTCAAATACGGGAGCTTTGACGGCAAACATCATAATTTCGAATTGTAAAAGGCTTTATTCACATTAAATTATATTTATAAAAATTAAGTTCACGAAGTTAGAGAGTTTGTTTGAACTCACTCATAACGGAAACTCTAATATAAACTTACTAAATACTTGTTGCGTAATAAAGCGAGTTTATTAAGCGAAAACTAGAAAGTACAGCTCTTTCAGTTTATGCTAAGACAATTAGGAACTGACAATTATAAACTTTATAGGAATTTATTTATACATGTTAGAGGAGTTTACTTAAGCAAATACATTAAAGATTTAATCTTTGAATGAAAATTAAAACGAAGAAAGAAACACAAATTCATAAGGTATTCGCTTAATGTATTTATGCTAATGTCCTATTAACGCATTTGCGTATAGCTGTAGTAGTAGTTAACAGGGTGTAGTATTTACTATACACTGTTATATAATTTTAAGTTAACTTCAAGTATTTTATTGAACCAGATATCCTTTGTTAACTTGTTACATAAATTGATAATCTATCGATGGATTCGCATGTTTTTTTATTTTTTATTTTGATACCTCTTTTCATGCAATATTATATCCGATGAAATGTTCGACGCGTATTAGTAAAATAATATGCGACCAGCCATGGCAGGTGGTGGCAGTTTCTCTTATTTTTCCATTATAGTACAAACAATTAATATATAACAGAACAGATTTTCATCATCCTCCTGCTCTCATCACACCTAGTTAGGGTCCGCACAATATTTGAATTATGCTGTAAGTGCTTTTAGCTACGGTTTTTACGACCGTCTGCCTGACGTCAACCCTCCTTGGAAACAAACACCCATAACCGGAACAATCCTCTGTAGGTCAATACTTGACCCGTGGGGGATTCGAACCCACGACCTTCAGCGCCGAAGCCAATAGCTTAACTGCTCTACCGAGTCATCGGCGGTGCATGTACTATCGAAATTGTTATAATTTCGAGTTAGTTTTGTTGATATTTGTCATTTTAGTATTGAATATTCATTGAAAATGTGTAACGAATACAGGATGGTGACGTTCACTGATAGCCCTCTAGCTATCGTCCCATCAGCCTCCTCAGTTGCCTGGGGAAGCTCTACGAGCGGCTCTTATTAAACAGGCTCAAAGAGCACGTATTTTCCAACGGCCTTCTGCCGACGGAACAATTCGGCTTTCGAGCTAGACACTCTTGTCCCGACCAGTTATACCGCCTAACGGAGCACATCCTAAAAGGCCTAAACCACCCGAAACATATCAGTACAGGGGCTCTTTTCTTCGATGTCGCAAAGGCATTCGACAAGGTCTGGCACAACGGCTTACTTTACAAGCTCGTACACACCATCCGGGCCTTATGTTGAATCGCTCTTTTCGATATCGAGTCGAGGGCACCCTCTCCACAAGCCGCCGCCTCACGGCCGGCATACCACAAGGCTCCTGCCTCTTTACGCTCCTCTTTACCTTTGCTCTTTACGCTCTACACGAGCGATATACCTAAAGACCCTCACGTCAATCTCGCGCTTTTCGCGGATGACACCGCGCGCTTTTATTCAGACCGCAACCTTAGAATACTAACCACTCGACTCCAAAGCGCCGCCAACCGCCTCGGCGATTGGTTTCGCAAATGGAGAATAGAAATAAATCCCGAAAAGAGTGTGGCGATTCACTTCACACGAATTACTTACCCGTCACATCTTTATAATGGTCCTCGCCAATGCAGAAAGTTGGGGAAAATATCCATTTATGGCCAACCGCTCCCCTGGGAGAAAAAGGTCAAATACTTAGGAGTCACTTTCGACTCGCGTATGTCATTTACTACGCACATTAATAACGTTCGTAATAGAGCTGCGTTCGTCTCCGGCCGGCTACATAATTTAACTAACGCTAAAAGTAAAATGCCCTTAAGGCAAAAATTATTATTATATAATACCTGCGTACGACCTATTATGTCCTACGCATGCATGATCTTCGCCCACACGCACCCTACTCGCTTGTACAAGCTGCAAATAGTACAAAATAAGTTCATCCGCCATCCGGTGCGCAGTGGTATCAACGCAACGTCGATCTGCACAGCGATTGCAGACTCCCGACGATTCGCGAATATTTTAAAGACCTGACCAAACGGTTCTTCGATAGAGCCGAACATCATCTCAACCCTCTGGTGGTAAGCGCAGCAAATTACCAACCCGACACAAACGCGAACGTCAACAAGCGTCGCCCGCGAAACGTCCTCATCGACCCGGTCGAGGAAGGGGACTTAGATACGCCGGACCCACCACCGGGGGTCCCGCCGGATAACACTACACCCACAGCTAGTGTAACAACAAACACAATAGTTCGCCTTCGCCTCCGAGCACGGCGAGACCAACACAACGCGTACACAAGGTACACCCGCGTTCCAGGGCGGTTCTCACCACCCCCAGCCACCGATTAGCTAAAAACACAGTCGACGGCCATCGGGGTCTCGGTCCGCACCGCAACTTCGATGGCCCTTAGATGACATGTCGTAGTTAAACGCGCGCATGAGCACATGCGCGGCCCTACCCACAGCGGAGGGCCCAAACCCGTGGGTTCTGGCTAGCCCACCGGTTCTGCGTCAGATGAAGCTTTAATAGTCTCGGGACTGAAAGGAAAAACATCAGTTAATACAAGATACAAGATACAAGGTTCACTGATATAGTGATCGAAACCAAGGTGTTTATTTCTCGTTTCGTTGGGCCTGAGGGGCAGACGCTGTAACGCTACTCGTGATTCGCGACTCCATCAGGATCGGCTTACTGCTTAAACCTTTTTGTTTCCATACCAATATTCTTTTACTCTCTTCACGAGCGTCACGCTTTTAAAATAAATTTTGTTTATTGTTACCGTTTCATGGTCTATCTCTTTCAGAAGCGTCGTTCGTTACAATCCTGCTTTATAAACAGATTTCACTTATATAGTTTTAGTTCAACTTACAGTATCGATAGTAATGCAGTGTCATCTAAGTGAAAAGTAAAAAACTATACATATAAATGTGTAATATATACTGTTATAATAAAAAACAACTTCTGTGTGCTTATGTATGCACGTAAGTAGTTATACTTCTTTTGCGTAACAAAAGGAAAAATTACTAAAAACGCAATTTTACTCGCACATTTTTTTTTTCCATAGGCGCTAAAAAAGTACAACTTCAAAAATAGCTATTTGTTTCAGAATTTCGAAGAAACTTACGTAGTTCGTGTGTTACGACTAGCGAAACATGCTAATCGAAAGCGATATGAACATCCTTCAGCTTTTAAAACAACATAACTCTTCGGCTAAGCAATATTAATCAGCGGGTGAACGTGAGGCGGAAAGTTTCGCGAGCACCGACTAGAATTATAAAGTAACAATTGAATTGGAAACTTGGCGGTGGAACTTCGTGCAAATTATCTGACCGCGATGGCGGTGTGTGCTTAGGACAGGACTGTGGCTGGGTCCAGCACTAGAGATAATTAGTCCAGGACCAAAGTACACTGACACCGTAAGACATAAAATACATAAATATCTCTCTATCTTATACCTTTTAACGAGTAATTCTTGTATATATATATATTTAATCTGAATCTCGCAAGCGGCTCCAACGATCTTCATGAAATTCTGTAAGCAGTGGGTTTTGCGGGCGATACATCGATCTAGCTAAGTTTTATTTTTAGAAAATGACGTTTTATCCGTGTTTTCAGGCAATGAAAGATATCATTAGAACATGAAGGTTAACAATGTTATAATAGCTCCGGCGTTATAATAACGTTATAATAATCAGGCAGTTTCGAAATCATAAGACCTTGTTTCATGACCACATATTTATGTTGCTTTTTTCGAATGCATTTTCAATTTTTTTTCCAAGTTCCTTCTTTTGTTAGAATAAAAATCTGAGCAAAGCTTGGTAATCCAGGTACTTGTATTAATAAAGACATCAAACATCTCGAGAAAGCTGGCAAATCAATTTTGTTTGAACATTTACATAATAAAGCAGACCAAAGCATCCAGGGCCATAACTGGCTGCGCTCTATGATCAAAGAAAAAAACATCAGACGAAGATAACAATATACGTTATTATTTTTGTATTGGTATTGTAAAATTGTCATTTGTAAAATTTCATTTTTCATCAAATTCCGTTACAGGTGAAACTGATATAAGCGTGTTAAAAAAATAAGAACAAAATACGAGCATTGCACTTTACACCCGTCCTCGGGTAAACTGAAATACAATATCAGCATGCCATAACGGAAAAAACTTATGAAATTCGCAGACCGTAGTAATGAATGTGTCAGTAATAAATTTGACAAAAATCCGGTTATCCGCGATTTAACGAGTCGGCATTGATTTATTAGCCAATTTAATAAAAACCCTCACAGGATTCATCCAATCACACTAAATTCTAATTTATATCTCTCAATAGCGACGCGAATAAATCTTTATTTCAATCAAATAACTAAACTAAAATGGAAAAGAAGCTTATTATTATACGTTTGATATGACACGTGTAATGTATTTAAAATTCCGTAATTGAGAACAAAGAAATAAGATCTCTCGGCACATTTACTAGACATTTACTTCATTACAGTTTGTTTGGTTTGGCTCGATTGGGGAAATGCATTTAGACCACAGGGGCAGACAAGAGTTTTAATCATATTTTTTATGGAAAAGGACGCAAATGATCATCACTGGATAGGGACATCAGAGAAGTTACAGATGCGGTGACGACCTTTACGGTTACTTATAAAGAAGAATTACCGCTGACTAATGTAACGGATTCCTCAGCTTTTAAATGAAGCCACATGAAATACACATTAGATGTCCACGTTTGCTTCCAAAAATTATGAAATAAAAATTAATGATTTGATCTTTATAATATACAGCAAATTAATTTACAATTAAATTCCGAATTTTTAAATTTAGCTTTTTATACATATGAAGGAGCAATCGATATACATAATTGTACATTAACTATCAACCATCACTATATACACAATTGAAATCATTCAACAGGCAACGTCTTTATTAAAACGAAATATATCTGGGCAGTATATGTATTGAAACATTTCCTTCGATACCACATTTATCGAAATAAAAGCGTGCCCACCTTTAAACAACTTCTTTTTAAATGTATTCTGTCTTAGTGTAGTGACTGGGGTAGAGCCACGCCGCAATCTTCGCTACTGTAGTAATGGATAGGTCCGTCCGTTTAAGTACCATGATCTAACTTACTTCTTACACTGCGTTACTTACGTTTCGTCTGGTGAGTGACGTGCCGAGCCTCTATTTATTAAAAAGTGGAAACTTACTTGTAACCTTACGGGTATTGCACATGTCCATGGGCAGTGATTATCACATAACATCAGGTGAATTGACAGCTCGTTTGCGATGGAATAGAATATTTTCTTGCATAAAAAAAGTCAAATTCCTAAAATACAGAAAAATGCCCTGTCATTGGCTGTCCATTGTTACTTAACGTTACTATTATATTATGAGCGGAGGTGTCGTCTACATTCTAGCGCGAGCGAACAGTGTCACTGCAAAAAACATTTCAGAAATTACAAAAAGCTACCGCGTCCGTAGCGCTAAAAGGGAAAATAATTAATGGACTCTACAAAATAAAAGGGATAGTCAGTATTAACGGCGTCCAGTCGGGTACGCATATCGCGCCGACCACGCGCCGCACTTTGTTCCCACTCATTGAGCTGTGTGAAGAGATACAGCTCCCCTATTTCATTTATACCACCCTGTTTATGTTTCTTTATATCCGGAGGCACCGTCCGCTATATAAATTGCTTTTTTTCTCCTCCCGGAGAACAATTTTCTCTTCTCTTTGATGTACAAGGATTAATGTAACGAATTAGAAAATGAATTTGGGTAATTGACTTTTAATCTGAGCATTGAGAAGATGTTGAAAATAATTTTGTTTTTGTTGTTTTTGCTTATTTTCTCTGTAGTTAATATTAACAAATTATTTTTACACGCTCACTCTCATAAAACTTCGACAATGTTTTTTTGCTTTGGATTTGTAATTATAAAAATCTTGTTAAAAGTAAGTAAGTAAAATGTAAAAATGTAAAATGGTGAAGTTCAGTTTAAGGCAACCATTGTTCAAAAGAAAAAAAAACATTAAACACATTATTTTGGTCTTTAAACCAAACTTTTTTTGTAAGTGTAATCAATAGCATAAATACTAAGTATCACGTGGATGAATATCGTCAAGCACAAGACTATTATGTACAAAACTTGAACAATAAAAGATTCCGTAACGACACAACAACTTGAGAATGAAACACAAACCATGATACCACTTGTTCATTTTAAAGGCTGTCGATAAAATTAAAGATGTCGGTTATTGTATCGCAGGAGTTTTTAAGAAAATCCAGTAGGCGACAGTGATAGATAAAGCTGCTAAGACAGCGAATGACAAATGTCATAGCGGGATGGCAGATCCGGGCGCAGCGGATAGTGGAGGATCCGATTTAGCAAACGTTTCCTTGCTCGACGCCGTGAGGGGTGGCACTTACGACCGTTTGTTTCGTCCCGTTCGATCTCTAGAGAAATTTCTTTTAACAGAATCCCGTTCATGTGAGGCTGCTCGACTATTATTTAAAGGTACCGACGACGTCCGCCCGACGATTTATTATCGAGTTTTGAACGGAACGAAGAAAAGGTGATTCTGTTATGAATGGTGCTCATTTTGCACTCGCTTCATTGCTCTTCGTGAGTTTTTAGTCTGGCTGTCTGCCTGTGCAAAGTGATATTTCTTAGGTTAAATTTTATATTAAATATATACTAAATTCTTGTTTTGCACCTTGTGAATATTAGAACTTAAAATAGTTATGAGGTTTCATTAATTTGTATTTTACCTAATATCTATTATTAAGTGTTGTATATTACGTGTTGTGTTATTAAATAATGCGAGATATCTTATCCTTTAAACGAGCAATTCTTTTATGTATAAATAATCGGATTTTCATGAAATTTAGTATGTTTTAGTAGTTTAGTGTAATTTAGATTCGAGGGCGAAAAATCGATCTGGCTAGGTTTCATTTATAGAAAATATCGTTTTATCCCAGTTTTTCAGGAAATGAAAATTTCTTACTATTACGTCGGTAAGATCGAAAAATATTATGCATATTTCATTACTCAATAATTTTTATCTAAATGTAATTTCCAAAATACACGATTTACCAAAAAAAAAAAAACTCTCCAGGTACTATACTTTATAAAGAATTAGTATACTTTAAACCACATCCTTAGTATTGTAAAAGTAAGTTTATTAAAGTACTAAGTATTAGTATATTTTCTCAAGGGCTGTGGACTACCTTTAAACCGGTCTCGGTACGGCCGGCCTTGGTTACCTCACTTAACAGACGATAACGCCCAACGCCCGTTTTCAGTGAGGTACCACTGCCTCACAGAAAACCAGCGGAATTTATTTACTTCACTGGACAAGCCTGTCCATTCACAGTACCTTATGAACTTATATATTATTTTTTATGTAAAACTCGAAGTTCCATAGGAACGCGCAAGCGTCTATTTGAATAAAGTTGTTGCGTATCCCTACCACAGTAAGTGAACACTTATAAAGAGTTTTGATATGTATGCCCATGATTACGGTGTATTATTACAAATTTAAATGATTTGAGATTATATCCGGGGCGTATAAGCATAAAACATTTGTAAAAGCTTATATTTACTGCACAAATCCTGATCATTTTCAAAAATAGTCCAATAAGAAGTTAAAATGAAAGCAAGTAAGTCTTATCGGACACAAGTCTAGGAGGTTTGACTGTTGGTTTAATTTCAAATAATAATTCAAATCATATAGCTATCAGAGAACCACTCGTAATAATATACAAAATACGTTACTTAGATTTTATATTTTACAAAATTATATATAGTATTAATAACGGTTACTTCGGAGATATTGTTTATGTTATGCTTACATAAATCCATTGTCAGAAGTCCGCTCCCCGTACTAAATTAGAACCATCATCGCGCTATGACAAATTACTTGGGCCGAAGTAACACGCTTAAGGGAGAACATCTAAATAACATCTGGTGTGAAAACAACCCGGACGTGTCTCAATAATTCACAAAGGGGCTCAGCTATGGGCAGGACTTAGTAATGTTTGGGCAAACATTTGATCAAGCTCCAACGCATCGCCGACCGCACGGCAAGGGAAGCCTCGGAGGGTTGAAACGGGCTATCTTTTAATGATATGCAAGCGATAAGCAAGCAATTTATAGATCGGAAGGGACACTATCTAGGCAACAAATTTCCGCACGATTATTAGGGGAGAAATAATTTTGGCGTATCCTGCTTTCGATCTCAACCGTCATAATGTAGTTCCGCTAATACTGGCTAAAACTCTATGTATGAAATAAGACAATAACGGAAAATATTAAATATCACTATTTAATTTACATTTTATTGCTAAGATCTTGTTTCACGTCATGGGAAAGGATGGGTTGTCGCAACTTTTCGTAGACACCTTGACATGCAGAAGCCTCTTGATCTGTGCCAATTAGAAATATAATTATGTAGGGTAACTTTTAATTTTTAATGTTAATTTGCACTCAAAATAACATTGAAATATGAGCTAAATATATTAATTGGCGAAAAATTTTTGATAATTTTTTTTTCTTAATTTTTAAGTTTCGATTCAGATCGTTAAGACGATTGTTTTTCAATATCCATGAACATCAGCGCACACTTCCACGTGTTCACAATAGACAAGGAGCAGTATAAGATGTCATTGTGATACATAGTCTCGGTGATATTATATACATAATAGGTAGATATGCCACTAGCGCGCCGAAACCGAGGCACTCAAATTACACCAATTGGCGTAATTAGACTGCTATCTCTTTGCGTATCATAAGTTCTATATCATCTGTCGCAGTCACTTACATATGTCATATAATGTAAAGCGGAACAATTTTTAAACGCCGCGCCGCGCATTATGGACACGCGTCACCTATATTAAACGTCATTTTGCATACTGTACTGTATCGATAACAAAGAGTGCAATAACTTTGCCCGCAGAAAAACGTTATGAAGTTATTGTCAAACTGTATCGAGGATTATTGTTATCTGATTATTTCACACGTCCAATGTGTAAACCATACTGCACCTTGCGGTATTTGCATCGGTCTCATCCCGCGGGAAGTGTGTTCAGTCGCCTCGGCTGCCGTTAATAACGCGATTTTAACTGTTATTGGCGCTATAACGCCTGTTATTTGCCAAATTTGTCGGTTCAAATATTTAAACGCACGCAATTCCTAAAGAGCTGGTAGTAATTAATACGCATGAATGCAGTTCCTATTGTTCTGCGTTTGTATTTCTGCATTGTGCTGCTAAAATTATTTAAGCAAGTTCTAAAAATGATTTTTTTAAATATTTTTCTTTACTTTATAAGTGAGACAATCAGTTGTGCTAAAAAAGCTCTTGTTACTTGAATATGGCATCATTTTATTGACGCCATACCTGTTCTATAAATAATGTGGTAGGGCCATTCAGCAGCTTCTGCTTTTGCACGAATCACCAGGTCAGTCTGGAGAAGTACCACGTTCTCGCAGAAGATCGTCGTAAAGTGGAAGTATTATACTCTCACGTTTTGCCTGGTGAATGAGGTCACTGGGGCCTACTTTTATGAAAGGTTGGCATCGTGTGGTACCTGTGGTAGGGCCACGCAGTAGTCATCGCTGCACGCACGCGTGGGTCTTCTACATGCCCTTGGGGCTTGCAGGTACGGGTATCGAGGATTCCCTCATGACCCGGGCTGCATCTCGAGGGCCGATTAGTGCTCCTCGGTATTTGGTGCCTTATAGGCACAGCAGGATGGTTGTTGTCGTCGTAGTAAGCGGCGACAAACATAATTGGTTTAAAACGCCTATTCGTCAACGGCGTTGTTGCGCACCGTAGTGTTTGGCGAGTCGATTGGTGATTGTACGCATGAATGCGTTCCCTGGGTCTTCCAAGTCATCGCTGTTGCACTAATGGGCAGGTCCGGGGAAGTACCGCGACCTCACAGAAGACCGGCGTGAAGTACCAGTGTTACACTTCTGCATTTCGTCCTGTGACTGAGGTGACCGGGGCCCGCTTTATTGAAAGGTGGCAATGCATCTGAAAACCTACGGTTGTTGCAAACGGGCGGCGGTCACTACTTAACATCAGGTGAACCGACAGCTCGTACGCCAGCATCTCACGTAAAAAAAACGTAGATGCAAAGATCTCAAGGTTGTTGTAGATGCCCGTGGGTGGCGGTACTTTTTACTTTTACAGCAAATTTCCGTTTTCACCTTTTCATTAAAATAGAAATCCTCTCGTTCTAACGAAGAAATCTTCATCGTTTGTAAATCATACAACAAAATTAGTCTAACAATTAGCAACTGTCCGCCTTTCCGTCCTATTCCAAGTTAAGAGTGAACACTGACTTTTATCGAGCGAAAATAGTATTTCTTATCACTAAAAATTTTACTGGAAAATTAAATTCGCTGCCAATTTTCAGTCATTAAAGTTTCACGACAGGCGCGTTGCCAGACAAAAGTAATTCGTTACTGTTTTGGAAGCACATGGTCTCTTAATCTCATTATGAAACATTATTTTAGGTCTCATTTGCCTAAATATATTTTTTTAAGGAATGAAGTACTTACGTCACAAGATACTTAGCATAATATCGATGAAACATTTAAATTAGCGACCGCGATAAGTGATCGACTACCTAGAATATTTTTTACGTAGTTCACTAATCTTAAAAATTTAAGAATTTGAATCTACTTGGGTATCTACATCAGAATTTACATTTATTTCTTGGTTATAAGTGGTTTTCATCTTAGATTTAAAATTATTGTACCCTTCTCTGTCTGTAATAACTCTTTTTGAAGATGATGAAAAAATAAAGTCCTTTATTTTTTACGAAGTTTTCCAATCTTTTAACATAAATATAAAGAATATATCACTCTTTAATAGTTGCCTTTTTATAAATGCCCTCTTTTATATAATTTTGCAGTTAAAGTTGCTGTCTATTTGTTTTTTTAGCACTAGAATCATTTATTCTTGACGTTTTAAGATAAATATGCTTAGCCTTTAATATTGACCTAAAGTCAATATAAAAAGTTATTTATATCATCTAATCGGCAATATTGTTTTTTAATAGCTGACAATGTCATCCCCACAATAATGAGCCCCAGTGCATTAGATAAAGACAGATGAGTTATGATGAGCATATTAATTTTAACAAAATCTGTAAAGATTCGAAAATCATATCAGGTACCTACCTAACATTTGATTTCGAACAACATACCTATGTTGTTCGAAATCAAATGTTTACTTACTTTGCCCACATTTATTGTTAACTATCGATTCATGGTAATAATATAACGGATTGCGTCATATCCTACGGCAAACAGAAGAAACAATGGGTTACCCTCGCTTGCCAGCACACCCTCTGCGGGGAAATGGAGACGTTTGTCTTCAAATATATTACAATAAACAAACGGCAGGCCCTCGCCGGGGGTCCTTAAAATCATTGAGACATCACCAACATCAAATTGCCTCAGTGCCGTATTCAACTGTTTAAATGTTTACTCGCACAGTAAACGGATATTGTCTTTTTAATTACTTACTGTTCATAATTATTTAACAGTATTATTAGTTCAGGAATCACATAGGTTCTTAAACTTTCATACATATAAATATAGATAAAATAACAAAATATTATAACGTTATAAAACCAACATTATCAGATTGCGTAGTATTATAAAATAAATATATGCAGGAAGACAATTTTGAAATATGATAATATAATTAAATAAATATTTAGCATAGTTTCCAAGCAAATCATTGGAGGCAACGTACTGTACGGGTTATTTAACTCGGTTGTTAAAGTAAATCGAGTACAAATTTTTCTCTAGTAATCATATAAAAGCTTAACCCAATTTTAAAATATGAAGTTCTCTTAGCTCAAATATTGTAATCTTTGCTTTTAATGTATTTAATTGATGCTATTAATTTTAATTAAGGTTTAAATCTTGATGTGATCAAGAGACGATTTTATATTTGTGATTAATCCCACACGGAAATAAACTCGTTTAGTATTGATAATGAATAAACGACGTCACGGATTATAAAATGGATTACCGAGTAACAAGGAGAAAAGAAAAGTAGAATGAACATTACAAAGTCGAGGCAACGACTCGCTCTAAAAACCCGAAGTCAGAACAAAAACTCGCGCAACGTGTTCGAGATAGCAAGCTTCCCCTAAAGTCATATATCATGGGAACAACCTGGAGGTTCTGTTTTCCTACAGCTCACAATATAAATATAAAGCTTTTAAAACAATTATAAATTTTATTTTTAGTGCTAGTCACTACACTCAAGATAAAACTTAAATGTGAATTTATTAGAGAAGTGACGACATGCTGTTAAGTATGCATGCTAGATGGTAAAAAAATGCTAACAGTGCAATTTCGAAAGTAGACATCATGCTTTTAGAGCCGTGATGATATCACCGTTTAGCTTAGTAATTCAGTGCCTGGGCACGTGGTGGCACATATGGAGGACGCAGCTTCGAATCCCGCAGCACAGAAATTTTTTCGATAATGTATGTAAATAAACTCGTCTGTCGTACTTGAATAAACAGACAGAGTACTTGCCTGGACTAATTTAGATAGCTTTGCAACGTTATTTGATTAAACCATAATATATTAAGCTTCAATGTAACTTACAATAACATGTATAACTTAACGGTGGTAGGGCCACGCAGCAGCCTCGGCTGTTGCACGAATGGGCAGGCCCGTCCGGGTAAGTACCACGACCTCACAGAAGACCAGCGTAAAGTGGAAGTATGGCAAATACTTTCGTGTTTCGTCTGGTGAGTGAGGTAGACGGAGCCCAATTTTCAATAGGTTGTCAACGCATCTGTAACCCGCGGGTGTAGCTCTTCCATGGGCGGCGGTATTCACTTAACATCAGGTGAACCGTGTGCTCGTTTGACAACCTTTCGCATAAAAAAAAAAAATAAAAAAAAATGTTTTATGTATATTTAATATTTACTACCATATTTAAGATGCTTGTGAGTATTATCGAGACCTTACCTCTTCCATGTTATTCATTACTTAATTTTTGTAAATACAAACTTTTTCATACAACTTTACTCATTTCCGCCTCTTTTATAGTTTGATCAATGTTTTTTTTAAGTTAGTTCTTATCCATATTCGGTAAAAAAGACTTAAAATCGACTAATCAATTCTGTGTGAATTGTATTGCAATTGTGAAGCGCTCTTTGTTTCTCCATTGCCAAAATTCTTCAATGTAGATTTAAGTCGCGAAACATCGTTTCTATTTGTCATAAGTCAAGTACTGCCGAACAAGTCTTGTAAAAAAGGGCTGAAGGAGAGACGTTGGAGTGTACTTGTATAACACAAAAGGTACGCCCTTATACGCGGTTCGGGTTGGGTTACGGTGAATTTATTTCAGCATCCATTTGTCTCGATACTGCTATCGTTTATCTCCTTTTGACTGGTTTCCAGTTATCCTATACTCGAATCTCGCATTTTAAGAATAGATTGAGGAAAATTCTGCATCGTAAAATATTGTTTCTGCTGTGCAGCGTAAAATAAATCAGGGCGCTACCGTGTTTGGTGCTTAAATTTATTATGCATTAGAAAAAGTAACAAAAAAGGAAACAATAATATTTTTATTCGTATTATAGATTAGTTGGTGTGAAATAATGAAGAGTGATCCTGTAGATAATAAAGTACATAAATAAACCTTACCGTATCAGTTTTTGTTGTGTATTCATTAATTCTTAAATAACTACTTTGGCAAGCTCTCTGGGGAAGTATCACAGTTTCACAAGCGACCAACGTGAAGTGAATTTAATATACTTTAGCCTTTCGTCTGGCAAGTGAGGTAACTGGGGTTTTCAGATGTTTGGTGACACATCTGCAACCCGTCAGGTGTTGCAGATTCGTAGAAAAGTCCATGCGCGACAGATATCACTCAACATCAGGGGAATACACTCGCTTGTCAAATTTTCACATAAAACGGCCAACAAATCCTATTGCGCGGATAGAATAATTCACAACAATTCACAGCACAACACATGTCTCATATCGTGTTTTACTTTTCAGAAGACTTAAGCATGAGGTCTTCATATAATGGTAATTGGCTTAGTTCCTCTATTAAATAAATAAATAATAGTAGGAACCAAAGGCATCCCGTGGTATTGTTTGTATATGTTCATATGGGGCAATAATTTATCTAAGATAAACAATGCAAACAAACCTACGTTTTTGAATATAACGGATTTTATCTTTTTTTTATTTACCTTTAAATAAGAAAATTACCGGGAGCTTTATCAAAACAACATATTTTGATCAGGTTTTTTATGAAAGCATGAAACGTTCGCGAATCAGGTGCAAAACAAGATTTTTTTTGTAAATGTAGTCTCCAAGCCTCATATTATGTTATAGCGAAAGCTACAACCTTACGTCATCTCATATCCAAAATATGACGTTTATTTTAACATTTTGGAAACCTTAAAAATTTCGGAGTTAAAGAAACTAAGGAGTCATGGGTAACATACTTACTTGCAACAAGTTAAATTGTGCCGGTTTCCGCTTGATCAGTTCCCACGGGGTGCACAGAGCAAACACAATTATTTGGTTGTTATTGTCGGAGAGGACTTGTTGTGAAATAAGAAACTGTCAGTCGTACGATGGCCGCCGCCGATAGAGCACGAAGACCTAATATTGCCTCAGCTCTAAACATGTCTTGGTGGATATTGCGCAGAGCTATAAATCAGTGGTTAAGTCACTGCGGTACTTATAGAATTGTCAATTGTGATGCAGCTAACCGCAGTTTAACAAAGACAAATAATTCAATAGAAATATGTGCTTAATACAGAAATTTTATATAATAAAATCGGAAATAACCGATAATGTTTTTGTCACAAACAATTTAGTGTTTAAGGTGTCCGTGAATCAACTACGCGAAGTCTGTTAAATGTTTGTGCAAACACAATTTCAATTACACCACATAGTTCCAAAGGCCTGTTGACTATTATCGGAATTGAGCCATTGGCCACAGCACAGTTAAAATTTAATAATAAATTGATATCGTGATTGGAATGAATGATAATTTTTAATCTAACAATAAACCCCCCGTATAGATACGTCAAAAAGCAATTTATAAGCTGCGACAGCTCAATGCGACAAATTGTCGTCGGATAACGAGACGATGCTTATCTGTGATCGGCCAATTGTAAAGAAATTTATGTGCCACTAGATAACTCGTACACTACGCCCGCATCTCCCAGCTTGTGATCAGAATTGTGCATTATGAACACTTCTGCAACGTGAGTTAGAGTTAGACACGATACATTGCTTGCTTATTTCGTTTCCTTAATACAAAGGCTCTCACTAAGTCTTCGATAGTTGCAACGTTGGTTTTTTTAAAGCTTTTTTCGCGTTTATAATTCCTCGGCCGTGACCAAGAACCGATTGTTATCACTTGATTGTTGGATGTTGGCTGACAACGCGAGCCGAATAGATAGTGATGGAAACACAATGGAATTAAGTTGTGTTAAATCAAACTTGGTTCCATAGATCGTTAGTAGAATATGTAATGGCGGTTATAGTTGGGGTCCCGATTAAGAGAATTATGGATTCATTCCATGAAAATTTAACACTTAGTAACACATACTACAACATTTTAAGCAGGACTAAAATTTTCAAAAATAATAATTAAATGGCACTAGTTTATGGATTGTATCGAGTTTTTGTTTTGATTTCTAACTCCCGACGTTTCAAATGTCCATGGCCACGGGACAGACAACGCAGTTGCACGTCTTCATGTCAAAGATAACCTGGGCTAACATCAGAATTTTTGTTTTCATTTAATATTTATATATAATATTCGCGTGAAATCAACATTTCAAAAATACGTTCATGATTACTTAAAAATTGCTAAACACCGTATTCCTCAAGTTTTATTTTACTATTCCAACTTTTTTAGAATTTTGCTTTGAATTGAAAAAGTGAATATAGGATTGAAGAAATTGACGAACAAAATCATAATAAAGTAGTTATTGTGTTGTTGATTGAGTAAATATTTAAGTACAAATCCAGTTTCTTATGTTGAATGTTTGCCACACAAGCTGTTGCTGAGTGCGAAATGTGGTGTCTGCGAACATCGTTACTCTTCAAATTAATCCGAGAGCAGCCAAGAGGTCCACGCGGTAGACAGGACTATCCGCAGCGATTGGCACCCAGCGAGGTGTAAAGCCGGTATTTATTAAGCCCGATAACATCCGAGAGCTCCGAATCAAGCCCGTGTCGCTGCGGCATAGATCGTATAGGAATATTAATGGCTCGAGTTGCGGTATGGGGTGTCTGTGGGTAGATTTAATCGCTTAGGGCTGCTGCGGTGGCGATTTAATAACTTTTTAATATATAATACGTCCTATGATTATGGTGACATCCTTTCCCTTATGTTAATCAAAGCAAAATTTTTATTAATGTACACTATAAATACTTTTAAGGGCTGTAGTGCACATGACATGGTAAAATCAACTTGCACATTGTTCACTACACGTGAAGTTTTAAAAGCAATATATACGTATCCCGTCAGAATTGATAAGCCATACATTTAAAGTGTGTAGTAGCAATAGGCCAATATGATTAGGATCTAATAGAGGTTTAGTTACATATAAAAGAGAGATGGTGCATTTAAAGTTCTCGACATAATTCTGATCAGATTGACAACATTTCACTTCTTTGGCAAAACACGCGAATACTGCGCTGTTAAATTAATAATATCAAGCGCTATTACAGCTCAATGGAAATTGGTAAAAATAATGACTACAGTCACAAACAGAAGTATTTACAGTTTAAATGTTCATATTGAACGAATGAGTTTCATTTACTTTGTATAATAACAAGAAATTAATAATTTAAATGTTCGTTTAAATTCAGCGCCACCCTGGTAATACCGGTTTTCATACCGCGAAACGCATTACGGTTAATTCAGCAATAACGTTTAATGCTCTGTTTATGCTCTACAGAATGAGGTGTCACATTATGGTAATATATTTAAGTAACAAATTATTGCAATGTATATAATAATATAAGTGGATTAATCTCTGCAGACATAGTATCTTATTGGGCTAAGCGACTGATAGTAGGATTTATATCAATTTTCCTAGTAGTAGTGCAGTGTTAACGCGCGGAATGTCACTTCAGCTTAGTTAATCAGCGTTTTGAAGGTTCACTGTAATTTTTGTATAATACATCAACTGATCATCAGATCATCCGTGTGTCAGTGTATAAATGAGGCGTGGGTAACAAAAAAAATTATAACATGGAACTAGGATAAATAGAAAAAAATTGGTAACGGTAAAAATTAAATAAAAAGATATTGAACATATCTCACCAATTAAATATAACCTACACTTTCAAGTCATCTAAGGTAGGAATGGATATAGAAAATAACAAATTACAAATATCATAATTTTACTTACTGAGGAAGAGTTTGGCTAATTGATGGCACATTATCCTCATAATCGAGTTCTGCTCATTAACGATACTGTTGTAATGATATCTACAATATATAATGCTATTGCCGCCATCTATGTTTTCGTATGTTGTCTATGTAGGTATCATATTTTAGTCTATGAATAAAATAGACTTTTGTCTGTCTTTGTAAGTGACTTTGTTGTTATTCATTAATTTTTTTCAATTAGAGTCGCTATTATTATTGTTTTTCTCTGTTCATGCCACAGCGGCTTATCGTATTTCTATTGAATTTGGAATGTCCCATACATTTTCCAATAATTAAGAGCTTGTTGCGTTTAAGAAAATAAGGGTGAAATTTCGAGTAAAACTAGCAGAAGACGAGAATCGATTCGAAACTCGGACACAGCCCTCGCATGCGGGGGTTGAGTTTTGGCACGGGTACGCACGCCCGGGGCTGGGGCCGTGTCACAGGGCCGGCTTTGTTCATATTTATGAAATGAACTCCAGATAGCGGCACTATTGCCCACCTCCGCCTATAACTCACTTTTGTATCGCCGGGCTCAAGAAGTACAGGGCCGGTGCAGTTTGCGTTCCATTGCCAAATGCCCGATGCAATTTTTGAATTGTGCTTACTGCGGATCGTGGATGTATGTACATAAGAGAGGTTATACTGCATTGTGCATGTTACAGGTATACGGTCATTATTGCACAATGGGAGAAATTTGTTTCACAAAACATTGACGGGGAAAGCTGTGATTGTTTGGAAAATATATCGCGATTATTTGAATGATTCATATGTTTATCTTTTGCATTCATAAAACGACTGTTCAAAATTAAATCTGATTTTTTTATGTGCGATCGTGACAAGTTGGCAGTTCACCTGATGTTATATGATAAGCCCCGCCCATTGACATTTGCAACACATAACTACCCTACGGCCCTACACCATATGTTATACATATGTGGTAGGGCCACGTAACAGTCCTCGCTGTTGCACGACTTGGTCGGCGGGAAGTGGAAGAATTATACTTGTGCGTATCGTCTGGTGAGTAATTGGGGCCTTTAAGACGATTTTTTAAACATGAATTATATTGGTAAAATGTACTTCAATTTAAACGGCATAACTAGATAATAACTTGGTGAATTAAACTGTCGCAAAATTTGACGCCACTGTCAGCTGCATATTGAATATTAAAAATACATGATAGCCATTAACCAGAAAAGTAAAAGGATAAATTTACTGTTTTTGATTGAATCAAAACCAAACAAAATGTCAACCTTATCCTTCAAATATACAGAGCCCCGCAGATCCGTTGTTGGTGATGGATCAATTTGTATCGCCGTCCCTCTAAAACCTTCATGACCATCCGCACAGAATTTACGACCTAAAATCCGCAGCGTAGAGATAAATTCAGCTCATATGAGTTCCGGTCCGATCTAAAGTCGCAATAAACCAGTAGATGGGAATTGGAAGCGGCTAGCTTAAGATGGCCCGTATCCCGCTCCTTGGTTTCGTCCGTTTTATCGTACCGCCATTCGGTTTGGAGCGGTACGGCGGACCATTTTATTTTGGGTGAGTTCAGTTAAGCTGTAATTGTATGTAATTTGTGCGCATGAGATGCGGTGTGCCAAAGCTTCGTTAGTAGCGCGCGGGGTGCTGAAGTCCATTGTCAGCGTTCGCTTGTCTTCGTTGCGTGTTAAAATTTCATTACTGCTGTAATACATAGGCACTATAGGGTAATCCCCGGTAATAACTAGGGATTATCCTATAGCTAACTTTACAAAAGAACACGTGCGATTTTGCCTATAATTTTTTTGGACATTAATTGCTCTCCATAAACAGCATATAAATAGCTTAAAATCATATGATTTAATATATCTAGATTAAACATTTTTACGTATACGTTCTTATTCACATAATTTCCGTTATCAATACCATAATTTTGCCTTAGTAAAACTAATCGCTTATTTAAAGAAAACGACGAACATAAAATCCCTTTCATTGAAATTAAAATCTGGTAAACGTCCGGAGATATTCTTAGTATTAACGGTCCATCAAACTTAAACCAATGGTGCAGCTAGAATTAACGTCGAGTCCAATTTGTTTTCGCAACAAACACTCATTAGGACGGGGGGAAGCAAATTTGGCGCGCGACAAACGCGCTACGGGCTTCCAAAGTCCGCCGTACGTTAATTCTGCCTAATCCAGGTGGAATTTCAAATCGGCAGCGGAGTTGAAGAGATTCCAAATGCGCGTGGGGCGTCGTTAGGCTGTGCCGGCGGGGGGCGACAGAGTTTATTTACCCTGGCCATTAGACGCCTAATGAGACACCTTTCGCTGCGATTGCGACTCGAAGCCGTTTCGGTCAGTTTATCCGGCCGATCCGACCTCCGCGTTTAGAGCCTAGCCAGTACATTTGTACGGCGGAAAGAAAAGGGCTAGTTTACACCCAGTGAATAATGTACAAGTTTGTACTCTCTATTTGAAAATGAACATAATGATCAGAAGTCATCGCTAACTTATTGGCTGTGTCTTTGGACCCGCGACCTAAGGACGGGGTGAGGAAATTGTATTGTATATGTATTTATTTACAAAAGAAAAGTATGTTTAAGTATGTTTATCAGTTATCTAGTATCCATAGTATAAGCGTTGCTTTGTTTGGGACTAGACAACGTTGTATAAAAATGTGTCCGAAATATTTAATATTTATTTAAAAAAATTATATTTCTGTTTTTGGTGATGACGTTCTTTGCAGGTGACTGTGATTAATGCCCAAGTGATGATGCTATCACCGTCACTTGTGCATTAACCGTCAGTGCGATTTTTCATCAAGTAATGAAGTTAATGAGTAAAATGGTTCTGAAGAGCGTTTTTTAGCCTCAAATAAGTTAAATACTTCACTTTTTATACATGCTACGTCAGCGTTGTTACTTATTAAAACTACATTAACAAATTAAAAAAATAACTGTTACTCTAAAAATCAGTGAGGTTGTTATCTAGAAACGTAGGTTACGACTAACAGATAATTATAAAAAGGTCTTGCAGCTTGAAAATCGATGTGGGCTAAACTAATTTAATGGGCGAACGTTTGTAGAAGGGCCCTTATCTTCGCCTAGGCACCGGGCCAACGTGCCTCGTGTTTCCGTTCCAAAAGCGTCCCCCCCGCGAATTGGGCCCGCTGAACTTTCGGGCCCAATTCGCCGCGAGCCCATCGCGGATCGAGTTGAAGGCTTAACATTTTTCCCGTCAACCTCGCAGCGAGGACGAATCGGATCACAACAAACGGCCGCCCATTACGGCGTCCGCCGGGCCCCGCGCTATCGCCCGCCCCGGCCGCCCTTTGACAAAGTTCTATTAGCGTAAAGACCCTATCTTTTTGTCGTGACTTTTGCAAATTAAGCTCATTAAACAGAGCGGGCACTCTTATCAACTCGGTCTGCATTCTTTAACAACTTATTTCCTAGTTGGGCCCCGCCGGAGGGAGTTCGGTAAGGTCACAGTGTAAGGGAAACAGGTGAGTCTACGTATTGGCTTTCTTGATATATTGAGTTGGGTATGTATTCAACAAAAAACAATGATATATAATCTGTAATTAATAAATTATACTAAAACGTGAAACAAAAACATTGTAACCCTTTTTACGAAAATTACGTGGACGGAGGAGTATGAAATTTGCCACACTTATAGTTTGTATAGAGAAGAGGTGCCGAATGCTAATATTTTTTTACAAATTATGCATAAAAAATACATTAAATCAATATTCAATAATTAAAATACATTAAAAATCAAAAATAAAATATAGGAAACATTACACACACTACCATGTAAGTTATCACGCTCTTGTGCATTGTATTTGACAATAGATTAATATTGTTCAAACTTACAATTTAAATTAATTATGGTCGAATTTTGACCACTCGGCGTCTACTAGTTTAAATAAAAATGCACGAAAAGTTTATTGCCACCATGGGAGTCGAACTCACGCCGTCCGCTTTAGCCACTAAGCTAAACGGCTGATTACCACACTGACGAAAATCTCAGCGTATTTTATTCACATTGTTTTTTTGCATTTTAAGCAATGCTTGGCGGATATTAAGTACAGGGATTAGGTAGTACTATAAAAACTTAATGTAAAATTAAATCATTTATTATTATAAAGGTGCTTTAAATTGGCCCAGCAAAACCTCGCTATTAAACTTCTATTCTTTCCTGTGTAAACAAAATACATATCTACAAAAATGGAGTGCAGCGCTGTTACGTACACTGTGACTATTTCTCATTCGGCAAACTAATCTCTGTTATTACGCATATAAAAAGGTAAAAGAAAACAACTTCTTTAGTAAATTTCATGGCAAATGAAATTTAAATTAAACAATTTTGAGTGGGACGATAAACGGGGAAAATAAAACATTTTCTAGTTCAGTTTACATTTAATTCTATTTATATTAATAATGATCGTGTATCTTTATTATAATTTCAGGTTAGTTACATAATAGTTCTCATTTCGCTCGTCACTATATTGACCGATGTTGACCTCACGGCGTGAACATCTTGACATCTAAGTTCGTTCTATTGCATTTTTAGCAATGATTGGCGCCGTCGTGACTATTTTTCACATGCGAACGCATTGTGATATATATAATAACTCTTTTTTTACTTGAGACAGCTCATTTTTAAATCAATATGCTCATATTAAAATTAATAATAATTATGAATATAAATATTTTGAAGATATGCGCAGTCCGCTAATCCGCTTAGGGGTCTCATGGCGGATTTTGTCCTAATACCGCAGGGTATATAATTGATATATGCTGTCACCATACATTTTATATAACTACTAATTATTAAGTAATACCTACTGGTATATAAAAAAGTTAACAAGAATCATATTTATAACATTACATATTTATAAACCCAACCGAGAGAAGGAAACAACTGAATATCCCCAATTATAATAATATTAAGAAAAAAACTATTTTGATTGAACTTAGTATATATCATCAGTGTCCATGGACCTTTGAGGAAAATATTAGGCGGAGTTGAAGGTTTATTACCCTTAGTCAGTGATTAAAGTGATCATAAGGTTGCGAAATGAAAATCATTTATTACGTGACCGGCGCAAATATTTCCCTCCTCGGGGTGGAAGTTGCTAGAAAATTTAAGTAGATTTCGCGCCGTTCACAAATCTCTCGGTTGCCAGAAGAAGACGTGTTGGGAGACATCATAAAAGAAATGTTACCAGTGATGGGAACACATACGCGACTAGTATTATTCTTTCAAGACCTAAAAATGTAATACGGATATTGAAAAGACAATTTTACTTCGATTACGTCGTTCCATAGAGATCGAGATTTATTATCCTGTCTAAATCTTGACGGCATAATTATAATAACGATGTCAAACTAGTCATATTGCTTAAGAGAAAATTAAAAAAAAATTAATCTTTCGCAGCGACAGGTATTTTAATAATGTATTATTTTTTGAAGCCAACAACTTAATCTAACCAAATTGAAATTCATCTTTACATGTATCATGGTATCGCATGAATATGTAATACATTTGTACAATTGTGAAATAATTAAAACCTAGTCATAGAAATTGAAAATAGAATTAAAACGAGGGTAGTATTTATTAAATAAATTTTCCTCTTTTAATAGCACTTCCTTGGTTATAGAATAAATGTAAACTTTGGGACCTTTGAATCGAGATTTATCAATTTCTCCACCAAAAGGCCTTTCCAAATCAAAGATTAATAAAGTCATAGGCTTGTTCAACTCATCGCAATGTTTGAAGTTAGCTGCTATTGTATGTAATACAAAAAAATAAATACAGAAGCCATCAAAATTTTATATTAAAATTTAATGTACTAAAATATGTCGTTTGGTTGAAAATTTTATCACCTGTGTGTTCAATTTTTCTGACTAATTATGTCTGGGTAATTGTTATAAAGGTCGATGGTTTGTCCCGAATAACAAACAATAACAAACAAGTAAATGGTTTTATATCAACGTTTCATATTTTTTTCGTTAATTTCTCGAAAACAATGATATACCGAAGGTCTTGTTAGCTCAATTTCTCGGAATTTTGTACAATTTAAGGATAGATTTGATCAAGAATATTTCGACCAGACGTATGGGCGAACGGCTAAGTGATTAATGACCTTATTATATTCGATTGGGTTTGTCACCTAGACGCTATGTTTGGGCATTATTATTACATTGATCTTTGTCAGACCGGGACAAAAACGTTCCATTTGAAATTCTTATACAAAAACAAAAGATGCAGAAGTCAAACAAGACAAAAAGTTTACACGAAGAACAAATACAAAAAACTATTTAGGAACTATCTTAAATGTCGCTCTAACAATAACTTTACTGTCGCTTTTGTACATAATGTTTACTTTAGGATTAACAAATTACGATTCGACAACATCACTTGCACTCAAGGAATTTAGAGAACAAACATCTTAAAATATAAATTCGTTATCACGGTTCCTCGAAAGCTGTGTGGTAAGCTGTACTGGTATCATTCAGTTGACGGAGTGCGCAAATAATATCATCAAGTTATATAAATAATATCAAAGTAAAGCATTAAATCGAAACAGAATCAAGAAATCTAGCGTCAGCGTTAACCTCACTCGACATGGGGTTGACACTAGCTAGGAAGATAGAATCGGGCTTGTGTTGTTTGCAAATGGTATTATCAGCGCCGCCGCGGTAGAACAGCATAATTACTGGTGCCGCGTGGCTTGAATCCCGGCGTCAGAGACACAGGAGCCAATTGTAATGAACAATGCCTACTCCATGCGCCGCTTTCACTTCTTAATTGGAGTCGGCTTGCTTTATTATCGGGCGTATTGCGAGTGCATTGCAACCAAGTGATTTGAATAAAAGCACACCTTGGTATGTGGACTCAGCTGTGGTCGTACTTGCGACACAAATATCCGTATTTATCCATTACATAAATTTTCCTAATTAATCCATTAGAGTAACTACTAATTATTAAAGTTACCTCTTTTTTATCTGCGAAGGTGGCAAAACACCTGGCGTTAAATTTATTACTCATCAGACGAAACGCAGAATTATAAGACTTCCACCTCAAGCTGGTCTTCTGTGAGGTTGTGGTACTTACTAGGACGGCCCCGCACATTCTTGAAACAAAGAAGACTCTTGTGTGACCCTCCAACAGTTCTTCAATTTTATTTTAATGGAATGTAACCACCCAAATCTGCATTTGAAAACAAATTATGTGCCTTAATTGTGTTGGTTGAAACCTGTCAATATCAAATAGATTACCAGCCTAATTATGTTTATTGTGATGCAATATTTATTTAAACACATCATATGAAGTCTTATCACAATTTCTGAGACCATCATTACAAGTGATAATTGTTATTCTTTTGTACAAATAGCAGTCTTCTTCACCAGTACGAATTAACAATACTTCAAGACCACGTTAGCACATCACTAAAGGCTAGCGATAAAAACCGAATGTTTTCCTCTTCCCATAAGATTATAAAACTTGTTTACGAGCCCCCGCCGCCTCAGGATGGCATAAAGGCGTCTTTCACACGAAATATGAATATATCGGATTCCTTCAAAGGACTGCGGGATCCGGCGTTTCTTTTTACACGCCATTGCGGAAAATAAACGTCTTATGTTTTTATTTTTCCTTTCACGCTTCACTTTGTTGTTTAATAAGTCGAGAAATAGCATTAATAAATTGAAAATTGTTCCCGAAAGCAGTGAGGCTTACGCGTTAAGGAATAATACAATATGAACGATATCATATTACTTATCTCAATTTCGGAAGATTTTAGTATTTTCTTCTATTAAATGTGTGGCTCACATTTATAAAATTATAATGAGCAACTCGTATCACTTATTATGACATTAGAACCCAAAATTTGTCAATGATATAACAATAAAGGAGAATGGTGCTAACTTTCCAAAATTTAGATGAGCATTTCACACAATAATTAGTCTTCTACCTGTGAGGCAAACTCGTTAAGGCTCAATATACGAGATGATCTACACGAACAAATTTGCCTGCTCAAATCGGACCATGGGATATAAAGTGTATCAATAAGAGCGATATAGATTCCCCCTCCATCTCGCATTACCATTAGCGGTCAATCACAATCATCAAACTCCTCGTTCGCACGTTAAAACCATCGTAACGAACTCATTAAGGCTCGCGGTGGGAAAGGCTAACCATCGATCGGTGTCGCCGATGCCGCTCCTAAGCCCGTAGTTAACAAGAGTTTACGTTGTTCCTCTGATTAACATAACAACTGCATTAACATACGCGGTTGCCTCATTACTGGGTTTATCGTATCGCGCAGCTATGCCGGCCGCTTAGACTGTTGTCTTCATTAATGCTTTTATCTAACTGTAAAACGCCATCTCTATGCGACCGCGTCATCTACGGAGGCATTCGTTCTGCCCGTTAATGGGAAGCTACTTAATAGCCGTGATAAAGGGAGAATTAAACATAATGGCGCTAAGATTACTAAATGGACACTTTAAACGAGACTGCTCTAGATTGGTCGAAATTGCTTTTTATTTGAATTTATTTCCAAACGTTTCCAAAAGTTTGTTTTACTGGCGAGAATGGTTTATGTACATATATGGCATAACGTTCTATTGAAAAGTTCTGCTACGGGAATGGTTTAAAAACAATTGAAAGTGGTAGTGCAAATACCCATATAATGAATGAATTAATAATGTAGTAAAATACCGATTTTATATATTTTAATAATCAAAATGAACAGCATATCGTTAATCTTTTTAAATAAATAAATGTCCAATAGCAAAATCTGATCGTGACCAACATTTTATGAAATTTTGACTACGGCTGGATTAACAATCAGTATGTAAATTAAATATAAAATGAATAATATGTTAGCCTAATAGATCTCAAACATATTCATAAACAAATAATCTACAAGGCGACCAATAAGCCACGATTATCTCAGACCCTGATGAAAGATGGTACCGAACTACAAATAAAGTTACCGGAGCCAGCAACTAGTATCCTTCTAGATCTGCTCAAAAAGTCCCTGTTATTTTGGTCTGACTTGAATCCGAAGTGATTCGCATTCACAAGACAGACGTCCAACTTCACGGAGAGTTTCGTTTGCATCACGAGTTTCCAAACTCTGAGCTAAATTCGCTATCCGTCGGAACCACTTTCTTTAATAATGGAAATAATTTGTGTCTATTCGGACTCGTTCTGTTTTACAATTCTGCGGCGATGGTTTAAGTTTGTTGTTTTTCAAGTCAACATTTTTGGTTTATATTTCAACTATAGTAGGCTATGTTAGGCTTGAAATTGAGTGTACTTAACTTTTAAAAGTAATCACTCACAATAAATAAGAATGTTTACCTAGCCTAACTTAAGTAATAAAAGACTTTGTCTATTTTACTTCTTTATTGGCTTTTACTTTGAATTGTAGGCTTGCATTACACATTCAATTTATTGTTTGACTATTACAAATTATACAAATTTTTAATTTTATTATTAGTAGAGTATAAAATATAATAGCGTATTTAGTAAAGAAAACTTGAATTTAAAGGGTATGTACCCTACTGGTGTTAAGAAAATGGACTTCTATCTGTTTTTATAAATTGTCCTTTGTTTGAATTGGAAAACCGCCATTTGAATTGCAAAATAAGGAAATGGAACAGGTGCAAAATATTTTAACAGGTAACAGAAAGTTATGACAGTAACGTAACTGCTCCAGTTAGAATACGGCTCCACGAAGTAGAATACGAGGTCAATCAGTTAATGAGGGGGGGCAGGCGAAATACGCGCTTTGAAATATCTTCATAAATGTACAAGCTAACACATTTAAAAAGTAAAGTTTCAGTAAACAGTCTATACACATCCTTCAGGCCAGAAGTACAGAAGGTGGCAAAGGCAGTTCACCTGATGTTAAGTGATAACAGCCGCCCGTGGACATTTGCAACACAGGTAGGGTTGCAGACGCGTTGCCACCTTTTAATAAAGTAGCCTCCGGTTACCTCTCTCACTAGACGAAACGCTGAAGGGTAGCACTTGCACTTTCACCGGTCTTCTGTGAGGTCGCGTTACTTCACCAGACGGACCTGCCCATTCGGGCAACAGCGTAGACTGTCTTGTGGCCCTACTAATATTTTCTTAATTATTACTTCGAAAATATGCAGTTTTCCTTTCGTTATTTTCCTTAACCGCTTTCAGTGGTGCCGGCGCCGGGAGTTGGACTTAGGTTGCTCGAGTATATTGAGTTAAAATATATAATATACTGATCCATCATGTCATACAATAACTAAATATGTTTGTAAATTGTCCGGTGGTAGTTTTTTTTTGACCTTCAATAAGAGTTTAAGTTAAGCCTATATTGAATAAAGATATTTTGACTGAAAAAGAAAATACATTTAGTCTAGGCTTTTAGTCCTTGTGGACTTTTTAGTGGAATAAACATATTCTTATTATTATTCTTATTTCATGTTTACAGTTTTAGTTTTGTGGCCAATATCAAACTGTAGTGAATTTTTTTTGTTAATGGTGATGGTAATGCTATTTTTTGCAAGCTATAATACTTAAAACTACTGATGAAAATGGGTATTGGAAGTGGTTATTGTGCAAATAACAGGTGCTCCAACCGTGTAGGAAGAAAATGGATTCATTCCTTTTATTTCCTTGCACTATCTATTATTACAACTTTATTTTTAACCTATTATTATTTTTATGGGCATATTATTTCTCAATTTTAAGCTAAGGTTTCTTTAGAATAAAAAAAATCCTCTAACAGAAATAAATAGGATATCAAGTAATCATTCTGCATTCTCATAATGTAGACCGGAGTGCCGAGCCTTAATGGAGATAATAACAATATGTCATAACGCAGACGCAATCAAAAAAAAAATATATAAAAAGTGGGCAGATGTTTTACGATGTTAAATTTGTTGCTATACCTGTTCGTCGGGACATAATTCAATGTGTTTCGTAAACATTTCACTTAGACATTGGTCAGAGTATAACATCAGTTGATATTCTCAGCGCCTTCGTTATAACTTAATTTCATTTTGGATGATTTTATGCCGGTGATAAATTTATATGTTTATGAGTTTTAAGCTGATATTTTTACACATTTCTTCAGCCAAACGTGCAAATATAGATACTTTCTGTATATTTCAACCGCGGTTACATTTTAGGACACATTTTTCCATAACGTTCTCTAGTCCCAAACTAAGCAATGCTTGTACTATGGGTACTAGATAACTGATAAATATACTTTTCTTTTGTAAATAAATATATAGGTAAACACCTAGACACCATAAAAATACTATGTTCATCACACAATATTTTTCCAGCAGTGTGGATCGAACCCACACCCTCTGCGCAGGAGGTAAATACACTACCGACTACGCTATACAATATAATTAATTATAATACCACCGCGTTATTATAATTAATTATAATAACGCGGGTCGTCATACAATATAATTAATTTCAAGTTGAGGGGTCCTGAATGAAATGCAGAAAACCTAGCGATATTCTACATTTCATTCAGTATCTATGTTTACCATTTTAAACGAATTTATTGGACCCTGCTAAGTGTATATTGTAGTGTCCGGTAAGTATATGTGTTATATCAAATTTTAAAATCTCTAAAACTTTTAGGTCAGTTATATTTCTTTATAATTTATTGTACACAGAGTATAAAACAAACAATGTTACAAAAAATATACAATGGCGATATTTAATGATAATATTAATAATTTTCCTTAAGAGTTATTGAGTCCTAACCCAAATTTAGTTTTGAAAGATCTATCTCATGTGGGACAGCAAACTTACACCCAGTTTCCGAAAGCGCAATCAATTTTAATTTACGATAAATCTCTTGTCAATCGTTTTTTAACATGATCTGAGTTGCTATAACGTCTTAAACAACATTGATTTTGATTTGCAATTAGTCGCTGATTAACGGACAATCAACAGAAAATCGAGTATCTGAAAGCGTTTTTCGGTGGTCAAAGAGCTGTCAAAAGTTTTATTAAGTTATCTGTCAATTTGGACGATCAATCGTTGGTTAAAAATGTTATTTATCAAAAATCTTAGTTTTTATTAAAAATAAACATAATTCCCTAATACGTTGTTAGGACATTCATGTGTTCTATTACCTATTTATTATTTATTATTATGCGAACATATCATGTGATTAGAAAAAAATACAAAATGCAATTCAAAAGTTAATAAATAATATGGATTCTTTCTTTTTATAATACTTACTTGTTTATTATGGATAAAAGTTCATTTTTTTCACGTTCTGTAGTTTTTTTTTGACATTTTGCATAAATTAAATTTTATTATAGCTCGGATTTTTACGTTGGCAATCACACGGTGAAAGGACTGGATAGTGACGTTAATTTAAGTTTTGTTTAAAAAGGGACAGCTATACAATAGAAAGAGTTAGTTGAAGTAAATCATTCATTTCATTCATTATCATTGGTTATACAGTGATTAGCTATTTTTTCTTGAACAAACCTTCCATGAACTATTTTTAATATTTGTATTCAACGTGGCGAGTTTCCTGACCTTATGAAACATAGTAAGATTATTCCGGTGTTCAAATCTGGTAGTACTTCTGACCCCAGCAATTTTAGACCTATTTCAGTACTACCGACTCTTAGTAAAATTTTTGAAAAAATTATTTTGAATCAAATGTTACTCCATTTTAGTACACATAAATTGCTGCATAACAAGCAATATGGATTTACTAGGGGTCGCTCAACAACAGATGCGGGTATCCAGCTTGTGAAGAATATTTTTGAAGCCTGGGAAGAGTCACAGGATGCCTTAGGTATATTCTGTGACTTAACCAAAGCATTTGATTGTGTACAGCATGACACTCTGGTCAGGAAACTACACCACTATGGTATAAGAGATGCCGCACTCAATCTTCTGACATCGTACTTGAGCTATCGTGTTCAGAGAGTTGACGTGAATGGTAAGAGATCTCCCGGGGCCCTGGTAAGTATGGGGGTTCCACAGGGATCTATTCTGGGGCCTTTTCTCTTCCTCATCTACATAAATGACCTGCCCTATCTTGTAAATAATGATCATGAGATAGTATTGTTTGCTGATGATACTTCTTTAATTTTTAAAGTTAAACGACATTCTTCAAATTATGACGACGTTAACAATACTCTCTCCACTGTAGTGCATTGGTTTAGTGCTAATAACTTAATGTTGAATAGTAAAAAAACGAAATGTATTAAATTTACAACTCCCAACGTAAAAAGTGTAAAAAACTGATGTACTTTTACATGGGGAAGCGTTAGACCTCATTGACTCGACTGTATTTCTTGGCATAACCGTAGATGCCAAATTGCAGTGGGGCCCCCATATTAATAAACTGTCGAGTAAACTTAGCTCAGCAGTCTTTGCAGTCAAAAAAATTAGACAGTTGACTGATGTGGATACGGCTCGTCTGGTATATTTTAGCTATTTCCACAGTATAATGTCTTATGGCATTCTACTTTGGGGAAATTCAGCCGACATAAATACTATTTTCATCCTGCAAAAGAGAGCTATTCGAGCGGTTTATAACCTGGGCCCCAAAAACTCACTAAGAAACCTGTTTAAAGAAATAAAAATATTGACTGTAGCTTCTCAGTACATACTTGCTAATGTTATGTATGTCCACAAAAATAAGAATGACTTTTCAAAATTTAGTAATGTGCATGATGTAAATACTAGGAACAAGCATAAATTAGTTCTACCCGCAACTAGATTGCGTAGAATAAGTAAATCTTTTATGGGACAATGTATACGCTTTTACAACAAAATCCCAGAAAACATTCAAAATGAATCCGTTGCTAAATTCAAAAAACTTGTAAAGGAACGTTTGTGTGTTAATGGCTATTATAGTATTAGTGATTATATGAATGATAACACACTCTGGAAATGAATTGATCGCTCCAGGCTCTTTCAAGTGGAGTTTAATAGGAGTTTAATAATTGTACACATATTTGTAATTTTTTTGGCAAGTAAAAAAAAAAATAATGTCTCGCTGAGTTTCTTACGCCGGTTCTTCTCAGGTCAGTGGCTTACCTTCCGAACCGGTGGTAGAGTTTTTTGACTATCAATAAGTAAGTGAATGCTTCTATATTGAATAAAGATATTTGACTTTGACTTTGACTTTGAAACCCAAGGCAGTTTAACAAGAGATTAACAGCTGATCATTTTTGACACAGTGTTATGTGATTGCTGCTTTGATTGGCCTTTCGGAAACTGGGCATTAATCTACGCTTTTTCATGTACTCAGACTGAGGTTACACTGGGGGCTCAACAAATGAGTACCAAAGTCTTTAATAAACTATGTAAATAATAGGATGTGGAACTCTTATATTGCTAGTTATTTTAAAATTGTATTACATAAGAACTTCACCACCAGAGGCAACCATAAATTTAATTAATTATATTGACTATAAAAATATTGTTAGGATTATAGTTTTTGATGTTCGTTATCTTCATTTCCATCACTTTCTTATTATGTAAATCGAAAGTCAAGTCCGCGTACCGAAACTGCGCACCCGTCATAATGCCGATACGCTTCGCAAACGATAACCGAGAAATGGAGAGCGCTTAAGCTGTTAGAAAGAGGTCGTTAATCATCAATGAAGGTCTCGGGGCGGAGTGAGGAGTTTTTATTGCCTCGGCGGAGGACCCGTGGGATCTGCGCACGCGATATTTGGCCCTTCGACCTGCTGATAGCCCGAGGGAAACTGATGATTTAGGGAACATCCCCGAGATTCGCCGCCCACAGTCCACTGATAAGCATTTTTTATTTACCGATGACCTAACGAAACGGATCATAAATCGTACGATGTTTATAACAGAATCCCAAAAATGTTTAGAGGATACACAATAACTTAACAATAACTATATAGTTATATATATAAGATAACAATAAATTTTTAAAAGAACCATTGTCGTGGTTTTAACTGGCGACTTTCATTTTGTTATGTTCTAATATTATTTAACAAGAGTGTGACGTATACAAAGAAGCATTGAATATTTTTTGTAATTAACGTCTGCTTCACGTCCGTGTTAATATTACTACGTAGTATAAAACAAAGTCGCTGTCTGTCTGTCCGTAGTATGCTTAAATCTTTAAAACTACGCAACGGATTTTGATGCGGTTTTTTCACTACGTAGAGTGATTCAAGAGGAAGGTTTATATGTATAAAGGTTTATATCCTTACACATACTATAAAGGCGAAATTTTGTATCTATGGATGGATGTTTGTTACTCTTTCACGCAAATACTGTATTTTAATGAAACCCTACAATAATTTACTTTATACATCTGAATAAAACATAGACTATAATTTATTTACATATTTTATGTGTATCTGTCTTTCTGTCTGAATGTTACGTCTTCAGCCTATTCTACGCAGTAGTCGCGGGCAGCAGCTAGTGTATAATACATTGCACCCGTACGAACCCGGGGCGGGTCGCTAGTGTAAATGTAAATAGATCCAGACTAGAAATAGAATGACCGCTTGGGTTTATACCAGAAGCTGGAACATCTTAGGCGATCCTAATATTTTAATAATGTAAAACTAGCTCTCTAACTCAACCCTTTAGCTTAACCAAATTTGGGTTATGTACAACATTAGCCCTAAAAGGAACCATCCGAATACGTGGACTAGTTTAAGTAGCTCACAGCAATGTGGCTTACAACAATTCATTCTCAATTCGGCATAACAATGCTACCGACTTGCGGGCAATTTAGCTGTGATCTCTGCTTGATCTCGATTGTTCGACGGTCCCGAAATAAAGGCGGGCTTGTCTATTGAAGGCTGTAGAAGACTATCGGGGCTTGTATCTGATCCCTTATCAGGCTAAGACTGCCTCGTGATGTTACGGCCAGCTTTGATGTGTCGATTGATAAGACGCGTAGGACTGCCCGAGGCACCCACATATATTACCTATTTGTCCACGTCGGACGCACGTTTATGTGTGTCATAAAAAGAACATATTTTATTATTTTAAAAGCAAGACTTTTGTGTCTTTCTTCTTATCGAACTTAAGTGGTATAAAATACGGTATATAGCATTTTAATTTGTTTTTCTGATCAGATATAATCCGTATCTATGGAGTATTTATCACGTATCGGCACAAAGTGAGATTAATACTGAAATTCATTGAATTGATAGTACATATACGCATATCAAAGACATTCATACGGTAATCGATTCATGCGTACTCGAGTTTCTCATTTGGCCATAACTATCCGTTATTCTGTCATTTGAAATGTCCAGAATTGTAGTTTAAAAAAATGTCATAAATCTGAAAAATACTCGTAGTTTCATTACATAACCTAAGGTGACGATAATTCAGTGCAGTAGCGAGATGAATAGTTTGTAACGAAATTATGAAGTGACAAAGTTTCGACATCTTAGTTATATATAGTATTCATAAATGTTTCAGTTGAGAATAAAATGTGGCTTTGGCACAGTAACCGGGTTTCCCAAGCTCCGCAAATCTTTCTTAAATATTATCCCTGAGGGGCGTTTCCAAAACGACCCGTTCCGCCGAGCTTGACTCTCGATTCTTCAAATAAATGATCAATCTATCATCTATCTGTTCCGTTACTGTAGCGGAAAATTTCCCCCGAAATGTTTCATTAAGATTTTTGCTTCGGGGCTTCATGATAACGATGTAATTGTGCTCGGAGCAATTGGTTCGCCATATTGATGCCATTTTCTGATAACAATATCAGCGCGATCTAATTTCATGGTACATCAATCACGGTTTCCACTCTACTGTCAATCTTGTGTAGTATCGTAATATGCATAGGGCGTAGATTGTTTGTTGATTGCTCGGTGAAGGATTTGTGCTAACAGAATTAGGGTAAAAAGTCAGTGCGCGAGAATATTTTTACCTCAGAATTTAGACAGTGTAAATTTTATTAGGAAGACATCTTATAGGTAAAATTTAAGGCTTATAAGTAATACTCAGTGAGCAGTCCAGTGTACACTGCTCACATATGTAGACACTTTCTGACTATCTATGGTCTGTTACGCTACAAATCTTTTATATTGACTATTTACAGGGTAGTCTGTTTATTTGCTAAACAGTTTTTACAAGCTGTAAACGAGCCGATACTTGCGTACTTAAAATTGAAAGTTGCTCCTGTGTATTCATGTAAGAGCGTCTATCCAGGTAGTCTATTGAACTATAGTTTCTCTGCCCCCGTAAAAGTGAGAGTCATAATAACTCATTGAGTTTTTGACTAGTAAAAATTACTAACTGTGTCGGTTCTATTTTTTAAGGCAGAATTTGACAAAAGAGCGGGAGAATCACCTAATGTTATTTGATTAAATGCGTCAGCCTGCTGGCCGTGGCTTGAGGAGAGCGGTCCTTGACTGTCTAGTGATACTTCGAATATCACTAATAGTGAGTTAATAAAAATCTGCCGTGGTGTTGCTTCGGTCGAGTCGACGAATATGCAAGCTTCTTTGTAGCTAGAGAGGAATACCCAGCAGTTCGTTTTGCTTTTAGAGTCAAATTAAGTGTTCAGATATAAGCCTTTACCCACCATACTTTTAATAAACGCGTGAATATCCGTGATACGTCACCGGTAAATCTAAAGTAGGTCGAATCAAATTACTAAACATCCACTAAAAATACCGGTGTGTTTTCATTTATGTTTGACTAGATGTGCCAGCGACTTTGTCCGCGTGGAATCCATACTAATATTATAAATGCGAAAGTAAATCTGTCTGTCTGTCTCGCTTTCACTCCAAAACTACTGAACCGATTTAAATGAAATTCGGTACACAGATATTCTAGAGCCTGAGAAAGGACATAGGTAAACTCACACTTTTTTTAATTGGAAAAAGTGTTGTAAAGAGTTGAAAGATATTTATTTAAGCGCTTCAACGCGAGCGAAGCCGCGGGCGAAAAGCTACTTATGATATATATATTAATAAAAATAAATAGAATTTCTAAAATAAAAGTAGCCTTAGTTATTCCTTATTACATAAGCTATCTGCCAGTGAAAGTCCCGACAAAATCGGCACAGCCGTTTCAGATATTAACCGAAACAAATAAACAGACGGACAGAAAAATATTATTTTGATATATATATGTAATATGTATACATCCATATCCAAACAGACACTCCAATTTTATTTATCTGTATAGATTTAGATTTAAAAAAGACAAGACAAAAATGTGATCTTAGTCGTACAAACGTTTAAATTAATATAAAAATTTCCGCATAGATCATAAAATAAAGCGAGGGTAGCGAGAAAAGTGGAAGAACAACTCGTTGTGGTGAATATCGCCGCGAACTCAAACTGAACCAACCAACTAAACTCGGTTAATACCTCGTAAACTGGAGTAGGTAACGTTTCGCCTTTGTTTCCAACTCGCACACCTCGCAACGAGGCGCCGTATTCAGCTTACAATATGATCGCAACGCAACGTCCCTGGTGACCGCGGCGTCTGTTTTATCTGCTCCGCTGTTTGTTTCATTAAACTTCCGCCTCTAGAACTGCGTAGAACTACTCTACGCCACCCACGTTCCTGTTTGTAGACTATCTTTTCTTATTCTTTGGTTCTTTTAATATCCGAGCAAAAATATCAGTATAAATCCATATACAAAAAATTATACACGAGTTAGTTATAACATTATTAGGAGTAGATTATGAGTTATAATACGTTTTTCCGTAGTTACCAATGCATGCCAGTTGGCTTCGGCGTCGGGGGTCGCGGGTTCGATTCTCACACGAGACAACTGTTTGTGTGACCCACAGATAGTTGTTTCGCATCTGGGTGTTTGTGCGCGTGAAATTTATGTTTGTAAAACGTCCTTACAACACAGGATAATGTTATCCTAAAGTAGGGGCAATGTTTTTGAAGAAAAAAAAAAAAAATAAATAAAAAAGAAAGATTTAGATTACACTATGTTAAATGTCTCTGATTTCTAATAGTTAATAGTGTATATTTGTAAATTACATATTATATTTCATTGAATTTTTAGGAAATAATTGCTTGCTTTAATAATAAAAATATACTGTCCATTTATGTTCCTCCTCCATATACGCGTAAAATGAATAAGACAGTAAAATGGGTTGTACGCAGTGAACGTACAGTGATCTTCGCAAAAGTAAAAAGTACCAAAGAAAAAGTGCGTGTCAAAAATCGGCTGTATAATAACATCCCTCGTATTTTCGCTTCTCTACTGTCATCCCTCAGCAGTAAAGGTTCTCGGAGGTAAATGTAACGAAATTATCACCCGTAAGAATTTTTCGGGCACAGAGGATCCCGCAATTTCTTTGAAAGCTTCAATTACAAACGCTCCGCGGCCACGCGAATGTATTGAGGATACTTTTTCACTAGGCTCGTTTGCTTTCGTAAACGGTGCCCTAAGAGTCTCCGCTTAAGCCAAATTGCAGGGCCTACGACACGAATCCATTTGCAAATTAGATATGAGGCAAATTTCCCGAGGAGCGGGCCACAAGCGAAATTTAATGCTATCTCTATCTACATAGGCCGCAGTTTAACTGCAGACGCAGAATCAGGAAACTTTTAGAATATTCACAAATTATATTAACGCACACGTTCCTTGCGTTTAATTTAATAAATGTGATGAGTAATGGAAAAATAATTTTAAATGCTCACTCAAAAGTGAACCATGATCCACTAATTTTAATAAGCAAATTAATTCCTACATCGTTATCAACTTTTTTACATATTAAATTGATTTATTATACTACGTTATTTTGTTAAAACTAATCAAGTATAAGTAACTTAATTACATGTAACAATAGTAAGTCTGTAGTGCAAGGTACTATTATGGCGTAAATTTATTTACTTGTATGTAAGGGGTAATATGTAAAAAATACCGAACTATATTTTCCCTTTTGTCATAATTTTTTTACTTGTAACCTAGTTAGGGCGCCATTAAATGTGTAACTAATATGTAAAAAAGAAAAGACACTACCGAAAAGAAGATATTATAATTTATATATTATAATTTTACGTTTCTAGCCTATAAAAAATAAGTAGGTACTAGCATCGCGAGCACTGACAATAAATAGATAGTTTATTATTTTAGTTGGATTAGACACCACTAAAAGCATTAACTACATAAATTGACGTATCGTTGTATCTCGTGCCCGGAGAGAACAAAAATATCGCCAAGAAATCTGAGAAAATAAATTGGATCTACCAATTCTGAAAAATAATAAAACTGTGACGATGAACGAATTATATATTAACATCCTCAATAAAATGAATGATTTTTACCATTAACTATATAATAAATGCATGAACTGTCACTTCTTTTTTTATTTATGAAGAAGGCAAACTAACGGGAAGTGACGACCCCTTCCCATCGATATTAGGGGTATCAGGAAGTAGCAAAAGCATTGCCGGGCTTGGAAGTAGGAATAGGCAATAGAAATTTAATCTTTTTGAAGGTTCCTAAGTGTTGTCATTCTTTCAGAATACCAGTGAAAGCAGCTGATTCTACAAAGTAGTCATGCGTGGCAGATTAATTTTTGAAACAGTGTACAAAAAGAATTATGTAGATATATAAAATGTTAAATAATTTTTAATCATTAGAAACAAATAAAACAGACAAAGAACAATAAAATTAGTGAGGGCGCAATGATCTCTGACCTACCGGACGCCAATCAATCAATGTGATCCTGCTAAATACGGCATTCTAATCTCCAAACGTGCTAAATACCAAAGAAAATTAACTCCACACACAAGCCTATACGGTTCAAAATCGCCTAATTGATCTGTATGCATGTAGTTTTCACAATGACGTGATTAATGAATCAGATCGAGCGGTACAAGGGAAAGTGTCTAATCGCAACATTGATGTATTAGTTGATGTAACAGCAGCACATACAATGAGGGTAAAGGAACGTGTTGATCAAACGAACAATCAGGGCAGGAGGTGATTTTTAATCTAGGGACAGTATAAACGATATATTCATTGATCTTATGTCTCCTAAACACAACAGGCTAGATAGGGGTAGCCAATTAATCCTCGTTCCAACAGGCCTATCCCTAAAATGTGACAGTTAGCGAGTTGTCGCATGTCTGGCACGAATGTGACACGGTGATTTAGAAGAATGAGACAGATAATAATAAGACAAGACTGAACAGGCTTTTACTGAGCTAATGCAATTTAGTGATAAGTACTGATTTTTTTAGTGTTGTTTTCTTTCAATTTTTTGCTGGCAAGTTGGCTGGTGATTCACCTGATATTAAGTGATTACCGCCGCACGCGGATATCTACAGAGAGGATTACAGATGTGTAGCCAATCATATATGTAGGTTTACCATGACGAGAAAATTTGATGATAAGATTGTCAAACAATAGTCAGTTCTAAATGTATAAAAATAGGGTATTTCGGCATGATCTGACACAAATCCCTAATGCAGAGTAAACATATTACATTTGCTATATTTGTTAAATACCTACATATTGTTTTAACGATGTCTCCTTTGCTTTGTCTATGTATGTATATGACTTGAGTCCAAGAACAAAGCATTCACAATTCAGGTAACTTCTAACATAAAAGTTTAAGATACTTTTTTATTATTTTTTATTCTATAGTTGATAAATAATCGTTTGTTTTTAGAGAGGAGGGAAGCTGTGAACAATCAGCGTGAAGTACGTGATAAATTGCAACGTTCATCTTTTTGCCTCACATTGGATGAAACATCGGAAGACCAACTAAATGCTACATTTTTCTTATGTTGCAAACAAAGGAACCGACGAACAAAGCATGTATTAATCCCAGTAGATTTCCTTCGTTTCGTTGAGCTTTTTCACAATTGGGTTTCACGTGTGAGAACATGAATTTTAGACATGACACACATTGAACGAACAAATTCAAATAACAGAGAGACATAGTTAATTAACCGTTACAAGTTAGAAAATTACACTTCATCATGGCCTGCGTTTAAGCTTCTCAAGCGGGGAACCAATTTGCTCAGATTTCTATTACTATGGCGTAAAGTATGCGTGCAAAACGCGGCCCAAGCCTCATACAGCGTGAGGTATCGGCTTATAATATATTATCGGCTGACGGCAAATTACCCATTGATAGCCGACTACATTGATTGATATCCCGGACCTATCAAGAATCTCGGAACTGTTGGGGCGAAAACAAAAACATCTCCGCGATTTGCGAGGCATTAACAAGAGGAGCGGAATTTGCATAAATTTGCGTTAAGTAAATGGGGTCCCTTGACAAGTTTAATCTTGTCTTTGGAATTTATTGCCTCCAACTGCCGGCTGCAACCTCGTAGCCTTTACATTGGCTAAATAAATATTTGGCTTTAGTTTAAACTCGGAAAACGGCAGGTCTCAGACAGTAGGTAGCTCGGGATTACGTTCCTTTTTAATGAATTCCGTATTCGAGAACATTTTGGTAAGGAAACGCTCTGTACTGCTCTACATATGCTATTATTTGTACAATTTCGCTTTTACTGTAAAAAAAATATTAAATTACCGATGTACATCTGATATACAAAAGCGTAACTTTGTATGACGTTTCAGCAATCAACATGAAAATTTGCTTCTTTGCTGAAAGTCGCCACCAGATGGCACTGCGATATATCGACTTGTAAACCGTTTAACCAATCGCCATGAAAATTTGTAGGAGTATATAATTTGAACACGGAGAATATATTCGCTTTATCTACTGTGATAAAACTATTAAAAGTATTTTGATTTGCTATATAATATTTTACTTGACTTTTACTCTTAAGATAAATTTGATAACCATGTATGTATCTTATAACCTTATAATATCTGTAACCTATATATTATAATTCCACAGTTCTTGCAAATGTATCTCACGGACAATGGGGAGTAAGAAAATAATGGACAATAAACATTAAAAATAGCCATAGATTAAATAAACTATATTACTGCTAAATTACGAAAGTAATTCGAAAAGGATGTTTCTTTAAAGATTTTAAATCCGCTTTAGAAGAAGCTTCTTACAGAACAGATGATCTGAAATTCATAGTTAAAACAGACAAAACAATGAAGTTGTAAATGTCGGAACAGAGATTACCAAGAAAGATATTGTCAGCAGCAAGTGAGATAAAACCAAGTAACGTGTTTACTGACGTGGACATATTTGTAAAATTTTACTGAAATAAAAATTTATGACTAAGCCACTATGAGAAACCTCTGCAGCAGTCAATGAATCCATTGATTTGAAATTTACAAAGAGGTTGGTATTTTAAGCATTCTTCGAATACGTGCGCGTTCTGATCGATTGTATGCAGATATCACGGACTATAAACGTCAACGAAAGAATTCAGACAATGGAATGATGTAATGAATACATGTTACACTATCGTAAATCTAAATACGAGGGCTATACTTACACTTTTATTGTCACGATTTTTGTTTCTTGTTCTTTTATCATATCGGACAAAGGAAATATGACGGAAATGCGCGTAAACATACTTTAAAAGCACTGTAACGTAGATATCTATATCTCTTATTTCTACCAATATATTAGTTAAGGTTCGAGCACTGAGCTTTTTATCCATGGTAATTCAGTGAAAATACTAAAAATGTCTGTACGAACGAGAGTAAAGGGTAAGAATGTAGAGTATAGTGAATCTATTCTATTGTACAAGCCGCAAATGCCGACTCAATAAGTTTTTCACATAACAGGTCGGGAAGCCGATAGGCGTAGGCCACTTCACTTGGAACCCACGACCCCAGATCGCGAGTAATCGTACCAATCACGCCACCACCACCTAAGTGCTGGTCGGCTGAATTGATTCCGACGACGAGTATCGGCGAAGTTGAGCAGCGATTATCTAAATTGGAGTACGTGGAGCAATTATGTAGTTGAACAGGCGGACAATTTGCCACGGGGCGGTCGGGGCGGTGGGGGGGAGCGTTTCCTGTAAAAGCCGGATGCGAGTGCAGGTCAATCGGCCGCTAAGTGGCTAACGAAATAAACTGTCGCTTCCACATGCATTCGCCGGCGGCCGGCGGGGCTGTCACCGCTTTCAACTAGGGCTCAATTAGGGCTGACAACTGTTTAACTAGGATTCAATTGCCTGTCGAATTATCGAATCAATCTCTCATAAGCACTTAAAGTTAAAAACTTCATTGGTGCCGGCACCGGGGATCGAACTCAGGTTGCTCGAGTATATTGAATTAAAGGCGAGCGCCCGAACACTGAGCTATCACGGCTCTTAGCACTAGCCTTACCAATTTCATAGCAATTAATTTTAAATTGTATATCAAAACGGCAATTAGTTTGCAAAAAAAGTAATGAAAATTTGGTGGGGAATAATTATAAAGCATATTTCCTTGGACTAACAATCTGACAGAAAAGATACGAGTGTAATGGTTTTTTCCCTCTTGACGTTGCAACTTTAAGATTCACCTTAATGATATTCGGAACAACTGAAATAGTTCCATATATTAACGCCCGGTTTCTGAAACACTGATCATCGTATATGTAAACTAATCATCTGTCAAATGTCATTTCAATTGCCAAAAGGATGGTTAAACTCTTTGAATTGATCAATTTGATTATTTAGAAGGTCATTCTGGTCATTCAGAGAGTTTAACCATCCTTTTGCAACTAAAATGATATTTGAAAAGCCATCTGATAGCTGATTAGTTGACATATAGATGATCAGTGTTTCAGAAACCGGGCGTAATAGTGACATATTTGATTTGTTAAAACGTTTCTCACTTTTTAGAGTAATAAAGTCCTGTAAATTACATAATTGAAGGCAACGAACAAAACAGAAAGGAGGAGACGATCCGTTAATATTATTTCAAGGCAACAAAAACCACTCGAATGCTAAATCGGTAAGGAGATAACACTCGCGTTAGGGACGCTGAGGCTGCTCCAGAGGGAACCGCAGGCGCCTTTCTGCATAGAATTATGCTGTGACGGCGCCTCCACCTTCATAAATAATCCTTATCTCTTTATCTTTAAGTTTCTGCTCTCCCAACAGTCGAGGGGAAATATACACGAAGCTTTTCTTTGAGCCTCTATGATGGTACAAAGCGTCTAGAGTACATAAATCCTTTTGTAAACCTCGTATTGTGTCTTCATCATAAAGACGGTAGTCTAGTCCCTGAGAACTATGAATCGCAATGAGGGATCGAATTTTTATGAGTATTTTATGTACAAAGAGCATTTTTCCCATTTGTGCTCAACGTCTATCAAGTTTCGATCTTAAAAGAATCGTGTCTAAAGCCACCAATAACTACTCCGTGAAATTTTCTAGACTTAAGAGCACCTATTTTGTTATTGCACCATTGTTAAACCTTAATATATCTCGTATTGGCAAGGTTTCGTTTTAAAAGCTTGTACTCTACTTAAGACTCAAAATTAAATTGTTTCATGTTTTCAGTTCATAATGTTTTTTAAAATATTTATCCCATATAATCAAGGACCTTACTTGATAAAATCAATTAATATAAAATCTTATTGATTTGTTTCTCGACACGATTTGCATTTATGAGACCGATTAAAGAAACTTTAAGAAAAGTTTAAGATTTGACTTACTTAAATTTCTACGAAATTATTAAATTCTTGAAATGTATAGACATTTATTTTAAAAGTTATTGCATAGAGAATCAGTTATTATAAGCACGGTTAAAGACGATAGAAACCAACGCTATAAATAACTATCTCAATCCAAAGTAACACATTTTACATACTATGATATACGAGTATAAAAGTGGATATGGCTAGATCTGAAAAATTACTGTCATTAACTAGAGAGATTTGATTTTCACTTCCATCGGTTACAATTATCAGCGGTATCTGTTTATCTCTCAATACGGATGTCGCCAAGTAAAGTTATCTGCGGGTGGCAGCGGCGTGGTGAAATCCGTCGCTATCTAGGCTCGGTGCTGCGAACGCATTAGTTTCCAATCGAAAGCCGTAAACACCGATTCACTCACCGCCGGCTGGGATAGCAGATCGGTGAGTCAATGTTCTAGGTTTGTTTTACAACGGTCGCTGATTTATCGCAGAGGCGGCCGCGCACGCGAACACGCGACCGGCTGGGTGGTCGAGTGACCCAATTAACGAGCGGAGAGCGGACAGCCCTAGACTGGGAACCCCCGCGATGAATTCGTTATAAAATATATCCGGGTTGGCAATATAGATGTCGATATGATATATTTTTAATAAAACCTTAGTTTTTCGTTATCGGTACTATCTAGGACACGTAAATACTCTTTAAAGTTTAATTAAATTACATGACCATGAAACCAATCAGTCATTTAAAGATTATTTTTAATCAATAAGAATAAGTTTAAACATAGAAATTTCAGTAGCGACTAGTTTTTAGATTGCGAATTTTCGCACAGTACTGTAATCTGTCATGAATGGTAATATAATACGTAAATAAGTAAGTATTTACTATTGAAAGGTGGTCTTATTGTGAAGAGCAACGTTTATCAGTCTACCTTATCCGTTCGTTTAATTTGTTCAATACATAGCATTATTATACATTATTCATTACAGATATTTCTAAACTGAAGTCTTTTTTATCAATAATTTATTCTCATTGTAAATCTTTCGTCAATAGTGGCAAACATAAGCTTTAAAATTATGTTTGAATCATTGAATTAGATGAAGAATTATGGAAGCTATGGCGTACCGATAAAAAAAGTTTTTTTGAGAAATAATATATAGTGATAATTCGAACTAATATGACAGCCATAGTAACTCTAACGTAATTCCATAAATACCGCGAGTACCACCTTCATGTTTGTATTATAGAAACCGGGGTCTCAGATTTCCTGCAATCCTACGGGTGTTGCAAATGACCTTTGGCGGCCATTTCATTCCAATTACCATCAGGTGAAGCGCCAGCTCACTTGCCACCTTCTCACATGAAGAAAATCCTAAAATAAGCACAGGGTAAAATGTTATTAAATACTTTAAAATGTTTATTATTTAATTTTTTTAATTAAAAAGGTTTTTATAATATATATTATGACGTATCATAAGAAACATCTCATGTGTATTATCAAAACTGAGAACTAATAATAACATTTTATGTTTATGTCTATTACTTTTAGTTAGAAAGACGAAATAAAATTATTATTATTATTTTGGTTAAAACACGAAGCTCATTTATTATGTTCATTTATAATTTGAGCCTTTAAAAAGTTTCGACCTTTATATTAAATGAAAAAAAAAAGTACATTTATTGAGGTGAGAGAGACCAAACTTAAAATAGTTATTATGCAGAATTAGAATTGGGTGGCTTGTGATGGTTTGTGATGTATTTTTTCCATCCTCTCGATTAATACTACTGACCAGTATAAATATTTACAATTTCAAGTCTACGCTTCAATTAGAAGAAATTTGAAAATAAAATAAAAACTCGTCAAAATCCAAAAGCCTTCGGGAAAGCTGTCATTTAAAATAATTGTCCACTTAACTTTCGTCTTTATACACTACGACATAACATAGTGAAGTATATTAAACGTTATTTGATCTCATTAGGTTGATGAAGAGACGGCATTACACGAGAACAATAGAGGGGAGCAACTGATAGACGACGTCCAAGGAAGAAAGTTATTGTGGCCAGCGACAGATGCCCGCTCGGCTAATAACCGTCGACTTTTCCCCCCGGAAACGTTTCTTCGAAGCATTAGTTTCTCAATTTCCTCTTACTTTTACTTAATCTTTAATATGACTCATTCGTAGATTAAGTAAAAGTAAGAAGTACACAATTTCGATAATTATAAGACCTCAAAGAAGACCCGTGTAAAGTATTTGTTACACTTCTGCGTTTAATATGACACGAAACTGCGTAAAATGGCAAGTAAAAGACCAAAACGACGCGAAATAGAAGTTTTCTATCACTTATTGTATGCTAGGTAAACATTAATAGGTACTATTTATTGACGGGTGATTGCTTTTAACGTTACGTACATTCGAGCGTTTGGAAGAAAACCAAACATCATTCTCAAGCTCATCATCTATCAGTTAGGAGCGATCCTAAAAGTCTACTAATGTGATGTATCACTATAGTTTAACTGCCAAAATCCGATATTTCATCTCAAAACGCTCCCTTAGCATCGAAGAAACAAAGCGTATATTAACGGTAACAAGACAACACATTCGCTTTCGGGGGCCGTCTCGTAGTAAAATCTTGTGTATCACAAGCCAGTTCGACCCCACCTCCGAGTTGATCTGCGCTGACGGCTCATAACTCAAAACCCTTTCGCGATAATTTAATCCGCCTGTAATTCACGCCTTTGTCTTATATTTCCTCGCTAGCAGCGTACCCTTTACGTCTGGATGTTGGAGAACGTTCATATGAAATTCCCCTATTGGAAGTGAAATACAAACGTACCTTGTTATTTATTAGCTATGCTGTTTGGTTCGAGAACATTATTAAGATCTCACACCCTATTATGGTACAATAAATAAAAATATTTTTGCCACAGTATTACAAAAAGTTGTCTAGTCCCAAACTAAGCAACGCTTGTACTATGGGTAATAGATTACTGATAAACATATTTAAAAATGCTTTTATTTGGAAATAAATACATATTATAAATATATAAACCCCCACAGACCATAGAAAAACACTATGTTCATCACACAATACATTTCGTGTAGTGGGGATCGAACCCACACTCTCTGGCGCATGGGGCAGGTACACTACCCACTAAGCCACTCGGGTCCTTAAGATCGTCGTCGGCTATGATGCTAATAAATTAAAGAAATTAGAAAGGGTTAAAAATTGGACCGACGTTCAGAATATGAAAGAAAGAAAGAAAACATATATTAACATCCACACTCTCAAGATGATTATTAATTGTCAGGATTTAAATGTCCAAAGAATTCTACCGTACGCATAATACCTAGACTACACATAGAACTTGACAGGTGAAACGGTAGACATACAGTAGACGTAAATGTGCGTTAATGCTTTTTAAATGTAAAATTTATAAGATACGTAAAAATAAAACTTCACGTCGATGCATTAAGAATATATCATCATTAACAATCGCGACGATCTGATAACGAGACGAAATATACGTTTCTAGTCCTTCGCTGCCTAAAAAATAAATAAGAGGTTACCCGTGTGTATTTTCTGCAACCTGTGTATATCTTCGATTCGGTATAAAGAATAATAAATTTGAAACAAATAATATTGGAAAAGAGGAAATTGATTTCACAAGAAAGCACTACATTGAAACGTTGAAAATATATACGAACTAGATATTTAAACTAGATTGACGCACGCCGTCACTATCCTCTCGTTCCGCTAGAGAAGTTACGTCCGCTCGGAAATAGCTCGATGAAAGCAGCATACCCACCCACCGAAAAAATCTAACGAATTACGTAAAAAGCCAAAGATTAAACGACAGTCTTAGCCGAGGCCGTCCATCTTGTTAATCTAACCGAATAACGGGCGACAGATCTCTGGCAACGGTTACCGAAATAGCGGGGAGCGACGCCGCGGCATCTGAACTAACTTTGCCCTCCATACACTGCTTCGAATGGAGACAATTACTCCTCGCTTTGATGTCACTTATTAAGTAAACTTCACCATCGATATATAAAAATAAGGCCATCTGGGCTTCCGGTTATGAAATATGTACTGAAATCTATAAAATAAGATAAGCAATACAATAGTGATGGTAATTTTGTTATATCACTAAATAATAATTAAACTTCAGGACATATATTTACACAACGTTACCTAGTCCCAAACTAAGCAAAGTTTCTTAAATTGATAATTATACTAGGTAACTGATAAACAATTAAACGTACTTTTCTTTTGTAAATAAATACATATTATTATAGATATATGTACACCGATGTTATGTCTTTAGCCCTTAACGTGAGTGATTCTTATTTACCCGACGATACGTAAAAAAACCTTAGCGCCTATTTTTACGATCAAATTAGTCTATTCAGGCACCAGAAATCGATATGTAAGTTGTTACTCTACTACCAGTACATATCTCACTTTCTGCGGGCTCTGCGTTTGATGAAATTTATCGTTGTTGTTTATACATTGTGTTATATGTTGCTCTTAAGTCTTAAGAACGATAAACTTTATCTTCTATTTCTTCATTATCAACTACTTGTTGATGTACATACAAAGACGGGACACGATAATCTATTCGTAAATGACAATTTTTACATATGCACTAATATTTGTGTTGGAGCTCTCAAGTCCAATTTCCTAACACATCTTGATACAACACTTCCTTGTCTATAATTATGTATTTGAAAGATATTACGTTTTGATTAAGCCCGTATGACATGAAAAATTTACTGGAAAATTACCAGTACCCGAAAAAGGCATGATATCGCACTTCGCGGGGGGACCGTGTGATGGCGGCGAAAAATATTCAAAGCGCCCGCCGAGTTATTTGAACAGGTGAATGAAATTAAACACAGCGGCTTCAGCGCTTACGTATGTGGGTGCGAAAAAACGGCTGACTTGAAAGGGGTCGTTGGAGGAGCGTTGAAACGTTGGCGGTTATTCATGGGGCGCTTGCAAATACGCCATCGGAGCCCGGGTGCCGCGTCGCCCGCAAATATTTGCCCCGGCATTACCTCGTCTGGCTACGTGGCGCGTAAATATTGTCACGTGCGGATGCAATTCTACACCGAACGCGCTTGTCAATTTTTAATTTTCATTAGGCACTTCCCGTTAGGACTAAATAAACACGCAGTATAGCTGATGAACAATATAAGGATCGTCCTACTTTTTGTTTATGCGAGAAACTGGCTATTTGCCATTTCTGTTTGTGGCGGTTCAAGTGATGTTGTGTGATAAGCGCAGCCCATGGACATTTGCAGCACCCGTAGGATTGCTGTTACGTTGCCACCTTTTAATAAATTGGCTCATTACCAGACGAAACGCAGAAGTGTAACACTGGAAGTGTCGTCACGCCGGTCTTCTTTGAGATACGACCATAGTAACAATACCATAGTAGCAATATTAGTTAGTTTGGTAAAACTCCTTGAAGGGTATTTATTGTTTTAGAAGTTATAGATGCCTTTAGCAAAAATTATGAAAGTTAAGTAAACCAAGTAAGTAGTAGTAGAGTAAATTTTTCGACACCTAAAAGCGACTATAATTCATGGTGTTTTCATTTGCCTGTAATTCCAAAATATGTAATTAAACCGTTATCAATTGAATGTAATGTCTTTTTTTACAGAGTTAAAATTTTGAGATTTTTCTAATTGTTCTCTAAATAGTTTAACTTCTTACACACAGGTCTATCATTCCGAACATTGATCTGGTTTGCTCTTGACTTTCGACCTGACCAGTAGAACCAGGCCCATTTAAATAGGATGGTAATAATGAGGCTGGCGAAATATTCACTTTTTTCGGGTTTGAGTATATCCGGCAGCAATGTGACAAAAGTCACCGTTCGAACTGTAGGATTGGTGGCAGCAAAAGAATAAATTCTAAGTGTCTTGTTGTCCAATGATTATATTCTATGTATTAATGAATTTTTTTTATAAGAGTTCAGCAGTTTAGACATCGATAATAATTTAAGCCATAATATTTTGCTGCATGAAGCTACCCATCTTGAGTCGGAATATGTCTAAATTTGATTCGTAAAAAGGTCCAAAGTAGATAAGGTACATTTTAGTATTTGTACAGTATTCAGATACAGTCAGATTTTATTAGGAACGAACATTTGTTACAAAAGTGGGATATTTGTCTGATTTGTTTCCTTCAGTCTATAAAAGATTATTTACTTACGTTTCCATATTGTTATGGTCTCTAAATCTGTAGAATACAATTTATGTGTATTACAAATAATCTCGATTGTAAATATTATTTATTTGCAATGAAATTTAATTCCGCGTTATTCTCAAATGGGAATCATTAAAAATAATAAGCTGTTTGTAATGATCCAATGTTTATGCGCATTAATTCATATTTAAGTTTTTCATGATAGCTGTCAAAATTAGCTTAGAAGTGTAATGATGAAAATATGTGTCTATACATAACAGAGATGTCACATAACTCTAGAAACACAAAGGCCCATAGCAAAAGTACGGTTGCTTTACGTTAAGACTCTTCTTAGAGAATAAGTAGGCCGAGTCTGAACGATCTTTGTCAATTTTAAAATTACGTAATCGTCTTGAATATCAACGCGTTTTTCTAATAACATTGTAGAAAGATGCCCACTTATTTATAAAAGGGATTTTTTAAAAGGTGGCAACGCATCTGTAATCCTTCAGGTGTTGCAAATTTCCATGGGTGGCGGTAATCACTTAACATCAATTGAACCACCAGCTCTCTTGGCACCTTCTCACATATAAAATAAATTGGAACTGAGGATTATTAAAACGCAATACTTCAAAAACAAAGGCAAGACCTGTAGTTCAAATATTGTGAAATGTTCTTTGAAATTGGCATACTGTAAAGTAATTCACTTGTTGGGACCATGAAAGCTACAAATGCAAAATTAAAAAAAAGCAGCGTTGAAAAATTTTCCAACAACATCTTTTAAAGTCACATTTAACTTAGAATCGAGTTGAAACAAAGATATAATTAATGGCAAATATATTAATTAAAATAATAATCACGACATAAAAAGTTACAAGTAGACATACTGTAATAACTTCAAAATTAAGTTGAGAAGTACGCACTGATCTAAAAAATACTGATTTGTTCCGAAACTTGCTTGCGGCTTGTTATTTTCCTGTATAACAAGTTATTTGTAATCGAAAGAATCGTGTTTTCGTTCCTTCGTCCGCACTTTTATTAGTTTTCCTCTCGAAACTTGGTCCGACAAGTCGCGCAAGTGGGGTGCATGATTTGTATAATTCATTAGAGTGCAAACAAAGCGCCTCGATGTGCCCACCCCTGGCGTGGGCTCCCACACACGTTTCGTATTCCCATTGACGGACACTTTCATGTCCAGACTGGCTATGATTGGGCTAATGATGGCTTTTATCGACTGGCCATCCTCAAATATAAATGACGGTTCGTGATTTTCAAAAAATAATGTGTGTTTTGTGTAATATAACTCCTCGTATTAAAGTACGTTAGACTTATTTAGCGTGAAAAAAGAAAAATTGAAATTTTATTACGTGTGCCAGTACAGTTTGTTTGTGAAGAATACATCCAATGCAATTGTATTTTAATTATATAACTTGGAACTTGGTCGCTTTACAACTAAGCTCATCATGAAATTTTTCAAATTGACCCCAATGAAATTAAATAATACGTATGTCGGTTTCTTCAATTTGTGAAAATTACCTTTTTGTGATATTTTTCCTAAAGTTGTTCGTTGGAAATTAACGCGAATGATAACCCTCAGTGAAATACTGACAACTAACATTCCTTCATTTATCTTAGTCGATATGGAAAGCTTTTTTAAGGCGGATTACTTTCTTGAATTGATGATATTATCCCTGAGAACTCATTTATATCCAAATACATTGTACGAAAATACAATGTCTCTTTGTTCCATTTAGATAATTGGTTCAGGAATATATATTTCATTATATCTTTTTCAGCAATATCCATGCTGAATATTTACGCTCTATTTCTTTTTAAGTTTTTTCGTTGTTATTTATTGATTTTCAATAACATTATTCCAATTAATAAAAAATAAAAAAAATAAAAGTTTTAAAAGAGATAGGCTCTTTTAAAACTGAATATGTCCCTTCAAATGTAAAATAGGATATTGTGTTCAGATTGCTAGTGTATGCTGCAAACAGAACACAACAGCCTCTCCTTTACTTTTATTCGCGTTGATTAGTTTTTCTTAACCAATATGACAATCATATCATTATCAATACAAGGAAATAATGTGCTTAAAAGATTAGTTGATATAGATAAACTAATCTTTTAAGCACATTATTGACAATAGCTAATAGATAGCTATTGTCACCAGTAGATTCGACGAATGAAAGTTTTTTTAAATCACGGCACATGATTTCGTTTCCAACGTGGAAGCCAACATGCAGACCGACGTGCAGACAAATCGATAACGGTGCACGATACTCAATAAAGTAACACAATGTCCTGTCGTTAATTCCGTGGTGCGTCACGAACGTATAGGGCGCTGGCGCGTAATGCACCCGGAAACAAAGCATTGTGGTCATAAGCCGTGGACCCACACGTAAATCGGGGGTTTATCGCACCAGCGCCGGCGGTGCTGCCATTTGTATTGGCTGGTCTGCGAGCGGGCGAAATTATGGTCGAATCGAACCCAGCGCAAACGGTGGCCACGGCTGCGGACCCCCCTTATCACTGTCTCGTATTGGGCAAAGTATCAAATAGCACAGCCAACTTTGTGTGGATTCGAGTGACCCCTTATAGTTTATACGAAACAACAATCAAAAGGATAACTTTGTCCAATTACTTTATGTTACTTACTGCTCGACAAACTACACGCCTAACTACATAGGATGCAGATAATGCTTTAAAAATAGTGTAGCAAATATGATTGCTTCATTTTTAGTTCCGTGTACGTTCGTATACAAATAGATTACGATGAATATTTAGTGACGTATGTTGCGCATGCCAGTTGAGAACAAATATTATAATTTTGTAGTCACTGATGTCTGTGTTGACGATAGAATAAGTTATACTATACACCATTTACAAACAATTTAATTCTCTTGATGAGATGATTATTCTTATTTATGGTAAGATAGAGTGCCACGCAGTTGAACAATGAACAAACAAAATATACGATGACCTACTCCTGAATTTACAGAACGATACATGCAAAGTGTTATAATAATTGTAACCCGCAACCCAGTGTCAACGACCTCAGTTTTATAACAACGATGTAACTTTGAAATAAATTTGTTTTATCATTCGGAAAGAAATGGAATTATATTTGACGGTTCCATTATCGTGCAATTCGCAACACCTCGTAGTTTGTAGGCTAATTACCTGTCTACCAACTTTCGCCATGTTTTACATTGAGTTCAAAGTTCTTGCAGACGAAGGCTCTGCTCGGTAATTGATGCATTTGCCTTTAAAATCACACACGGTCAAGTCACGAACTAATCTTGGAAATGCTTTTGTACAAAACACATATATCGAAATACAGTGTTATAATTAATAATTTCATTTAAGATTACGAGCGCACAAAGAGAGAGAAAGGAACTATCCTTCTCTCCATTTAGCAGGAGAGAGTAGGTCTGAGAGTAGGTGAGAGTTTGAGGGAGTAAAATTTGTGTAAAATTTATAAAAATGTAAATGTAGTGTAAAAGGGATGGAGGTCTGCAGAGCGTCTGTTGTCCGATGACGGAATGTGGAGTATTAAATAATGCAATTCCTGTACACACTTTCCGGAACGCAACCTTTGGAACAACGAAGGGCTGGCTGCGGCCGAGACTGGGCAGATAAGTTCATACCAGGTCGGGATCACCACTAACGCCCGATTTCTGAAACACTGATCATCGTATAACTTAACTAATCAACTGTCAAATAGTTTTTCTAATCTCATTTGATTTGCTAAAACGATGGTTAAACTATTCATCTGATATTAAGATAAATCCGGGCGTAAGTCTCGCAAGTTAATACGTTTCTTACAGTACCCATGGTTTATATGCAAACGTTTTATACAAGGACTACACTTAACGTAGACAGTGGAGAAATAAATTTGGGAAACATCAAGTTACTTCCCTTTCCCTCCGCTGGGCACGCCCACAATCCCGAATTTGTTGTTAATGGACGGAATCCATTACGAGGACGACGGAGCGAGGTTCTACATGTCCGGGATGCTTCCGCGGCCTGGGAAACCAGCTCTAAGTGCGTGCACACCTCCTGCCTGGCAACTACATCGGCTTCGCTAGATAGGGCAAGGAGGTAAAGTTTGAGGGGACTATTTCAAACATGTTCTCAAACGTTTTTCCTTTGAATACTTTTAACTGATTTTAAAATATTTTTTTAGAAACTTGAAGTAAAATTGCATTTTTAATTAAAAAATTCGACACAATGTGAATTGTCACATAAACATGTTATAGATTAAGAGGTAAAAATATGTGCAGTTCCTATATCTTATAATATTTTCATTATACAAATATAAAATTTCAAAATACTTTAAGCACAATTTGGATGCCACATAAAGATTAAATATTTAAAAAAGGCTATTGCATAACACTGTAATTTCAATAATAACGGTTTCTTGTATTTACGCTAATAAATATAATAAATTAAACTCTTCAAAGAATTTTGACGCGCTTCCTAAGTTTCTATTTAAATATCAAATTGATTAATGTTTACTGATTGATAGTAGCACTTGTTTTAAGTTCTTGGCCTTTAATCATGTACGTTTTTATTAAAATGTCAATCCAAAAACTACGTACTTCACTTAACCAACATACGTATTGACAAAAATGATGTAACGTGAAGTCATCGCTTGTTGTCTCTCGGTAGAGGTGGTAACTACATTGTTCGCCGCAAACAGGTAGCTAAATATTTTACAATCTTACAAGCCTCTATGAAAATCACCCTTCAGAAACTGTGTTGCAAAAGCGCGCTGTTTATATCCTATTGACATCACTTCAAAACGGAGGTAAATCTGTTAACATCTTAATGATCAAACACTCCATGGTTAACGTTTCCAGGGACAGGCGTGGTGAGAATCATCTCCGTTGATCGCGAGCCACATAAAAGCTTTCAAGTAAGTGCGCCGCATGTAGACAACGCTCTAGAGAACATGATTGTGAGGCATTCAAGAGCTCACTCCCTCAATCAATTATTCACGTAGTTCCCTACCTTTGTTTTGATTACAAGGAAAATGTCTTTGGTGGTAACAAAGGTATTTTGGTTATATCTTTTGTCCTTTACGCTTGTATATTCTTCAGAAAGCTATCACTTTTTGCCAAGCCACATTTCACATTTGCTATGACCGGGAAATAACTTTTTATTATGTAATAAAAGAAGAAATAATTCAACACAATATACTTGTTTAGCGTAAAAAAAGAAAAATAACTAAAAATAACGTGGGTGTAGTATTGAGTAAAATGTCAAAAAGTTGTTATTGGTTTCCATGGTAATATCATGACTTTGATGTCGCTTTGAGATTATGAGATTTTGGAAATCTAAATAGAATATGACAATCTTTATTAATCTAATATTTACAAGATTAAATCTATCTAAAATTACATATGTCTAAAAAGTGGTGCCAAGAACGCTGCTGCATTTCCTCGTTGAATAGTTATGCTCAACCTTTGCGCGAGAAAAGAACCAGGTCTCTTGTCACCAGCCGCGGCGTTAAGCCTAGGACATAAACTTTTAAAAAAATTTATGTCGCTTTTAGATGTCACGCCTCGTAAAAATTCACTCTTCAATTTTTTTCCAAAGCGGGCCAAAAGAAATATTACTTAAAAAAAAAAACTATTCTTCCTACAAACCTCTAAAATATTTGTTACATTAGCACGGTAGGATTATTTAGAGAGAGCACTCGAATAAATTGCAATTAACCATTTTTTTTTTAACTAAAAACAAAACCGACTTCAAATGCTCGCTCTGTGTTCGTTTTATAATTGATTTTCAGGAGTTCCCTAAGCATCTCCGGAGCCCAGGAATTAATACCAATGTAATTAATATGGGACCACGTGGGAAGCACTAGTTTTTGTAATAAAAAAGAATCCTCAAAATCGGTACAGTTAGTAAAAAGTTATGAGGTAACAAACATTAAAAAAAATACAGAGAGACCTCCTCCTTTTGAAGTCGGTTAAAAAGAATCGGTCCCTAATAAATTCTGATTACATTATCACAAAGTACATATACGTACGTATGGCATGCTGTAATTTTGTACTTACCAACGTGTAAAGTTTGAGCTAACAGTTTGTGTGCGAAGTTAGCATAAAACGGTGTCGCCCCCAAAACAACTTTATGATGGATCATCAACAACATCTGGTACAATCCATCTAATAACTTTGTGTGACATGGGTCATTATTTAATTATTTCGTCCGTACTTTCTTTGTTCTCGTCACCAATTCTGACAAAGATGCAGCGTATTTAAATTAATTTACAGTGAGGATGGCAAGGAACTTTATCTTAATTTATTTGTCACTGTTATTACACAGGAATTGATCAAAAAGTTTCATTTAAAATTTTATTTTAACTAACGATTTTTTAAACCCTCTATCATATAAATAGTAATGACATGGTTCAGGCCCAAATAACGCATATGGTAGTACTGCAATTATTTTAAAACGGAATTCATCACTCATTGTCTATTAATTAATTTAATGAACGCCATAACTTACACTTATTAGAGGCGAAACTAATATAAGATACAGCTATTCTTCATTAGTGCCTGTACAGTTATAAGCACTGACGGCGTGCAATATAATGGGGAGAAAAATCAAAAAGTTTCTTCAACAAAAGTTAATAAAAATAAAATAAACAAAATAGTGCATTTAATTTAGAATATACTACAAAGTGAATGATATATAAATGAACGGCATGTACTAAAAACACTCTTAATTTTTTTTATAAGTAAAACCATACAACAAAGCAAGACAATAATAGTAAAAAAAAAAACAAGGACAATACAGTAAGGAAAATAAAAACGGAAAACCCTAATCAAAATTTGTATCCACAATATTAACTAAATTCCCTATAGAAATGATTTCGAACAGATACTGTGTGATATTTTCAACGAAACTAAAACTAGAGATGATAGTACGTAAGAAGACGATAAACTAAACAAATATTAGTAAAACACGTGCTCTAACAATGTTGTAAATGGAATCGATTACGAAAATAACGGAGCCGCAATGCGACACGTCCGGCAATGTTCCCGGAACTCGGGAAGCTGACGATTATTTGTCTGTTCAAGTAATCACTGGTTTGTCGTTCACACTAGAACATTAAGGTTGTTCAGACAATTCTAGGTAGGATAAATATAGTTCGTTGTTTAGTATTATTTTTTCTTTGTGAAAAAAACTTCGTAAGTGATAAATATACATTTGTTGAAAAATAATAGGAAAAGTATAAGGTATTGGTTTATTTAAAGGCAATGTTTGTTCTAAATACTTTTTTTTCGTCAAATAAATTGGCATATATTTCGGAGATAAAGATACGTCAGTGGTTTTTGATAACTTCGATTTTGATATTTCTTCATTGGAATTTCCGTTTTAATATGTAACCTTTAGTTTTTCAGACAAAAGAAAAAATCCGGTTAGCTGTCTTACACCCAACGAGATAAAACTCAGTAAGATGTTCGCAATTCAAAAGACGAATTTATTCTAATTAACATAATAATTATTTTTGTTGGATCCATGCAGATATCTGAAATCTGAATATTGGATATAAAATTTTCATTTTATAAAATTTAAAAACTATTAGATCCTTTCGGAGTTTTTTTTTTCAAATGATTCTGAAGTACTTTGATACATTTATCGTAGTACATTCCAATAATTCCATTACTCACTAAAATTTTAATTTGATTATTTCGTACTGTTTTCCAATGAATTTCAATTTATAATCCCTACTTTGATTAGAAGTCAAGTTATTTACATTTTAATCAGACACGTAATAAGGTTCATAGTTAATACCGAAAATACTTCAGGGTATAACGCAAAGATGGTAATATATTCCGTAGACAATTGTGGCTACGGCGCGGCGTACGCTCTGTGGCTGCGCGGTAATCCGCCGAGGCGTAAACAACTCTACCACGCACTCTACCGAACCCAGGTCGCCCCTGCACGCACTTATTACATTCAGCTGTTTACATTAAACACCTTCATCTTTGTTTCTTTTCATTCATTACTAACCGTGCCCGCTTTATATGCATGCTATTTCACACCCGAAATTTAATTCTCTCCTTCTTCCAGACCCGAATTTTCAAATATACTTCCTTAGTTGTCTATGACGTTATATTAAAGACTTATGTGCAAAATTTGACTTTTTCTCTTCTAGACGCCTAAGCTGTGTCGTCCCTCGGTTAGGTTAGTGAATGTTATCAAGCAATATCTAGATTTAAACGATAAATCAAACCGATTTTAAGATCGTATATAAAAGCTCATCTAAGTTAGGCAGAGAAAGCTACGACAGACTACGGTATCCGGTGGCTATTATAGAGGTTATTAGTTATTAAACGTGTAATTTAAACACCTTAACGCCTGCCAGCTGTCAGCGGGGTGCATGAGTTCCGTTATCAGATTATTCACGAGCTCGAATCAAAGCAAGCTTCGCGCAAAGCTATATCCCCATTTTACGTGCACATTTTTTTTAATTTATCGTATAGAGTTGGAAAATAGATAGAAACCCTTCTCCATATAATTTAATATATAAATAACAATACTACAATAAATTTAAGAATTTCTAGTTCTAATCATTAGTTAAACTTACTCAGATTTTTTTTACGGTGGTAGGGCCACGTAGCAGCCTCGGCTGTTGCACGAATGGGCTGGCTCGTCCGTTTAAGTACCACGACCTCATAGAAGACCGGCGTAAAGTGGAAGCATAATACTTTCGCGTTTCGTCTGGTGAGTGAGGTGGCTGGAGCTCAATTTTCAAAAGGTTGTCAACGCATTTCTAACCTTCGGGTGTAGCAGATGTCCATGGCCGGCGGTATTCACTTAACATCAGGTGAACCGTCTGGTCGCTTGGCAACGTTTCAGATAAAAAAAAAGTTTCTAGCATCCAAATACGAAGTAAAACATTATTTAGTCGGAATTACTTGATTTGTTGTTACAATGCTCAACTCGTTCAAATAAAAAGTAAAACGAAGCAATCCTACGCAACTCCATTTGCATACGAGCACTCCATAAATCTCATTTACCTTTTCAATGTGGCCCACGCGTCGATCCTGCGCTCAATTATGCGACCAATTCAACTATTATTTTAACCGACATACAGTTTATAATCCTTTGACGTGTTAGGAGAGCAAACTTGCACAAGTGGAATTCAAAAAACCACTATATAAGCTGATGTCCCGTAGCGGCAGCTAGATGAAATTGTTTCTAAATACCTTTGAGATAGATGTGAGTTTCATCTTCGCCTAGACGCGAGGTCTGCATAGTTATGTTTGTGTAAGTGTATGAGTGAAATAGTCAGTGTTGCCAGTGGAGTGCAGTGCAAATTTGCCGGCTCCTTGTGTGGTGCGCTCATTTATACCGCACCTACTGCGCTAGTTGCCTTTGTGATTTGTTTTATTGTTATTGTCTTTGCTTTTGTGTTATTTGGCCATTGCCATTGTTCCACATATCGCTGCAGCTCATAATTCTATTCTTATTGTAATAGAGTTCTGTAATGGAAGTGTAGTTCCGTTCTTTACAGAAGCTTTGTTAGGAATTAATGCAATTATAAGAACAAGTATGGATACCACTCTCAGTACATAACGTTAAATTAATAACAATTGGTAAAAACTGTCTTCTAGCAAAATTGGTAGTTTTCTTTTTTGTCTTTGTTTGTTTTAGAGTTATGTTTTCAATGTTTTTGTTGTTAATGGTTAAAGCGTCGGAGCGAGATTCTCGAAGACACGGATTCGATTCTCGTGGCGGCGGAACCTTCTTCTACAAATCTTTAAGCAACGGCCCCATTAGCAGTAAGCATCACTAACACTGGGACGACCGCCCACTAGTAGTCATCTTCCTCCTGCCCTAGGTGGGGTCAGCTCAACGTGTGAATCGTGTTGTAAGCGGTTCTGGCTTTGGTTTTTTTACGACCCGCCGCCTGCCTGACTTCAACCCTCCTTGGGAAACAAACACGCAAATCCGGAGCAATTACCTGTGGGTCACAAAAATACCGTGCGGGAATCCAACCCACGACCCCAAGTTTGGCAGCGGCGCCATTGAGTTATACCCAAAAAATAATGTCATCTCTAAAAGGTGAGCTAGAAAAAGAAATGAATACATAATACAATAATTATATTAACACGCCGGCGTGTTTAACTTTTCATCTTTTACTTTAGCTTTGTTTGCATAAAATATTGCTCAGAGATGATTTAGATTTTCGATACTTTTTTTTATGTGAAAAGTTGCCAATGAGCAGACGGTTCACCTGATGGTAAGTGAATAACGCCGCCCATGGACATCTGCTACACCCGAGGGTTACAGAGGCGTTACCAATCTATTTAAAAGTGGGTCCGATTACCTCACTCACGAGACGAAAAGCGAAAGTATTTGTCATATCTCCACTTTACGCTGGTCTTCTTCTTACCCGGATGGGCCTACCCATTCGTGCAATATGCGTGGCCCTACCACCGTAAAATACCTTTTTTTAAATAATTTAAATATTTTCAGAAGTGGTAACGTATCCTCCGCCTCTGCTGTGTCACGAATAGGCAATTCTCGTCCGGCGAAGTAGGATGGCCTTACAGAAGACCGGTGTATAGTAAAAAAAATATTATACTTTCGCAATTCGTCTAGTGAGTGAGATAACTGGACCCACTTTTAAATAGATTGGCAACGAATCGAATGGGTTGAACCCAGGTGATGTTATAAACCGCCTGCTCACTTATCAACTTTTTCCATAAAAGCTTACGTTATACCTTTTTAAATTATTATGTTTATGGTTATGTAGTTTAAAAAGTTTAAAAATATTTCATTGTAAATATATATAATACATTATAATAGAAATAACTACATATAATAACATTTTTAGATATACATGGAATAAAAGAATATCTTAAGTCTATTTCTATTCAGAATTTTCATTATGTATTTCCATTCACCCTGCTCATTGAAACAGGGATAAATAGGTTATCCTCGAATAGAACAAGAAGTAATAAATATGCAAAAGGCCGTTTCGGAATAATGAATTGAATTATAAGACCTGATAACAATGGAAGAAGTAATAACAAGAGAAAAGTGTCGCCCCAAAAAATTGTTTACACCGCCGAAATTAGATCAAACACATAAATTAATGAGAAAGTTAATAAAAGAAACAAAATCCACGGTCCTAATTCTAAAAGTTCCAGCTACAATTTCCAGTCCAAGCCCTTGGAAGTTATTTCATATTATTGTTCAAACAAAGTTTCAAGTTTTAGGGCCTGATGGGGGAAAGAGAACTTTGTCTTGACGACGATGTAAATAGAATTCAAATGAAAAATAAATGCTTAAACTCATAAAACGTTACAAACATAAAGAAAACTATAATAGAATAAAAATTCGACAAAATATAATGTATACGGAATTCATTTTACTGTTATTATGTAGAAATGTCAATTTATGCTTTCTTACTGGTTGACAAATTTAGAGGTTACTTTATTACTGTATTATGGTGAGTTGAAAAAACAAAACCATATATAGAATCACTGAGATGAATGCAAAAGCCACGCGCCTACAAATAATTATATGATGGTGAGAAAACAAAATTACTGTTAAATCTTGATGAGGCCATTTGAGGTGGGTAGCAGAAGTTATCTTAGCACTCCAAGAAACAAGCGCCCTTGGTTTTAAAAAAGAAAAAATAAATTGTTTTAGCCAGAGAACAAAGGAGCAAAAGGAAAAAATTAATAGTTAATACTTAAAAAAACATGGTAGCGAAAACTCTACATAAAGTACAAAAGTACGCAAGAAGTACAAAAAGCATTTGATTGAAAAAAAAAAATCAGCGTATTTAGATAACCAGTTCAGTTTTATAATCCCGTGATGTTACGAAATGTAACGAGTAATATTGTTATATGGCCATATTTACTTACTTAATTGTGTTCAATGGATGGCGTTCTTTTAGTTCTTAGAAATGATCACACGATGGTCCCGTGAACTCGTAAGGGCGATAATAAATACGATACTTTCGCATCTCGTTGTCTTTCGCCCACACTTCCGGAGCGAGGCCAGCTCGCACGCGAACGCTCTACACGCTCGCCAGGGCTGTTAAACGCACGGGCCGCATAGCTTAAATTAATTGGTAATAATAATATTTGTTGCCGCCATATCCTACTAATTTGAATATACCCGCATTAAGATGTCAATTACACTGACAAATCATACTTCCTTTAAATCCTTCACTCATTCGTTCGCAACCGGCATTGTCGCCGTTCAAATCGCACGCACGCTGGACAATTATATAGTGCAACCGCTCGCCTTTAACACCGCATCAACGCTTCTTCTACTTTAATTTATTAACTTTATAAATCACGGCCGTGAATGTGTAAATCTGTGTAACTGTGCATGACTTATAATCAAGATACAAGATTCGTCGCTGGAAGCTTCCAGGTGAGCGTGCTCAATGATTCTTCTGCCGGTTGCCAATTGGATCCTGACTAGTCCCGCATATACAGTCCACTTTAATCGAAATAAACCTAATTCCGCACCAATATTAATTGCAACCGTTTATAAAACAGCGAAAGGAATAAATATTTTAACAATTACATAAATAAATATTTATGTTTTAAATAAGTATTTTCATTTATGTGGTGATTCGCGTTCTGTTTGTACATGATATTTAGTCAGTGACGTAATTCATAGTGGTCTGTAAACTATTCAATTGCGGCATCCCTGACGGTGCTAGATCTCAGATTATTGGGGTTATAAGTAAACATATATCAGATATCTGGTGCTTCGACTATTTCTACTATTGGCATTTGAATGTATTAAATTGTCTAAAACACAAGTTATGTACATAAATGCCATTACAATACAATTTGATTTTCACTAAAATAATCTAGATAAATTGGAAATAAAGTAGATTATCAGCCAACAAAGGGTTTTCGGGCATTGTCCACCGCACAACCCTTTCTTCATATCTTCGAAATTTTGAAAACTATAACTTCATATATCATGAAAACATTTTTTTGAAATATTATTATGGCGAAAATATGCAGGTCACCTTAGGACGTTTTCCTTCATAGCTGAGCATGTAATAAGTCAGCGCTTAAAATTTCAACTAACAATTTCATCGGTGCCAGTACTGGGATGGAATTCAGGTTGCTCTAGTTTGTTGAATTAAAAGCGTGCGCGCGAACGTAGCTATCAACCGTGATATAGCGATAAGCATTATATTCCAACAAAAAAAAAATAAGACCCGTAAAGCCGTTTAAGGGACACCAACGTTAAACGAGTAACAAAAATAGCATTTCACCTTCCACAACAGGGATAACTCACTCCTACGCGCCCTTCCACCCGACGCACTCTAATTACTGAAACATCGCCGGCTTCAATTCCTACGGGGATAAATAACAATCACTCGGCAACTGTGACAATGCACGACCATGGCCGGGTACCTTGTGACCCTTCGCATTGTTTATTGTTATCTCAGTCATAACTCCGACGTCGGGACACCGAGAAAGGTAAATCGCCTTGCTGCCTATATTAGGAGGTATCCCGAGTTTGGACGCGCACGTCCATACGGTCTCTTATATGTGTCTTACTCAAGAATTATTCTTTTATGATGTTGTGCTATAAGATATTGCACCAGTTTTTATAAACATGTACTCGCAAAAATAAAAATAAAAAGTTATGTTTCAATATAACCCCAACTGTGGTAGGGCAACAAAGCAATCTACGTTTTGGCAAGAATTCAGGTAAACGACCTCACAGAAGTCCGGCGTGAAGTGAATATACTTCAGCGTTTCATCTGGTGAGTGAAGACCGCACCGAAGTCCATTTTATCAAAAGGTGGTTACGCATCTGCAACCCTGAGGGTGTTGCAAGTGTCCATGGGTGACGGTTATCACTTAACATCAGGTGAACCGCATCTCATATGAGATACTTAATCTAAGAGTTTGGGTGTTTGTCCACGTGAAAATGTATGTAAAACATCCTTACAATACAGGATAACGTTATCTTAAAGAGCAATGTTAAAAAGAAAACGTTTCACATTCGTATTACATATCTAGATCGTGTAGAAATTCAGCGCTGGCTAAAACTTCAGTCTACAAACTGAAAGTGAAATTCATTGTTACAGATATCTTTACGGAGCTTTTTCAAAACTTAGAAATGTCGATTCTATTTTCGTTACTAAAAAACGTAAGATTACAAAAGGCAGAAATCAATAACAATAATTCATCATAATTCCAACCCGTGAACACAGATCGCCAATCAAGAGTCTCAGCCGCCATGCTCTTACGTCCCTTACCGTACTAAACCGTCTATTATTCTTTAATTTATGAAAGCGAATCTTTTAATGTTATGAAAGTTTTTAAGAGTTAATTACACTTAATTATTTTATGGTTTTTATTATCACCTCAACTTCTGTGGGGCCACGAAAATAAATGCTTACTATTAGTATCAACTTAAATTAGTTAATTTCGCTTGATGGTTTGTATAATTTTATAATAATACATTACTGTTGTTGTAATGAACTCTTTCAATACCACATCTAGCCTTGATGTCGATAATCTTTATATCTTTTTGACGCGGTAGCCAAAGGTAGTTTTTAAATTGCAAATCATTCTTACTTTTGAATATGGCAGAAACAGTGATAACGAACAATGTAAAACACGTTCTCAATTTTCGATACTTTTTTCACTAGCGACCCGCCCCGGCTCCCCACGGGTGCAATGTTTTATACATATGAACCTTCCTCTTGAATGACTCTATCTAGTGAAAAAAAAAAAACCGCATCAAGATCCGTTGCGTAGTTTTAAAGAACTAAGCATGCATATAGACAGAATGACAGCCGGGCGACTTTGTTTTGTACTATGTAGAGATTATAATAAGTCACAACTGCACACCACTGGGGTATGAATCATGATCTCTGATTGTAAATTAACGTCCATGGACCACTGCTCTGTTTTGATAACTGGCGACGATTTAAATTTAAATCGTTTCGCTTAGATCTGTGCGGGTAGTCGTTTATTTCTGCTCGCGGCATTCATTGTCCTGCTCTGTGGCGGGATCCGTTTATCGCCGACTATCGAGCCGGCGCAACGGGCAAGATCGAAATTCGTTAACGAAGAAAAACAACAGCCGCCATGTAAATACACCGTACGCCGATTGGAAGGTCACAGAGTATCGGCATAAGGTAGCACCAGTTAAAAATGTAATAAATGTGATCAAAATAAATAAGAATATAATTATAAGAAATAAAGAAGACTCAGAGTTTTTATGTTTGCGTATTTATACACTGTCGGTGTTATATTCTGTCTAATTCAAAGGTTCCGAAGCTACCTCGATGGGTTGGCTTGTAATGTTGAGATAACTAGTTTTAAGAGCGGTGAGGGTGTATACATATACACTAAAATACTGTATACATGTATTTTTATGTGGTAGGGCTATGTAAAAGTCTTCGCTGTTGCTTGAATAGTCCGTCTGGAGAGGTACCATCTTACAGAAGACGGGCGTGAAGTGGAAGTGATATACGTCTGCGTTTCGTCTGGTTAGTGAGGTAACCGGAGAGCACTTTATTAGAGGGTGGCAACGCTTTCGCAGCCCTACCGGTGTTACAAATTCTATGAGCGGCGGTTATTACTTAACAATAGGTCGCCAGATCGCTTGCCAAGTTCATTCATAAACGAAATATAGCAATCTCGAATCTAATTCAAAAGCAAACTTATTGGTGACCAATATTGAGGTAACCTGCGAATACAGACGGCAAGTCAATGTCCTCAGAAACTAGACCACTGTGCTGCAACCACAAAACACAGGAATACCACCAACAGATCGGTGGGACCACTGGTTTTAAATGCTCTGTGCTAACCCCGCGTCGGTGTCGCTGTCCGGATTAATCGATGGAACAGCCACGGTTAAGTTAACATGCAAGTAATTGGTTTGTGATTTGTGCCCGCGTTGCCACAGAGCGGGTCCGTGCCAAAGGGCAACATTGGCAGTCTCTCGTACACGTTTCGGTCTGTATACGTTGACTGTTGCAAGCGAGTGTTTTGCGTTCGCCTCGGTCATTTCGAGTAATTTCCCCGACGTATTAGTGCGCTGGTACAGATTGTGGTCGAGGTTAAAACAAGCTTTTGATTTCTTTTAGCCGCGGTTGTATGTCACGTATAAGACGTATGCCATGTACGTTAGCGACGATAAAGAGAAAAGCTTGCATGAATAGTATTAAATCTTATGTCCTATTTTCCATACCCAGAAGTCAGATGATAGACATCATATAATACTATAGGATAATTTCCTTTGTCGATGGTGTAAGGTAAGATAAGGCGTATATGCTGTAAAAGTATCGGGGAGCGTGAGATTATATTAAAACGGCTCTTTTTCGCTTCTACCCTATGACTTTTCATGCTAAGTTTATTTTTACCAATGTTTGTTTTTAATGTTAGTAACTGTTGTATTTTTAGTACAAAATTTTCCATACCGGAAACTAACGAAGTTTTAATTACTTGTTTCTAATTGTATTTTTAAATTGAAAACGTATTGCATTTACAGCTTAACACAATAGTTCAGCAAAAGTATAGGGACAGCCTTAGACAATTATTATTCCCAACTTCTGATGAGCGACTCAACTTCGATGTATTTTTTTGTTATTCGAAATCATCATCATCATCATCAGCCGCAAGACGTCCACTGTTGAACATAGGTCTCCCCCTTAGAACGCCACAACGAACGACAGTTTGCAATTGGCATCCACCGGTTCCCCGCGACTCTTATGATGCCGTCGGTTCATCTAGAGGGAGGGGAATATTTAAGTTTCCTCATGATGTTTTCTTTCACCGCTGGGCACGTGATACGTCAGCACTTAAAATTGCATGGTGCCACCACCGGGATCTTAACTAAGGTTGCTCGAGTATATTGAATTACGATCGAGCGACCGAACACTGAGCTATAACGGCTACATGTCTCTATATTTCTGTCCATTTCGAGAATATTGGTACGCTATCGCTACGTCTCATGGCATGGACTAAAGGTTAATTTCTTCTGATTAATAACCATCCGACAGGCTATAAGATTCATCACGAAAATAATAAAGTATACTTGTGCTCGTCCGATGCTACTGTGTTCCTCATTATTTATACCACTGTAAAAACAAGCGGAATTAATTATTAGGCCGACCCCAGGACTTACGGAGGCTTAAAAACGGTCGCTTCATTATCGAAGAGCGTTCCGGGGACGTTAAAGAGAGGCTCCTTGATGTTACAAAATAAATTAATGATTTCCTTAAAATTTTGCAGCTTTTTCAATGAGTGATTTGTTTACATTTTAATTTCATGACTGAAAAATCCATATTATTATTATTTGCTGGGTGTCAATCTCTTAATATAATATCTCATTTATTTAAACATTTTTTTGTGAATATCAAGACTGGTAAATACGATTACAGGTCGAAAACGAATGCATAAAGTTTTTCCTAACATGATGAAAGCAAGTGGCAGGTGCTGATTACCACCTGATAATGTCCTCCTTATATCCGCAGCCTCTTACGTCTATCACCACATATATAAGTTTAATATACATAAATGTTAAAATATGTAGTAAATGGGCTTAGTTTTTTAGCCACCGCCGGAATCGAACCCACATCATCCGGAATCCCTTTTCGAAGCTTTAATCGCTAATCTAAAGGACCCCCACAAAAATCTCAGCTTTTTTATCTACTTGGTTTTTTCACAATTTAAGTAATTGTTGTTAGTATACGAACAATAGGTTCGTATACTACTTATTGTTCAACAATTTCAAAATTACGTTTTAAAACAATAATTCTTTTAAACCAGCAGACGCGTCACCTGATGTTAAGCGAATACCGCCGCCCATGGACATCTGCTACACTCGAGGGTTGCAGATGGGTTGACAACCTTTTTTAAATTGGATTCAGACGAAACGCGAAAGTATTTGTCATACTTCCACTTTACGCTGGTCTTCTGTGAGGTCGTGGTACTCACCCAGACGGGCCTGCCCGTTCGTGCAACAGACGAGGCTGCTGCGTGGCCCTACCACCGTAAAATAATTCGAACGAGAGATGTCCTTGTTATTGAAATTTAAATTGTATACTAAATTTTTATAGTAACTAATCACTACACTTTAGATGAAACATTAAAATTTGTAGAAAAATATTAAACGCCTCTGCATTTTACATTTTTCTACAAATTTTAATAATCTCTATTAGCACTGTAGAATCTTAATATGAAATGTAAATACATAAAAGTTTTAAAAGGATGCATTCGTAACAACGGATGATAAGAATATTTTGAAACAACAATAGCTTCCTTCGGTAAACATTTCAGGAACGAACAATAAGTCAGAGCCGGCCTGTAGAAGAAACAGACAACAGTCCTTCCAAACTGGAAGCGCCCGTGGGAGCTTGTTGGAACATCATAAATTGACTGAAGCAACGCCTTTCGAGACTTGTACACACAATACTCACTAGTGAAACAAAAATGAATCTTTCATAGAAGTTCCTCGTCCATTAATTTTTGATTTAAGGAGTGTGTCTGTTTCCTCTGGGCGCCAAAACAGGCGAATGGATTTTGAAAAGATAAAATCGGATGGAGACGGATGACAAAGTCTTTCCTTCAGTGGTTTCACAGTAAGTGAAACCACCGCCCATTGACAGTAACACAACCAGGAATGTTGCAGGTGTGCTGTCAACCACTGAGAGCTCTTGGCTCTAAGTATCGAACGAGACTCTAGATATAAAACATTAACCTTATGGCGATCTTCTGTGAAGATATGATACTTCATCGTTCGATCTTGCGTTATACAGAAGGAGCAATGCCTCCCCTGTTGTTGTACTAAAACAGTAAGCCAAAAAGTCAAAATCATCATCATCATCAGAGGTATTACAGCCGCGGGTGGGCCTTAGCCTGGTCAAGCAAATCTCTCCAGTCCAATTTATTCATGGCTTTGTTTCTCCAACCTATAACCCCCAAGATCTTAGTGCCCTGTTCAACGCCATCCAACCACCTGAGCTTGGGCCTGCCTCTACTCCTGCGGCCCTACGGCCGGCCCTCCAGAAGGCATTTGGGTCAAAATGCTTTATTCAGTTATGAATATCAAAATCCCCTACCGCTTTACTAATTGATACCTGATTTTATTATATGTAATTATTTGAAATATGACAAGTATTACACATTTTAAGATTTGAGGTACCTTTATTTGTACGACCCCCTAGCGTCTCGAGGAATCGATGTTTCATACATGCGGCGGATGCGATATCTCACTTCATAAATCTCAGACGCGTTGTTCGGCACGATGAATAAATTGTACATCGCCGCGAAATGTACGCAGCGCCCATGAAGGATGGCATTTGTGAATAAGCCACCGAAGGCGTTAAGACTCTATTTGTTTAATTTATCGACGTGCTATTAGAAAGGGAATGCATGAATACCGCTTTTTCGGCCACGCGATGCTACCTAAATTATGTATAAGCATTACATTCATAAAATTTGACGAATTTCCGTCAAATCATTATTGATCTCTACTTCTTCAACCTGCGTTGTGTATTATACGTAAGTTTTTAGTCAGAACTTACTGTTGCTTAACTTTATTTCGAAAAAAATAAAGTTATATAACCGTAATGCACTATATACAGCGATTCAAAGTTAAAATAAAAAAAAAAAAAAACATTCGAATAAACTCTGAGAGTGGGACTTTAATCCCCTTAAGAGCAATAAAAACAAATGGGATACTCGTCTGAGATAGTTTAACGTCGACACGTCATTTAACGCACAGTCACGATCAATTTACTCTAATAGTAATCCTTTCAGTTTTATTTTACGTACTATGTTTATCGCTAGTGATGGACGATCTCGGTAAAACAAAGAGGGATCCCTAATTAATCAGACAGACGTTAAAGTGATCGAGAAAATACCTTCATAATAATACTGTTAAAAGACATTGTAATAATGAAATAATAATATAATTATATTTAAAAAAAACTTAATAATATACTTTATATCCTTTAAAACTGTTAAATTGACTTCTAACACAAACTTTCTGAACATGGCAGGTTTTATGTAAATAATAAATGTGAAAAAAACCGTAACAATATCGATAACATTAAATTAGTTCTTATTTTAATTCCATAAGGGTTAAAGAGAGGATTTTTCTCATCCTTTTAAGTGTACTCTAAATATTTTTCTTTACAATGACTAACATTTATCTGAAAACGAATTCTATGTTCGTCTTGCCTCTAAACTTCAAACATCGTAGAATATGGTGAGCTATTTAAATATCCAAGATACCGTACGTGGAGGTGTAAAAATGCGAACGCGCTTAGCGACGTGCCCGGCAAGTGCTCGGAGCGGCCATGCATTTGCATTGTGATAATCGTATAGCGGGATTTAGCGATATTTCTATTTTCATGGAGGCTCTATCTTTGCGACTCAATGAGGTGCGCCGCAGTCTAAGAGCAGTGCTTACTTTTTACTGAAGGCATTGCATATTCACCATTGTGTTCGTTCATTGTAATCCTTTAAACAGTTCCTAGACTGGGGATTTAGTTTTAGTGGTGCGATTGTTCCTTTTGCTCGCTTTTGCTGTGCAACTTGTGTTTTTATGTCACAAGCTATTAAGGCATCCCTTCTAAGAGTAGATTCTTCTCTCGCTAAAGTTTTATTTGTTATTCTTTGACGTGTACTTTAGGGGAGATTGTCTTAGTTAGTGTGAGTTATGTCACATTATCAGGTCGAAGTTTATAATCATTTAATTTATAAGTTGATATGAAATGTTATTATTTACGACATTCTAGATTTAGAAATTTTATATATTTATAGTGCTAATCTCTGCACTTAAGATTAAACATTAAAATTTGTTGAAAAAAAGGAACGAAAAGTTTGTCGCCGCTGTGGAAATCGAACCCACGTTTTCGAGATTCGCACCCTGATGCTCTAGCTACTAAGCTAAACGGTTGATTGCCACACCGAAATTCTCAACGTCCTATTATGTACATTGTTTTTTAGCATTTGACGCAATGCTTGGCGCATCCAAAAAAAAATCCATTGTCTGATTCCCACAGCGGCAAGAAATTTTTCGTTCCTTTTTTCTACAAATTTCAATTCTAGATTTAGTCACATTGACCTCCACTTTAAAAAATTAAGTTTTTATGTAACTGCATGTGGCAATATACTAGACCAGACCATGAAACATCATATTTGTACAAGCAATTATAGCGGATCTAAAAATGTTTATTAGACATCTGAAATGAAATTATTTGAATTTCCATTAAGGACACTCGAGACACCAGAGAAGTTACAAGTACAATGCCGGACTTTGAGTTAGGAATAGGTTCTTTTCTTGAAGGTCCTCAAGTCGTCCAGAAATAGTAAAACAGATTTATACATTTGAGTTTGACTCTCGCAGTGGTGCCTCACCAGCTTGCAACGTCTCTGGGATTGTGAATATCTACCGCTCTGGTCCTCACTAAGCATCTGATGAAACGCCGTTTCAATTTGCCTTTGAGAAAAATCTTATGTTTAGTAAACATAATATTTCTTTGTTTCGTAGAGTGTATTGCAAAATTCAGCTATTTTTCCTTTAACTGTTTTTCCTTCTAGCACACACATTGTGCGAAAGACAAGAGAGAAAGGAAAAAGTGTGTCTCGTATTTTTCTACGTTCGCGTATGTCCCGTTTTTTCATTTTATTGGCCGCGCGCCAAGTTTAGCAAACAACCACCAATTCCTACAGAATGTAGAAAAAATACTGCATATTTTCCCGCTTTACCGAAACAAATATGCGAGACTAAAAATGTTTGTGATCTCATTCAACTACATCTTTACTCTCTCATAACTTACAAAGGGAACAGGGTTTCGCAATATTGATTCTTAGTTCGATTAGCTTTTAAGCAATAACAAAATAAAAAACATATAAAATAAAAATCTCACAATCAAGTCCTTTATTATAGTCATACTATATAATATTTGTTTCTGAACATTAAAAAATTTATACGTTCATTAAGTTGCTTAAATCAACTCGACTCAGGTCGTTAAACTAATAGAATCAGATTAGATAAGATATGGTGCAAACTGCTGCGTGATTATACAACGTTGGGAACCTTTAACTCAATATTTTTTTGCAGACAATTTTAATCTGAATCCAAAACATTATAACTAACTGAGACCTTAGTTACTTATGATGTTGATGATGATTCTTACACTTGTAACAGTAATCAATGGTAGATTAAGAACTGTTGAAACTGAGCTCCCTAATTTCGCTTCAAGGTTTAATGTAAAGGAAATTCTTCAACGTTAAAATACTCGGTAGAAACCGTCGTGCTTGGGTCACGTCGCAAGGTCAAAGCTAAGCCATTTGATACGTGACCCCAAGCAGTCTCTCTGCAATAAACAAGTATCAGAAATGTCTTCATTAGCAAGCTCTTTATAAAGAAATGAATATCATTTTGATTTAAATTATTCATTTTGTGAGTGGAGCAAACGAATATAGATGGAATATTTAAAATGTTGAGAAATTTAAAATGAGAAATTAATATTTATACAATGCGATGACTCCGTGGCGCATTTGTCAAGGTATTGGCTTCGGCGCTGGGGGTCGTGGGGTCCATTCCCGTTCCGATAATTGTTTTGGATCTGTGTGTTTGTCCACGTCAAGATAATGCTCGAAAAACGTCCTAACAGCACTAGTTGTTATAATCCTAAAGTAAGTGTATTGTTTATAAAGAAAAAGAAACTTTTACGACCCATAAACACAAAGCGGTTAAAAAAATAATAATAATGTAATTTGCTAACAATAGAAATTATAGATTAAAATAAGTAATCGTCAAGTATGTAGTTCAAGTACATATATGTTCGTTACGAATTAACTAACAACTAAACACTCTTTTACTAAAACAAAACATGGAAGTATATGTCTCAATGTTTCACAATGTTTCTTGGGTTATTTGGAAGAGTGCGTGGTGTGGTCTCCTATTCAAAGCCTACACTCAGTTCTCCCGTGTGCCTGGCCGCTTTTGAATTACTTAAGTCGTCTTGTTATTTCATAGCGCCTGCATAATTTCGCTCAACCGTCGCTTAATTAATTACTAATCTTTTTAATTTCAAAAATAATTGTGTACATAAGTTGGCTATTTATGTGAATCTTGTGCTCTAGAAAATAATGATATATTGATGATTAATTGTTTCTGAAAATTGTCGCTTGATTTAATTTTTGTAACCGATCTTTCGACGTAATTATGCCACGTGGCTTAACCACAAACGAGCTCAGTACTTCCTGAGAAATGGTGCAACTATCGATTGCGGTTTGGATTGTTCCTCAGACCTCTTCTGGCGAAGCTGTAAAATTCTTCTCTAATAAATTATAATAAAGCTTAATTTAATAAATTAATATAAGTCCCGGTGAAAGTTTCTTCGCATTTTATATATTAGAGAAATTCAAGACATAATTTTACATTATATTTTATCAGGTTAGTGTCGTGGACGAATACTGAGTAGTACATGATACTTTCCTGTTGCACGAATGGGCAGATCCAGGTGATCCAAGCCTTCAGGAGGCCGGTACCTGTATTATGGGTGACTAAGCTTGAGAGCTTCCGAGCGAGGTCGCTTTTGCGGTCGCTCCATGGAGTAACTAGATTCAAGGGCCCCGAGACCTCGGCTTCGGCTCTTACTCAATAGCCGTTTAGAATTCTGATTCGAGGGTACCCGAGAGTAGTCTGACTAGGGTCCGGCGTGAAGTGGAAGTGTTATACTTCTGTGTTTCACCTGGTGAGTGAGGTAGCCGGGACCCTCTCCGGAATTATTAAAATGTGCAGGGTGCATCTTTTCACTTAAAAATAAATGTTATTGTAATGGAAATAGTATTATTCGTATAATTTTTAGTGTCTATTTTTATTGTTTTATTACAGCAGTCAGTAAGGTTAAAATGAAAAGAGATCGTAAAATAATTGCTTTTTTGTTCGTATTATGACCGCGAATATATTCGTTATGCTATTCCAATTCACGAGGAGGGATAAAAATTAAACAAAGCGAATCGAGCCCCGTGTAATTTCAGTCAGGCTGTTGGCCAACTGGATCGTTGACAGAACAATATAACGATTGTTTGCCGGAACACCGACGCAGCGTTGCGGCATTTGAGCCGCCACCAAGCACAATAGGCCCCACGGTGCGTCGATTGGCGCACTTTATTAATGCTTTAATCGTTTCCGTACTAATTGTCTACCGCGTCACCATTATTTCAATGTTCTGTTATTGAACAATTGCAAAAGGAGTTATCAACAATAAACGCTTTTATAAGATATCTCTCTCACGGAACAAGGTACTTTGGTTGTAGAATTATTGATGGGGAAGAATCCTCTTAATTGGGCTTGTGATCCTTTTTCATGTTAGCTGTTGACCATGTCAGTCGCTCTTATTTTATGTAATAATGGGCGACTATGTCAAGAAACAAATGAAATAAACCAGAAGAAAGAAAACCAAAAATGCAACGTACAAGATTTGTTGGTTTTACCTTTTTTCTTTATGGGTATCCCGATTGGCGTAGTGGTTAGCGAAACTGCCTCTTGCGCCTAAGGGTGTGGGTTCGTTTCTCACTACTGTAAAATCTTGTGTGATGAATATTCTGTTTTTCCAGTGTCTGAGTGTTAATATATGTATGATATGTATTTATTCACAAAAAAAGTACGTTTAAGTATGTTTCGCAGTTATCTAGTATCCATACTATAAGCGTTGCTTATTTTGGGACTAGAGAACGTTGTGTAAAAAATGTGTTCTAAAATATATATATATATCAACATCGATCAATATTTACATATATTTTAAAAGTAGTAAAACCTGTTGCCAAGGTTTTGTATTTTAAAGAAAACGTTACAGAGATGTAGTCACCTACCTGTATGGTATGTATGACAGAAGGAATTTACTTCATTTAGTAACGAATAAATACGTTATGATATTGATCTAACACGAAATATCTAAACGCTATCTGACAGGTAATCGATGTATCGTGAACGTCCAAATGTAGATAGAGCGTTATATTTCGTAATTTAGTCGGAACGATAGATTCCATCGCGTCACCCCGTAGGAGTGGGTGGACTTCGAGGAATAAAAACGAATATTGTCACCTGTGTCATGCAAGACGTTAAATCTTGGGCTGAACTGGCCGACAATAGTCTTGCAACAGCAGCACCCTTGGCTATGGCTTTATTTACAACAGCGCCTTTACCAGGTAGCCTTTCTCGAGTCGTAAATTGGCTATTTGTCTTCTAATTACATTAGGTTGAATGTGATGATGAATTATGTAAGTAATATTATTATTACTAGTAAACCTGCGATAAATTTTTGCAAAAAAATATTAGTCACGAAATGGTGATATAAATAAATATTTAGGCGTGTAAATAAATATTTATAAACAAAAGGTGTCTCATTTTGAAGAATAACGATAAATTTCAGTCAAGATAGCTAAGTAGCTATCTTTCGTTGAAAGAAATAGCCAATAGATGACATTATCATGCATTCTTTACAGACAACATTTAAATGAACGTTTTTTTATATTTCTATCGCTAGCAGCAAACATAAGCTTTAAACTGGTGTTTCAATCATTAAATTAGATGACGAATTATTGAAGCTATAACGTAGATCAATGTTGTCTATTCTCTTCCCTCTTGAGTCATGGGTTAATTGGCGAGCTTCGTGAATATCCTGACTAGAAATACGCATCAGCGACTACGGGAGTCAATTTCATATGCAGCAATTCTTGAACGCTAGTTGTGAGGCAGATCTCTATAGCTTTTCAGCCTTACTTGTGTTTGAGTTCGGGACTTTAATAGGAGAGACGACGAAATTAAAATCGATAAAAGATTTTCAGTCCCGTTTCATGACAGTTTCGAAATGTCCGGATTTCAAAATAAAAATAAGCCGCGAAAAATTTCGTGAACGAGTCTTAGTAAAACGATGTAATAAAATTTTTATTTTCTTTAATATTCTTATGATATTGTGAGGTAATCAAGGGTATGTCGTCTGGAACACTCGAGCACGTGCGTCACGTAGTGGGGTCAAAGTTAAGTCATATGAAACGTGATCCACCTCCTTGTCTCTTTAAAGTAAATAACTCATTGGAAATTCCTTGCTCATCAAAATGTTTTCACAATTTTTTTTCCTAACATTATTTACAGACAATGAACAGTATTACAATTTTAGATAATTACCATCACGACACGCTTACAAAATTTAGGAACATCATATAAACATATATTGTAGGGACCATCATTCATCACTACATAGAATATAACAAAGTCGTCCAACATAGAATAGAACTACGTAACTGATCTTGATGCGGTTTTTTTTACTAGATAGAGTGATTCAAGAGGAAGGTTTATATAAGGTGGCTTTTTCAAAGATGCCCAAATTCACACAGGAGGTTCAGAATCGGTAGTATAATCGTTTAATGAATTAAAAACAAACTTTTTTTTTTTTTCAAAAAAAATTGCATTCTATTCCCTCGCTAGTATTACAATAAGCTTGATATAATATAAAAAGTGTGAACCTCCTAAATCCAAATAAAAACAAAACAATTGCAAAAATATAAAGCCAATTATCGAGATCATTATTGATACGCTGCATAATTTTAAATAATATAAGTAGTATGTATAAATTGCACTACAGCCTTGACGTTCCGCGTGAATAGAACTACAGTAGAATCGAATTTCGGATTGAAATTTTCCGTAATGCAGCCGGGGCTTGGCGTCATGTTAGTTCGTAAATCATTGCGATACGTTAGCGCTTGAATGCGTGCCGCCATTGCATTGTGCCTTTGGACGGTCGTGCAGTTTTGCTGGCTATCGGGATGTATCTTGACTGCGGTGTCATGCGGCCCTTTCGATACACGACGATGCGTTGAGGTATTATTTTAGATGCCCATTATAGAGTTGTCAATTTGTATAGCGGTAGGGTGCTCAGGATCGTGCCACAAAGGCACTCTGTGAGGAAAGCTTATGTTCAGCAGTGGAGTGTAATAGGCTGAAATACTTTAAATAGAAAAAAAAAACGTTTAGGGCACATTTGGTGTCTCCTACGCCCTAACTACTTAGCGAGGTGCTGTAGCCTCTTGGTGTTAGAAGTTACAAGCGCGCTTTTTAACATGAATCTTAAATGTTTCACTCTTTATGAGGTTAGTTAAGCTTTCTCTTATATTAGCTTATATTAGTATCGTATATGAATTCGTCCGTGAATTCCCGGTTATAATCATCTAGTTGCCATTGAGGGCAGACCTGCCCATTCGTGCAACGGTGACGAGGGCTCCGTGCCATAAATAGTCTGTAATATAATAAAAACTTGCAAGAGTACATGGTATTTTTTTTTAGTTCAAATATTGGCTTCCTAAAAGGTTCACCTGATGTTATTTGATTACCTCCGCCAATGAATATCTATAACGGTTGCAGATGCCTTTACAGAAAGCGGGCCCCGGCCACTTTACTCTGCAGACAAAACACAACAAGTATTATTATACTTTCACTTCATGCCTGAGGTCTATGAAGTATCCAGCACTTCCCGGATGTGCCAGCCAATTCGTGCAATAGACGAAGCTATTTCGTGCCCTAATATCGTGAAAAATTTTACAAGCTGGCTTATATTATTGGCTATAGTTTATCTGAATCTAATTTGAAGTCCAAATTTTGACATGACGTGGATTACCACAAAGTAATTGTGCACATGCGGAATCCGAGAAAAGAGAAACCGTGCGACACGGAACTAAATTAGAATCTGCAACCGCCGATCGACAATTCGACGTCGAAAGACGACAGCAACACGACCGCCGTTGAGGAAAGGGCGAACGAACACAATATTTCGTTATTTCTCGGGCCACTGCACCGAGCGCCGGTTAGAAGCGGGTGAAATTGTTCGTGAACCGTCTGTCGCGTGTTTTCCTCATCTTTTTCGTTCTAACTCACCCACTCACCCACTCACCCACTCACCCATTCACCCACTCGTCAACGAACAAATGATGCGGCATTAAACATAAAGACGAGGAAGGAATCGTTGCGGGCGGGGGACGCTGTTTCCCTTTGGTGAGGAATTTAAATAAATAAAATACATTCGATTTAACTTGAAAGCGGTTTAGGTCGGACCGCGCAATTTTTTCAGACGGTGCTTATTTACGAGGCAATTTATGTCTTCAGTCAACGATAAATAAATCTATCTCATTGGTATATTGAAATTGGGGTGAACATTTATTTTAATATTGATTCTTGGATATTCCCATCGGTATTTCCTTGTATGTACTTAAATAATAAACATCTTCTTCTTTGCTTGTCGATGACAAATCATGTCGTTTCGGCCCAGAACTTAGCCACTTCGACAGCACAATTTGTGCCATCCATCAGAACAGCAATATTAAACATGAAACTATTGTTTTGAATTTCAAAAAGTGTAATTAAATATATCGTTATCAATCACCTCAATGTCCGGACTCTTGAATTAACAAAAATCCATCGACCGACCAATAAAACTGCAATAAACAATTTCATTGGTGTTATCTACCACGGGAACCAAATTGCATCAATCAGCTTATCACATGCTCACCGGTGAAGGAAAACATCGTGAGCAAACCTGCATATTTAACAAAAAATAAATCTTTAAATCCTCCAATAACCCCCATACACAGGAAGCCTCTTTCATCAACTTTAAGTGAATACAATTTCAAATCCTGGGAGTTAAATAATTTAGTCCCACGTTTGAATGTAAAAACAAAGGAATGAGAAATGATGAATTTAAACTAAAAATTTACCACGGTTAGACGAAATGGTAAACATAAATAAAAACGTAAGTTACATCTTAGTAGTAAATATATAAATTATATAATCATAATACCGAGAAGACGAGTAGTTTACAAAAGAAAATTACTTTTATTATCCAGTTAATTAGGGTTATTCGATCTGGCACATGCGAGTCTGTAAATAACCGTAGTAAATTGTGAACTCCTAAAAGCTGAATGGCCGCTGAGCACAATACCGTCTCGCGACTGTACCCGTCGCCTTTCGGATGATTTATGTGTACAGTCGCATTCAGCGGTAACCCTTCTCAACGATTAAATCCATTTGGCTCCACTTTTAATAGAGTCTTAATGGAGAGCCGAGAGCAAATGCAAAAGCATTATGGACTGGGTGAGGGTAGGTATGCGAAATACAGAAGTGCCACATTTATCAGGCAAAATGGCATGGATCATTGATTATATGTGCTGCGACCATTTTGAGTAACGCTTTCTTAACAATAATGTTTACAATTTTAGACTGAAAAAGGAAACAAAAAATGATAGCACGTGGTATGTCATGACATGTTCTTCAGATTCAGACCTAATGGTTTATTGAGGAAACATTTTTAATTCAGATTATCTATCTATCTTCCATCTAACTTCCAACTTTTTTTCATACAAGCGCTTACTCATACTATTCCTTGTCTTTTTTAAACATTGCCCTTTCTTAAAAATAAAATTATCCTGTGTTGTAAGGTCGTTTCACAAACATAATTTTCTCGTGGATTTTCTGTGGGTCACACAAATAGAAGTCTCGCGTGGGAACCGAACCCACGACCTCCCCACGCTGAATACCTGGGTAACTGCGCCACGGAGTAATCGTTTACTGATATTAATTAAAAGGCTGTTTCAAATAATATAGTAATATTGTTGGCTATCTTTGACAAATCTGTAATAACTGATAGATATATTAGAGGGCTGAACTTTCCATCGTCAGGTAATGAAGGCAGTATTTACCTACTGTTTAAAATAATGCTATCATTCGCTGGGCGCCTCTTACTTACTGTCATTCTGCAAACAACGAGTTTTGTAATTGAGTGTTGGTCGAAAGATTGCCCTCGTGGTGGCGCTGACGGCGACAGTATTTGCTTTGGCCCCCAGCGGCCGAGGGGCGCATGATTACGGTTGATACTGGCCCGGGAGGCCGCATTTAGTACACAGGAAATAACACAGCCGGCGGTTATGTCGGGAAAATGTTAAATCACAAAAAGGGCCAATTTAAAGGGCGAAAGGAATAAACCTTTTTATACCCTTTGAAGTTCAACACAAGTTAAAAAAACTTAAAACTCTCCAAAGCACTGACATACAAATATCATTTATTCAACCATGAATTTTCAAACAATGCGATCGTATTCAAAATGAATTAGGAGCATTAAAACGTATCAGCCAGAACCGCCACAACAATAATGAGCAGTACCGCAAAAACTAAACATCAATTAAACAACGTTTTCGAACATTACTGAAACCGCAAACCGAATAATTGATATTTATAAAATTATCAGAAACGAATCATAGCTGTGAATAAATAATTAGTTTCAATATGAATAAAAGGAAAAATATAACAATCGGTATTATATATGTAAAGGAATTTGCGTGGCGAGTTATCTGATTTGCTCAGTTAAGCTCCTATGACCGAGGAACCGATTGAAATTGATCGTGAACCCAAATCGTATGTAATATCAATCGAAATCTTATTTCTTCCCTTTTACATCATCATCATCTAGTCCGTTTCGTTACCATTATATTTCCGTAGTCATGTGCTGCACCCGGGCACTCAGTTTTTCTCGGTGATACATTTCCTAATGTTTCCTTAATATGTGTGGTGCGTTGACAAAAAAGATTAAAACGAGAATTGTACAGAAAACTCCCTCACAGCTCACTTCACGTATATCATATTTCAGTATATATTCAGTGTGCAGTATAAAGTATGACGGAACCCGTGCTTACATATTATTTCCTTAAATCTAAAATTAACATATATTTAATGTTGTGTTTCAACCGACTGTAAATTTTAACTTTATTATTTTTGTTAACATTAAAAGCTTCAGTTCGATTAACGTTGTAATACGTTAACTTTGATTGCGTAAAATTTTATAAATATTTTAAAATGTAATCAAATCAAATTAATCTTAAAAAAACTTATTATATAACAGAAACATTTTATTAAAACTCACCTCAAATATACGATAAAACATGCGACGGCTGAAATGGTACGTACCTGTAAAAAAAAGATCATTAATGTTATAACCACAACAATAATCTAATTATAACGATTTATTATGAAAAATTCACGTATACGACGAATATTCTGGAATTTAATAAAGTGTTACATTAGCACCGTTTTGTTTATTTCTTCTTCGTGCTGGAACTTATAAAGTTTTAAAATACACGGAAAATAATCGTGGAGGTATGTATACAGTTTCATTACTTAATATAATACGATTGTTGATGTTACGAAGAGGGGGCGTCTAGCAATATCTACATGGAAATTGCTACCGGCCAGCCATTCTCATTGTGCACAAGCTTATAAAAACAACAAAGAAACAGGAAATTAACAGCGAGACACCCCTGTTATCGCTGATCCCACGGCAATATTAAAATGTAACGCAGGCCATGTTTTTAATATATATTATGTATATACAAAGTAAATGTTTCCAACTCACGTTAAAAAAGCTACTTAAAGCGTAAGAAATGATAATAGAAACAAATATTTATTTTTACATACTTTAACAAATTTAAACGATAGTCTGACCACGAAAAAGGAAACTTGGCGTTTGAAATTCCGGAAAAAAGTAAGTATTTTAGTTATAGTATTTGTTTCTCTCCTGCCCTTATCCCACCTTGGGTCGGCACAACAAATTAATCGTGTCGTTAATGTGACTAGGTCTTTACGACCAGCCGCCTGCCTGACGTCAACCCTCCTTGGGAACAAACATCCAGTCCCGGAACAATAGTCCGTGGGTCTTACAAATACTTGTCGCGTACGGGAATCGAACCCGCAACCCCCGACACTGAAGCCAATGCATTTATGAAAAATAAAAAATTTAAATTGGGTTCGTTGATCAGTTGAAATGGTGCCCTCGTCATTTCCTACTATTTGTTGTGAAATGTGGACGGACGGAAATTCCGAATGAATTAGCCTACTCTACTACACTTTTCGCGCTTAAATCGTTCTAATCCAAACATCACATCCTGGGCTTCCTAAATGAATTTTTTAGTCTGCACAAATAATTCAAATGAATGTATAATTTATGTACATTTGTTTCTGGGTCGTATTTAAGATGGTTAATTTGGAGAATAATCGTAATAACAGTATAAGGTGATCCGATGGTTTTGAAGTATAATATTGGTAAGTGGCATAGATGCGTATATACATTGTAGCAACGATTGTTTGTAGTGTGATTCGCCCTCGTATGTTTTTTTTTTTTTTATGTGAAAAGTTGCCAAACGAGCTGACGGTTCACCTGATGTGAAGTGAATACCGCCGCCCATGAACATCTGCTACACCCCAGGGTTTGCAGATGCGTTGACAACCTTTTTGGAAATTGGGCTCCGGCTACCTCACTCACCAGACGAAACGCGAAAGTATTTCTCATACTTCCACTTTACGCCGGTCTTCTGTGAGGTCGTGGTACTTACCCGGACGAGCCTGCCCATTCGTGCAACAGCCGAGGCTGCTGCGTGGCTCTACCACCGTTGACTCTTATCCTGACTCCTCGTATACTTTCTGTTTAGTTGTTTATTATTTATTATCAGTTTAAAAGTTTTCTTTAACATGTTTCTAATTGTTTGTCGAATTCCTTGAAATGTAAAAGTTTTTCATGAAGTTTATTTGTTGTTTGATCCTAGATGCACTTAAAATATTTATTTTTTCACCTTATTTTGAATTAATATCGAAAAAGCACCCTAATTTTCAATCGAAAATTCACCCGTCAAAATATGAGCTTTTTTCAAAAAAAATAATAGTTGGTATGTTTTCTGTTCGTTGAAATCTGTACTTTCTGATGGTGAAAAAAAAAAATATATCTTACTATCGTAAATCTTCTCAGAAAATGCAAAAAATCGAAAAAAACTCGAATTCCAAAATTTTTTTTAAATTATTATAAATAATTTTGAGCTATTTATTAAAATTTACACTTTAATTACTCGAAGTGAAATTGTAATGTAACGTTTTCGATTACATATAATGATTTCGATATAATGTAGCACATTAATAAAATAAAATTGCAAATCGAAATATACTACTATAATTAACAAACAAATAAGTTAGTCTAAGCTAGTCTAAATGTAGAAAGAAGGCGTTAAGACTTTCGTCGCTGTGGCTATCAGCCGTTTAGCTCAGTGGCTAGAGCGTCAGGCCGCGAATGCCGAAGACGTGGGTTCGATTCCCACAGCGGCGACAATCTTTTTGTACTTTTTCTACATGTTTTAATTTTCTTTCATGTTATTATATTATAAATTTATAAAATATTGGAAAGCTTAAGGATTTTTCACTGTTTAAATTGAAATTGCTTTAAATAAGATAATAAAACTATAATATACATTATTATAATAACACTCAACGTATAAAAAATGCATTAAGCTGACAAACCAGCATAATGATTCAAGTGACTCCTAATCCATTGTCACGCGTAACAAGCTTGGCTCTTGTACGTTTTTTCTTTCAATACATTACAATACATATTATTGGCCGCAGATCGCCGGTCGACGATTCCGCCGAATGGGAACGAAGCCCGGTGGAATATCTCATTTCCGTCCGCCGCCACTATCGCACTATTAACCGTTTCGTGAATCCCCTCGCGGTGCTCACTCTTACGTCACCACGGATTCTGTAGCATAAAAAGGAGCGATCCAATTTCCGGACGGACGTCTCCGACCCGCCTCCCCGCGTTGGACACGAGTCGATGGCGACGTGGATTTTTATATCCAGACCGATAGAGAACGACGACTGAAGACGGGATCTGCTAAAGAATTGTTTAGTTTTGCGTGCATCAGCGTTTATATTGTACATTTCAACGGGTACTAGGACGATTCAATGCAGCAATCGATTTTATTAATAACTATTATACTTGATAATAGAAATGCAAAACGAAAGGAATATATGGTGCAGACATTTTAGTTAAATTAAAGTAGTTGGTCGCTTATAGTAAATAATATAATAAAAATGTCTGATCTTTTTCTGTGAATGGAAGATATTTGAGAAAAACTATTATTGGGGGCCTTTATTAACGCAGTCGAGCCCAAAACAATGATTTTTAAAACATTTTTCTCTCTATCTGTGCGTTTGTGCGCTCTTATCTCAGAAACGCTTAACCGAATTGTGTGAAACTTTCAATACCCCATTGTAGCAAGCTTCACTTAACATTTTGTGTTAATTTTATTTAAATCATAGAGTTACTTCGACGAAATCACGTACATGTCGAAGAGAATATATGTGTTGTATTCTATTTTTGATTCCATTACACGTAAAATGAGACCGAAAAATGTTGAACGAAACGAATGGTCGGACGGGGCGAGTTGGCCAAATACGGAGTGAATATGGAAGACGGATGAGCGGAGATCAAATTTCCCAGTTAATGCATTCCGGTGGAGCGGTCAGTCGCGCGGACGCTGTGGACGTCCGTGCATCGATCAAATGGGGGACAAGTTGCTCTGAACACGAGAATAATAACGTACAATAATCGAAATAAGCTTCGGGGAACGTTTAGAAGTTCGTCCAACACATATATTTCATAGCTAAACGAAACTTGTTAACTGGATGAACTATCCATCGCAAATATTTCCATTCATAAATGAAACTGTTTCGCAGACTTTATCGTGTTCAATTTTCATCTGTAACTCCCGTTCGAATGACCTGTCCGCGTCGACTAGTCACGTAGACAGAGGAACGATTAACTTTTATTTTTTCATTTTATTAGTCTTGACCTACTTATTACATTCTGATTGCTAGTTTTGCAGTCATACGCCCATTCTGATCATTAAGAAGATCATTCTGATCAATTTAGAGAGTTAAACCATCTTTTTGGCAACTAAAATAACATTTTAAAAGCCATTTGACAGCTGATTAGTTAACTTCTTCGATGATTAGTGTTTCAGAAACCGGGCGTCAAGGTCGCGAGTTCAAATTCCAGCGATGAGGTTCTGTTTTTCGCATTTCTAACAAGTGCCAATCAAAGTCATCTATCATGTTTGAGACATTAACTATGTTGAATCATGAACTCTATGCCAATTATTACATACAGAAATCGGGCATAGGCCCGAAAGAATAATTTTATGAGGTTCAAATATTTACCCACAGAATCGATTTGCGAAGCAGTCTATAATAAGCTGATGTAGAATCGACAAGATAAAATAAATACAAGTACACACATAGTAGACTGTATAATTCAAGTAATTTAATTAATTATTCTCAGTGAGAGAGGTAAACGAATTATCGTTTGTTCTGCAGTCACATCTTGTTAGTTTACTATGTGATGACGGGAGGTTGTTATAAAGTTTTCTTCGAAATACCTAAACGTGAAACAGTGTCTTTCACATCCTCGATAAGCTTTCGAATACGGGAAATGTGTTCAAAGTCGGTTCGTGGCACATACGCGAATAAAAAATTACTTCGTATAACGTTAGGACCTCTATCACGTCAGGCACGAGCGCAAATTGACATTAAGCGGCTTACGTCGGCTAATTCTCCCTATATACTCCGGGCCCAATTACAAGTAATGGGATTATGAATTTAATAATTCTGACAAGTCGAGGCGGTTCGACCTGTCGTGTTGAAAAAAAAAATGAAAATGAAGACTGGAAAATAAATTTAATGTTCTAGGTAAATTAGCACATTTGAAGTATGCGTTTCATGTACCTATGACTCAATGGAGCCATCAGTGGCTTTTTCTACGTAAGCCTTGGAAGAGAGCTTATAGAAAAGTTTAAACATCCCAACGTATCTTTTAAAGGCGGATATTTTAAAAAAATCTTGACCCATGACGTCATCCTATAATGAATAGAAAATACGAAAACGGTAAAAGCAAATTGTTATACAAACATCAACGGTGTAGTTGTAAAAAAATTCAAAAAGTAAGCAACCTATTGACAAAATTTAAAATTTGAAAACTAAAAAAATTGTCACGAGTCTTTCGGAGGAGAAATTTAGCTTACGTTATCAAGCAATGAATAAAACTCTTTACATGTCTCGGCTGTTAGTCTCTTATTAGCCGATTTAGCATAAAGAAAGTAGGCCTTTGTAAAAATCTTACACCTTATCTGTTCCAGTTCGAAACTAAGCTACTCGTATTAATTAATAGAAGCATATAACAGGACCCACACGAATAATAAAGATGTGTAGTACAATTTCTTCAAAACAGTAGTCAAATATATTTTCCTTAGTGCCATCCCCAGTTTCCTTCCCGCATAAACAAACGTTAAATATTCACGCCAGGATGGGAAATGTCATCACTTTGGGCTGTGCGGGACATAAGCTATGAGTCACACTTGATGTGCCATATATATTTTGATAGGGCTAAAATCTTTTATAACAATGTTATTTATACCGAAAAACCATCTACTAATTAAGGTGCGTAGCTATTAAGGTGACTTATTACAAACATTTAGATGAGCTTTTTTGTGTACTCTTTTTTTTTCAATGTAGGAACTTTTTTTATTTATTGTATGTGACAGGATAAAAAAAATTAATAAGAAATGTTTTTGCATTCATTATACTTTAATAGGCGTTTACGTCATTCTTGATAGTTTTCACAGGGCTGAATTTCTTGATGTGTTTTGTTTAATTTAACTAATAAATACAGTTGAGTTATTGTTTAAAAACATTATTAGTTGCAAACCTGCAAGGTTAACATGAAAACCTACTGTTTATGTAACAATGCAACAAACATGTAACAATGTTTATGTAACAACCTACTGGTTATGTAACAAAACCAGGACCTTCTAATCCGAAAATAGACCAGACAATAGACAATACACCTTTACTATTCTAATGTTTATCGAAACTAAAAGATTTTCAATGTTTAACGGCTTAAAGCTTGAAAAAGTCGTTCAGTTAAATGAACTTACCACTTTTGTCGAGTGTGATTCATACTGTACGCGGTGGCTAACACTCGAAACTTCTGAAAACGGTCGACATTTACCCTTCTAGTACCGCCTGAGTAAACCCTGAATTCATATTTTTTGTTACATTCCCATTTTTGTACAGTGTAACTCATCGCGTTTTATACTACATCATACAAGATTTCACACCATAGTAAACAATAATTTCTTTTTTTGTTTTAGGAAATAAATCATGTGGTCTTTACAAATGAGAAACGTTTCATTCCATTTATAGATGAGTTTAATTATTTGAAGTTTGATTTTACAATTCAAGATATTCATGTTATAAACGGCCTTATTAATATATATAATTATAACGGCCTTATAATATATAAAAATATATACTTTTTCCTTAAGCAGGTATCGTCAATAACCACAGAAAATATTAATCAGTAACATGAAAAATAAATTCACTTTAGAATCCAAGAAATGAACCAAGCTGATATCGTAATACGCTAACTTGTAATTTCACCAAGTGGTTATCAGATATTCTGAACTATAAAACAGAATGTATGACTCAAGACAGCGACACGGTCCGACTTTATAGAAATGTTGATATAAAATTTTATGCGGAGTCTTTGACCAGTTGATCGACAAAAATAAACTCGAACCGGCACCAAATAGAGACTGGGGATATTGCGTTATCTTAGATTCCGTGGATAGGACCGTTCCTTGAATATCTCTCATTGCTACAGAAAGACGGTCGGCATCGAACGCCGAATGTTCCCCTACCATTGTCCTTTCCGTGACGACTTCGATCTAGCGAGGATATTGCGGAAAATTTAATAAAATGCTAGGGACGTAGCCGAGCACGAGGATTTCCGCTGACTCGCAGCCCTTTAAGTCGCTCGGTATTTGTCGGATCAAGGGGGGGGACTGTTGCCGCGCGGGGGGGAGGGAATTTTCGCGAAACGAATTCAATTTGGATCATTCTTCTATGGCATTATCCCGATTGAGTGCCCCCTCCCCGCTGCCCCGCGCGAAATTGGATCGTCTTTGCATAAAATGAGAGTCGAGTCGGGACCCGAAAGGAGCGGCCGAGGTCTTCGGCGTTGATCAACTTAGCCGGGGTCGCGGCGCCCGAGATTTATGTCCCCGCACCCGGCTAAGACGTATCGGAAAGTTCGAACTTAATTCCCCGGTCCTGTTCCGGTGCAGTCGCTTACGTGAGATACAGACCCGCGACCATAAATATCGGGTCCATTGAATTTCACATTGGACTTTTGGAAGATCGCTTATTTCGTCGTACAAAACTATTATTATTCGGAGACTTTAGATTTATTACGCCGCGCTCACAGATTTATAGCAATCTGATAAGAGAAAAATGTAAGTTTTAAAAAGGAATAAAACGATATTAAAGTTGTCTATATAAAACAATTTTTCATCATCAATTTTTTTATCTTCAATCATTTTTAAAACGACGTATTTTCGTGCACACTTCTTAAAACAAGTTGCTAAGGCCAGAACGGGACGAAGAATACAAACAACATGGTGCAACAATGGGTGCATTCCAGTAGTTATTGGGTATTACGCCAATGCCCAATAACTTGTAAACGATGAAGCAATAGAGTGGCTATATATAGATGTATCCAGCGAGGCAATGGGCCGAGAAAAGCGATATGACGCCCTGTTTGTTTCCACACGTGAGGTGCAAATTCACTATATCCAGACGGAATAATGTAGCGGAAGAATTCCTTCAACGGCGGCAGTCGATAAAAAAATGATACTATGTTTTTATATTGTGGACTCATGGCTTTATGATAGCTGGTGGAAGATATCACTCAATTATTCTTACTGATATAATAAAGCTGAAGAGTTTGTTCGTTTGTTTGAACGCGCTTTTCTCTGGAACTACCAGTCGGATTAAAAAAAATCTTTTTTCATTTGATAGCCCAATTCTTGAGCAAGGTTATAGGGTATAAACGTTTCTCGCGGATGATATCGCATGGAACAGCTAGTTTACTATATCCAGACGGAATAATGTAGTGGAAAAATTGCTTCAATAGCGACAGTCGATAAAAATTGATGCTACGTTTTTATATCGTTCGATTTGTGTTTTTTGTTATAGGTAGTGGAAGATATCAGTCAATTATTCTACAACGTTATAATCGTTACCGATAACAAATTGTTAACGAATAATTATTTTATCGAATAAAAATTTGCTATTGGTAACGGTTATTATTGAAATAAGACTGTGGAGCCAATCAGCAGTTTGTGTTGCATGATAAGCTATTCCCATAGTAGTCAGGCCTCAAAGAGCTTCTTTTGCTGTTACTTCTTTTGTCTTGTGCTGTTGAGAGGGTCTCTGATCTGGTATTGGCGTCAACGGTCAGCCATTGGCTATGACGATCTCTTGGTATTTAAAACCGTTTAAAAATTAAACACTTGCTCGTTTTCTTAGGTACTATTTGCATTGAAGTGTAACAATTCTTCTTCACGCCGGTCTTCTGTGAGGAACCCGGACGTACCTGCCCATTCGTGCAACAGCGAACACTATTGCGTGGCCCTACCACAGTAACATTTTCGTTATTATGTCCCAGTCCTCCAGCCTCTACTGATTTAATTTGTAATTTGCCCTTTTTATATTTTTGGTGTACAATAAAATATAAATAAATAAAGTACCCGGAGGACCGAGCTTTGCTCGATTTGTTTTTTTTTTTTTTGGTAAATCGTGTGTTTTGAAAATTACATTTAGATACAAATTACTGAGTAATGAAATATGCGTAATATTTTTCGATCTTACCGACGTAATAATAAGAAAATATGAAGTGGTGTTTTTCACAAAAGAAACAACTTAAAAAAAAAGGGGAAAAAGTAACAAAATAACAAATCGACAAAAAAATTAAAAATAAAGAAAGCAATGATCTGGAATCGAAAAAAAAGTAAAAAAAAAAGAGTGTGTAAATGATCGTGACACGAACAACGGCCGTCTGTTTTGGGGCCGCCCGATTACCGACCGAGCTATTATGATATTTTCTCTTGCGGCGAAATTTACCGTCATATTCGAATGATATTTTTCATTCTCTGAAAACAGGGATAAAAGGACATTTTCGAAAAATGAAACCTAGCTAGATCGATTTTTCGCCCCCGAATCTACGCACATACTAAATTTCATGAAAATCGTTGGAGCCGTTTCCGAGATTCCGATTATATATATATATATATATATATATATATATACAAGAATTGCTCGTTTAAAGGATAAGAGATAATTTTAATTTGTAGTGTGTATGTAATTTTTTATACAGTCCTTGGAAGGATATTAGAAATTTTGTCTCAGAACTAGTTCCTTTCTTCTGAAAGATTTTATATTCTTAATAAATCAATTCGCCAAACCGTTACTAAAGAGACAACAAGTAATACAATACAATATAATATTTTTAAACGGATAAAAATGAATTAATTATTTTGCAAACATTTTACTCGTTACCAAAATGAAAAACGTTTAAAAAAATTGTGGAATTTGTAGGTGCATAATCCAGAAATATGTCCGGAACACGTTGTAACATATTAATTTGAAGATAATCCCGAAGAAAACTAACCATGTATTATATTGCATGCGAAAGCGTTTACGTTCCATTTTTGCAACAGTACAGTGTCTGAGTGAAATCCGTATATGAAAACGGCTCTAAAAAACTGGATGACAGTAAATGAATAGAAAAGAAAAGATCTATGATCTAAAATGTATGACAAATTTCAACATACTTATGAATGTTGCATGTGAAATATTGACATCACTGTATCAAAAGAACTTTTGTCGTGCGAGGTCCTTTGTCAATATCGCCGTGGTATCTAATGGAACAAAAATAATTGGTGTAAAAATTTATGGATGTCATTGATGGTACTCGCTATCGCTTATCACTAAGTCGCGGGTAGCACCGAGAAAGCAAGCGCATTATCACGCTCCCGTATGTAGGAACAAAACTCACACCCGTTTTTTACCACTTTTGCTGTACACAGTCCCGGTAGCATTTTATTTCTTTGACGTAACGAAAACTGTTGCGGACAAGGGAGAGCGCTCATCTTACTTTTAATTAGTCTACAATGTATATGGTCCAGTTTATTATTACGTCATTTGATTAATTAGCAGCTATGGTTTAGTAACTGAAGTCGGCTTACGATCTATGATAGTTAGCAGATAGACGTTTTTTTTTTAACAAAGTAACTCTACAGACTCGTGGTCCGTACTCTTTCTTGATTAACATGTTTTTTTTTTTTGTAAATTTTCGTTTTGTGCTGTCACCGCCGCGTACATCAACCGGGCTGGTAGCGGTGCAGCAGTGAGTTTACATTTATTTATATATTTTTTTATTATTATTATTATTTTTTTTTTATTTTTTTCTTCATAAATATATATACGTATATATAAAATAATTAATTTAAATAAATTTTTGATCTGCACAGTTTTTGCTGTAGGGAGAATGGACGGAGATCTCGTCGTCGCAGGTTATTTGGTAATAGGTGTTATAGTTACATTTTACTTGAACCAAGCAACAATTCATACAATAAAGGTGGTAGAAAGTTATGGAAACTTCTACTACAGTTATAAGTGAGATTTAACATTCTTCTTTTAAAGATAGTTCGTGCGACGGAAACTCAGGTGGAATACTTATTATTACAGATATATGCATAGTTATTACGTGAAGTTGAAATATACGCGAGCAGCAAGAATTCAATCCGAGAAGGCAATCGCAAAATTGCCAACACTTAGACACTAGGTACGCATCATATTTATTAGCAATATCGTATAGTATGATAGATAAACCATTCGACTAAGGCTATAATCATACGTGCAATCCTTTTGATATTTTGTCAGATATGTGATCCATTATAAAAAAAAATGTGTGTACAATAGATAATATGAATACCAGCTCCTAAAGTTGCCCGTAGGTTTTTCGGTATTCGATAGCGTTGAGTGACGAAAGTAATGGGCCGTGAAGTTCCCGATACAGGCGGTGTCGTTTATTTGATATTGGGGTGACGGGCACACGCGCATAACATTACACGTGCCGTCAGCTGTACAAGCCCTGGCTTCTTTAAATGGGATAGACAGATTGAATTTTTGCTGACAATGAAACTATGGTTAGTTTTGACATACAGTTGCTATTTACATGCTTATCTATAGAATACTGTATTACAATAGTTATAAGCTTAAGGAGAACAACATGCTTAAACTTTGCATCACATCTGGATACTATTGTGGAAGAAAGAACTCTACATACAGTTGGGTGGTGTAGCAATGGGCTGCTCAGTATGTCCCATTGTTGCTGGCATATTTATGGAAGACTTTGAGGAGGAGGCCTTAAAATAGCTCCTGTTCAACTTATATTCTACAAGTGGTATGTAGATGATACTTTCACAATTGTACCATCAGACAAAGTAAATGCATTTCTTAACCACCTTAATTCCTTGTAACACTAAAATTAAATTCACTATGGAATTAAATCCCTAGCCTTTCTAGATGTATTAGTTATCCGAAATCTCAATAACACCTTGAGCCATAGTGAGTATAGAAAGGAAGCCCATACAAATAAATATTTAAATGGTGATTCTCACCAACATCCTTCGCAGTTAATTACTGTTGGTAAATGTTTGTGACAGAGAGCACGAAGGATGTGTGACAAGGAACACCTGGCTGCTGAGCTCCACAGTCCTTCGTGACAACAAGCTCTAAATCCCGCGCCTGCGTCACAACTGAGTGAAACGAGCCACAGTTGACCAAGAACCTGCTGTATTGCCATATGTCAGAGGAATGACTGACAAGATTGGATATATCGTGAAGCGTGCTTCAATCAAGACATATATCAAGTCACCTAAGAAGCAAAGTCAATTTTTACCATCTGTCAAGTGTAATATCCCTCTACAAGATTCACGAGTTTACAAGCTTGACTGTGAATGTGCTCTCTTATATAGGACAAACAAAAACATAAATTAAAACCAGAATAAAAGAACACATAGCTAACGTGAAGCACCGACGCGACGGTTGAAAAAGTCTGCAGGTTGTTCTCATAGTTATATTAGACCGCCCCAACCACTACATTAAATTTGATCAACCGAAAATCCTCGTAAAATAACATTGATGATCCGAATGACAATTGAAATAAAGAAGCAAACTAATTTAAATAAAGAAGATGACTGGGGTTTATCATCTGCTTGGCATCCCATAATTTATTAAATTAAATTCAATCACAGCAAAACTGCTAGACTTCAAGATACCATTAGCTCCTTTTGCGTAGAATAAAAATTTGTCTGCAATAAAATAAATAACAAAATAACAGACGGTAGGCCGGTATAACTTAGATAAATCAAGACGTAAGAACTCAGTCTGTCTTGTGATCATGAACACTGTAAAGGGTTCGATAGGTCGGGAATTATAAAATCAAAATTAAATAAAATCCGTAAACTAGTTTCAGTTAATAGGGATAGACAGATATTTAGTAATTTAATATTTGATAGTTATATGTACGTTTCACTAGGCTAATTATTATATTCAAAATGGTGATAGGAGGTTAGGGCTATCGTGTATTACTACTATTGTCTGCAGTGTTTCTTGTTATTTAACTCGATTGAAGCCAAGCTACTTTAGACGTTCAGTAGCAATTCTTCATCCTCATGAACATCACACTGATAGGACAATAGAGAAATGGTTTGTAATTTTAATACAAGAAATTCTCCATTAGTTTGCGTTCAATATTCTAATATTCAATATTCTAATGATAATAATAGGCTAATATTTGAAGTATAAAACTAAGACAAACAAGATATAATACTACACGTATTACATATAATATATTGTTATAGCAATATATATAATAATAGGTGCATAAAAGACTATGATATATACATACATAACATATACCAACTTATAATTTTATCATAGCTACCAATCGAAATATCGTAAAATGTTATAACTCATCCGTTCTACAAAACCTCATAATAGTATTAAGGCAGAGCGTACTGTTACTACTTCACGTATTCGTCCTAATTAACGTAGTCGTTTCCAAACCTGCTATGGCAAAATGAACCTTACGATCTTAGTCAGTTTAGAACAAAACAGCAGCAACGTTGGAATGCAGAGCTTATCTTTTAATGTTTGAGCATTCTTACTAATTATCGGGTAGGAACACAGGGCGAAGAACACTTTGAGCCGAGTTTGAAATAGGCAAATAATCGGTAACGATTTCTATCAGTGTTCAAAAATCATTCGAGTAAGAAAATTCACATCATCACTGCGAATTTTGGTTATCAATGGATTACCCGTTCGCATAATTTACTCTTGAAATGTTTACAGCTTTCAGATATGGGAAAAGCCACCCCTCTTTTGTAAAATATATAACAAAGTAATGATAATTTTTTTTATAAAAATTAATAATACATAAAAGTAAAAAAGCCAGCCTGTATGGGCCACTGCTGGTAAAAAACCGCCACTGTGCAGGGGTATTAGGCCACTATGTACCCCCACTGCGGATTGGTAGGCTTCACATATCTTTGAAATAATATTTTTTTTTTTAATATTTCATGAACTTTCAGGTATCATAAACATCGTGAGGAACGATGTTTTCACTGTAGTAGACCCACGCAACAGTCTTCGCTGTTGCAGAAATGGGCAGGTACGTCCGAGGAAAAATTTTAACAATTTTAAATAAATTTTTTTAATAATTTTAACGGTGGTAGGGCCTCGCAACAGCCTCGGCTGTTGCACGAATGGGCAGGCCCGACCGGGTAAGTACCACGACCTCACAGAAGACCAGCGTAAAGTGGAAGTATGACAAATACTTTCGCGTTTCGTCTGGTGAGTGAGGTAGCCGGAACCCAATTTTCAAAAGGTTGTCAACGCAACTGTAACCCTCGGGTGTAGCAGATGTCCATGGGCGGCGGTATTCACTTACCATCAGGTGAACCGTCTGCTCGTTTGGCAACTTTCACATAAAAAAAAAATACCACGACCTCAAGTTAGACCGGCGTGAATTAGAGGTGTTAAACAACTTCGTTTCGCCTGGTGATTGAGGTACCCTGGGCCCACTTTATTAATAGGTGACAACTCACCTGTAATCCTACGGGTGTTGCAGGTGTCCATGGTTGGTGGTTATCATTTACCATTATAAGACATAAGACATAAGACATAAGACATAAGACATTTAATCCATCACTTAATCTGTTTACAATTATGTTACATTTAGTTACAGATTAAAATTAAAAGAAAAAAAATCAGATGAATTGCCTGCTCGCTTGTCACGTTCTCACATAAAAATTATGTTTCCTTCACCGCTGAGCAAGTCATAAGTCAGCACTTAAAATTAACAATATTTTTGTGCTGACACCGGGATTTGAACTCATGCTGCTCGAGAATAAAGAATTTAAAGATAGCTCTAGGTATATGGTCATAGGTTTTACAATCCTGATGGTAACTTTTGGTACAAGTGCATTTAAAACATACTGCTGTAATAAATATTTATCCTAATTTGATAGAGTAGATAGATGTTTATAAAAGGGTTGTTTTAAACGCATGTGTACAGAAATTTAGAATTATTAGGAAATGAATCTAATTATTACTTACAAAGAGACGCTACTAATGACGTGAGGATGAAACAAAATCAATTTCAAAGTAGGGCCTGTTATACTCTGGCAGGACACCATAGAAATTAACCTGTCTAGACCCTCTTTACACATAATTCAACAAAGTTGAGGACAGCGCGACAGGAGTAATGGGATCAAAGACGTGGTGCGTCTGACCGTACCTTGATATTTGTCCGTGACGCAATCTTTGTCGTTATCCTGGCTAACGAAACGGCGCGGCCATGAGGCTCCCATCCGAAGAGCCTCCCGGGGCGAGGAGGGGCCACGAACGATTAAAGGCGTTTATCTGCCTCAGGTGCCGCTAATTTCAGCGCAGATATGGAACCGTGCGAAGCTAAAACAATTCAAGTTGCGCGCTTAACGCTTGCCGTGTACATCGCTATGAAGAAAATCCACGCCTTGGGAGGAGTTCTAAGAAACGGCTCGCTTAATTTGAATTCATGAGTGTAAAACAAGGGGCAAGTTTTCGTTGTAAATTTAAAGTGTGTTTTACTTTTGTTGTATTAACAACAGGCTGTCGAGGGTTTACTAACGTTCTAACTTAAGCCCAGCGATGATACAGATGTTGGTGAAGAAGGAATTTTATCCCCTTTAATTTCATTTATTAATCCTCGCTTATACTAGCAAAATATTTTAAAATAAATTACCGGTATACAGTTACTTTGCTAATGTCACGAAACGTTTGTCTCGAAGCAAATTGCTCGGCGCAGCAGAGAAATAAATTGGAGAAAATCCGCGAAAACTTGCGGCGTAATCCTGAAGCCTTTAGGGTAAGAACCGAGGGGGTTGGAGGGGGGGATAATTAAAGGCGTTTATCTCTTGCCAGGTGTTTCTCGCTAATTCGCAAAGATATGGCGCAGTTCCAGGAGCAGAAAAATGTCTCAACGCCATTAAGGATCCGAGTGGAATTTAAAACGCAATATTATGATTCTAGGTATTCATAATTTCATAAGTTAATTTTAATTTCCTTCTTTGCTAATGCAACCAAAGGCGTTCCCTAACGTTTTTTAACATTGTAAATTTTGTTGAAAAAGAAGTACAAAAGATTTTAAGCCCTTATAAAAAAGATGGAAAGTACTAGCAACTGCTAACATCGGGCATGGCGCTTTAATTGGCTATTCGATGGCTTTAATAACGAATATGACATATAAAATAATTACAAAGCTATTACTAGAACCATAAAGCATAATAATACGCATAATCCAAGATGGCTTCGATCGTAACTTTATGCGTGATAACGAGAAAAAAGACCGAAATAGTCAATTTCGAAGACGTTATTGCGAGATACGTGTTGAATAGAGGCGTTTGAAGTTACGCCCGGTGTCTGGCAGCCTCGCGGAATACCTAATTCGTTGAACACATCGGGCAACGTTATTTAAATTCAAATCTCCCCCGCTCCTACCCTGCCATCGGAGATTGTTTTCCTTTGCGCGTAATTATATTAAACACGAATCGTGTTTATCCGTTACCAAGAAATGTTTGCTTCGTCTTCGTTAACATTAAATATCTCACAGTTTTGTCTATAAGTATATCATAAATGACATATCAATGACCTGTATCAGAAAATAATTGAACAACTCCCGCCTTAGAAAATAATTTCTGCGTCAAGAGTGTTTTTACAAACTTTACAAACAAAAATACGGACACAAAGAATACACGTAGGAACTAAATATGGTCCCCAAGGTAGTTAAGTAATCGGCGATCGGTATTCCAATAAAAAAAGATTTATTTAATTAATTACAAGGTGTTAACTGTATGACAATTTGGAATGGACTGATTTATAATTACAAAAACTTATGAACTAAAACTAATGGTGTCAGCGTTCCTTCGATGCGCCTTCGCCGTGCTGAGTCTGCAGTAATCGCGGTTATGACGTGCTAACTCCTCCCTCCTTAAGATAGAAGCGAGAGTTGGAGCTTCTAGCAGCGTCCTCGCTGCTGTTGCTATCCTGTGGTAGTCTATTGGTTTTCCACTTGTACAGCTTCCAGATGGCCGCTACACTCAGCAGCCCGTATAGTATTAAAGTTGTCCAGCTGGGGGTTGCCATCAGGGTTGTCCAGTTGGATTCATCTTGTGGGATTATGTCATCTATCTTGTTGATGAGTTTGTGGATGCTGTCTAATGAGATATCCTCTTGATGTAATTCAAACTTGATGTGTTCTTGCGTGATTTGCTGTGCCTCAGGAAGGGGGATGGTTTCGTCGTTGAAGACTGTTCTCAGGTGGGTCTGTAGTGTGCTATTCAGGACATGCATCCGACAATCTTCAGTGAGTGTGACTATGAACGTTCCTTTCGTCTTTTTGTAGTCTGTCTTGGTGCCACACTGGATTTTGATAATTTCATCATCTTGCAGGATCAGTATCCAGCTGTTATCCCGGATTTTCTGGATTTTTCCTTTGGTCAGGTGCAGCTTGGCATACGTGCAATTGGCTTTCTGATGTTGAACTAGCGACGCTATGCAATCTTGTGTGTTTTTCATTCTTCTGACTTCCAGGGATTTGCAGAGATGAGTGTCATCGGTGATTGGTTGGCAGTCTTCTTCCTCGATGTGGGCGTACTCATCGCTACCAAGTGCAAGGTATTTGGACTTCGGGATTATAGTTAGGTTGTTGCGGTCAGGAATGGAGTAAAGGTGAATAAAATCGTATATTTTTGAATCAACAGAGGGGATTTCCAGGATAAAGTTTATTGAGTATGGTGTACTATATGCTTTAACCTTTATAGATTTCTCTATCTTATGTATATTTATAATATTTATCTCATCTACTGGATTCATTGAATAATGATTACGCAAAATTACTAATTCTTTAATAAGATTTTGTGGACCAATAACGCTTGGATGCATAGTTCCTAATTGAGCGAACGTGACGGCATCTTCCAAAGTCATTAACTTTTCTAAAATTATTTGTAAACTTAAGTCTATCTGTAAATATATATCTAATAAATGTAAACTGTCCCTAATTCCATTAGAGTTTTGCGTTATATTTTGTAATATCTTAACTACATATTTCTGATTTTCCTCTAATTTACTTATTTGACTGCCGAATTCATTGATCATACTTTTTGCTAATATTAAGGATTTCTTTTGTGAATTTTGAACTATATTAACCTTGTTACTTATATCTGAAATTTCTTTCTTGAATTTAACAGCATCGTCATTATCTAAGTTGCCGGTTATTGTTTTTACGATTGTACCTAATCCGTTTATTATTCCGCGCTTTACTCTAACTGGGGGAATCAAATATGCTAACTTCTTATTTATTAAACTTATACTATATAATATTTGATCCTCGTAGGACTTATATCTATAACTAGATGTTAGGGTATTTTCAACATCTTTAGTGCTTGCATATAATGCCATTACTTTAATTGTTGCTAACTTTATGTTTGTTATGTTATACACACAAGCTAGGCTAAAGTAGTCGGTCTGTCTAAGTAACTGTCCCTGTTTGAGTAATAATATGCCATTATCGTTACTAATGGGATCAAGGGTCACTTTTGCGGTTGCGTAGAGCACGATGGCTCCTGCGACGATGATCCTGGAACAAGATGAGGCCTACGTAGTAGCTTGAAGTGAACTCTTATAGACTTTGAATTTGGGTGACTACCTATGATCTCTGCGATACTATTGGGGTGTAGATGGATTACCTTATAGGGTCCTTTGAAGACAGGCTTCGTCTTGTCATTCCGCGCTGTCTTTGCTACCTGCTTATAAACTATTTCACCTACCTTGAATGATACTTCTTCGGCATCTCGGTTTCGTCTTGCGATAACCTGTTCTTTATTACCGGACATGTAAGCTGCAACACATTCCTGTATCGCTTCTGCGTTTGTTCTGTGTTTGAGTACATAATCCTGGTAGATTTCCTTGGGGAAAAACATTTCTAATGGGTTTCGAGATGCTGTATGACCAAATAGTAGTTCATGTGGTGTATAGCCTGTTGCGGAATGTATCGCGTTATTATATCCTATGATCGCGTATTTCATAATAGATTGAATAGGATCTTCTTTGTTAGTCATTCTTTGTATACGGATAATCTCGCCTAACGTAGAATGTAGACGTTCTACTGGAGAATTAGAGTTCGGGTTGTATGGGGTGGTAAAATGTATGTTAATGTCATGTAACGCGCCGATCTCTTTAATAACATCGTTATCGAATTTACTATCTGAGTCGGTTGTAATTTTATGGGGTAGGCCTAGTACAGATATGACTTGCAGAAGTGCTTCGGCTACATGCACACTACTACATGCGTTTAATGGTACCGCTTGAGCATATTTTGAGAAATTATCAATTATTGTTAGAAATGTTCCACCGCCTGTCGAATACAAGTCCATAAATAGATGTTCCATAGGTTTTCGGGGTGTTTCTGTGAGGGCTAATGGAGGTCTTAGTGGGTTCCGTTCGTACTTTGATTTTAGGCATATATCACATTCGTTTATGTATCTCTGGATGGTTAATAGCATATGCGGCCAATGGTAGTTCCGATGAACTTGTTTGTAAGTCTCCTGAATACCACGGTGAACTGTTTTGCCTTCGTGATATTTTTTAATTAGCTCTAACTGCTCGGCTTTACTCTCTACTAGCGTTACACGTGACGTACATTTGATGAGTTTGGGGCCTCTATTATTAAATACGGTAGTATAAACTCTCGAAAAAGCTAAGTATAAATTTTCGTCATAGAAATAGCAATGAAACGTCCGGTCTGCTATGGTATGTTCCTTGAGGAATTTAATAATTTCTTGTTCCGTATTGTTGATAGGGATGAATACGTCTTTAATTACAGTTCGCGAATTTGTAGACCTGTCGTCTACTCTGTACGTAGAACCTGGTGTTGATCGTACGTGAAATTGCTTGAGTTGTCGATCGATCGCGTCTGTTATAATAGGGATTCCGTTGTTTTCGTTATCGGGCTGTGTGTGGTTTGTAGAAATTAAGTTCCCTTGGTTAATTGTGACTACGCTCATACTGTCTGATTCAGTGTCTACTCGGGATCTTATTACATTACTATTGATGGGATCCGTTAAACTCATCATTTCACTACCAGCTACGGGTTCGTTAACACTCATTGGTTCGTCAAAAGATACTGGTCCGAGAACTTCTGCGGGATCAAAATCATTTGCCGCTCCTAATCCGTCCTGACTGTTTCTACGTTCGTTGTCGAGGATAAAATTTATTATGTCATCATGATCAACATCATTGTTCTCTACGTTAACGGCCCAAAGAGTCTACACTGTTATGAAAAATTTTCACGCGTGAAAGTGCGTCCGCGTTAGTATTTTGACATCCCTTTTTATAAATGACTTGATAGTCATATTCGGCTAACTTAAGGCGCCATCTCGTTAATTTCGAGTTAGGGTCTTTTAACGACATTAACCATATAAGAGGCCTATGGTCTGTATAAATTATAAACTTTCTGCCGTACAGGTAAGGGCGGAAGTATTTTACAGCCCATACAATGGCTAGCAATTCTTTTTCTATGGTGGAGTAGCGTGATTCTGTTTCAGATAATGTTCGAGATGCGTACGCGATTGGTCTATCTGACCCTACTTTGCCTTGTGACAAAACCGCACCTAGGGCCACATCGGAAGCATCAGTTGTCAGAATAAAAGTTTCGTTAAAGTCAGGGTACATCAAAATTGGGGCATTTGTCAAAATTTGTTTACACTTATTGAAAGAATCTAAAAATTCGGGCGAATGAACTACTTTATTGTTTTTCTTTAGACAAAATGTTAGAGGTTTGGTCAGTTTTGCAAAGTCCTTGATAAATTTGCGGTAATAACCTACAAGTCCTAAGAAGGCTTTTATTTCCTTATGGGTTTTCGGTAAAGGGAAATTCAAAACAGCCTTAATTTTGTCCTGATTTGGTTTAAGTCCTTGGTCAGTCAGTTCGTGTCCTAGGAAGTTAACGTGCTTTTGTAAAAATTCGGACTTGTCTAATTGGATTTTTAGATTATGAGTTTGAAACCGCTCGAACACTTGTTTTTTAATTTTTCTATGTGTTCTTGCAGTGACGTAGATACAATTATAATATCATCTAAATATGTGTATACATTATCTATGCCTCTGAGAATATGATCCATTAACCGCTGAAAGGTACTTGGGGCGTTCTTTAATCCGAAAGGCATTCGTAAGAACTCATAGTGCCCTCTTTCAGTGGTAAATGCTGTCTTTTCGACGTCCTCTGGGTGCATTTCCACTTGATGGTAGCCACTAGCCAAATCTAGGGTGGTGAAATATTGGGCACGACCTATTCGACCTATTCGACCTATCGAGTATGTCATTGATGTTGGGGAGTGGGTACTTATCTTCGACTATGCGGTCATTCAAACGCCTATAATCGATAACAAGTCTCCATTTGACTTTTCCAGACGCGTCTGGCTTTTTTGGTACAATGTGGACTGGACACGACCACGGAGAGATACTTTCCCTAATTATTCCCTGTTTTAGTAAGTTATCGACCTGACTTTGGATCTCTTTACGCTGTTGCGGGGCCTGTCTATAACTTCGGACGAAAATAGGTTTGTCATCTGTCAGTCTGAGTTCGTGTTTAACTGAGTGTGTGAACGTTAACGGTATATTTTCCGAGAAAAATATATTCCTATACCTGTAGCATAATCTGTTTATTTCACGTTTTTCCTCTTCATTCATATGTTCGGTACGAATTTTTTTTAAATTTTCACATAATTCATGGTCATCGTCAGTCTGTCCTTGTATATAATTTAGTTCACAACTACTGTTTTTATTTAAATTTTCTAAATAAATTTCTAATCTGATAGGGGCTTTGTTTGGGATATATTTTTTTTCGGTGTTTAAATTAATAACTGATGTTCTAAACGTCCCGTTCTTAACGTTAACTATCGCCGCGGGGGTGATTTTAAACCGTCAGACCAATAGAAATCGTCATGTAAGTACTGTCCGTCAATGTAGTGCGTCTTGAATGTCATTAGCTTTTCGCATCTAGGTTCTACTTTAAGCTTTTGGGATGGGTAGTTAAAATATATCGGTATGTCCGCTGTAGAGGTGTGTAACGAATTATTATTTAAATCAATATTACTTTTTAATTTACGCAACAAGTCAAATCCGATTAGACCTTTGTATTTTGGATCGAAATCAAAAATTAAAAATTTATGCGTAATATTACTATTAAACGCGGGTGGTAATTGCAAATAGACCACATGATTATGACGCGAAACGCTATGAGCCGTAGATATTTCAAAGGGTTCGTAATCGACATACTGTTCAAACATAGTACCGCGAATAACATCGGGTGAAATAGTAGAGTGACTTGCTCCTGTATCGATTAAAAATTTACCTTGAAATTCGGGTAGCTCGATGTAGGGGAGGTGGTCTTTGTCTTGGAAGTTGATCTGTACTAACTCTGGTCGTCCTGAATCTCCTCCAAACGAAAATCCTGGTTGGGGCCTAACTCGTTACAGTCTACGCCAGTATCAAAGCCATCGCTGTCGACCGGTTGAATACCGTTGTAGTACTCACCTTCGTTGAAGTATGGTTGCATATGGTTATTCATGTGACTGGGAGTGTAAAAGAGCTCCTCAGCGGTGAACTGCGGTCTCGGAGGCTTGTCTACAGACCTCATTGTGACGTCCGAACATTTTTGGGGGTTAACCTGTTGTCTAGGGATGTTTCGCTGGTTCCTAAAATTACTGCTTCTAATGTTGCCTGAGCCACCTGTTTGAAAGTTACCTGGAGTCGGTCGTGTTTGCATTGGCTGCAACCACTGTTGTCGTTGTTCGGGGGCTGCACTACTATAGGGGGTAAAAGGGGGTTGTGGCATATGCATCCCTAAATAGGTTGGTGACATGTACGGGTTACTAAAATTGCGAACCGGGTAAATAAATTTCGAATTCGTTAACTCCTTCGGCTTAGCTCGAGATGTTGAAGGTGTGTTAAAATTAGTGGCTCTATTATATGCAAGCCTAGCCTCTTCCTGCCTAGCCGCTATTATAGCTAGTTCTAAAGTATCAGGTTTAGCAATTCTTACTCCTAGTGAGACATGGAAGTCTAATTGATTACTAAATTGTTCTATGACCATGTTCTCATAGAAGTTTTTGTCGTTATGACTGCCTATCGAGAGTAAGGTGTCTAGAATTTCTCTAAGCCGTTTTCCAAAGGTCTCGGCGTCCTCCTGTCTAGAACGGCGAATACGCGTGAGTTCTTGTATCACTTGAATCTCGTTTCGCGGTTCACGGAGTCGTCTTACAAGAGCGTCTTTAATGGTTTCCCACGTGTCTATATTTTCTTCATAAGCTAACGCATCTATAGCGGCGCCGCTTAGCCTACTCTTAATGAGGCAAATTAAAGCCGGATGTGCGCGAGCATGTTCATCTGACAATAGTTTTAATAATTTTTCAACTTCACGAATATAATAACTTAATAATTTAGGATTCCCGTCATATCGGGGCATTAAATCCGTCATCGACTTGAAATGTGAATCGCAATCTTTCAAAGACATTGTTTCTCACTAACTTACGATTCCCGTTAACATAAAACAATAGCGATACGTATTAAGTACAGTAAATTCCTGATTCTAAGGAGTTTAATGAACAATGGAATGACGCTCGCGTTCGTTCAAAGTATCGAATGTCTCGTGCGATTGTAGCTAACTGACAAACGAACTGATGATAATTTTAAACAAAGTTATTGATTTTATTACGTATTTTAATTTGTTGTATTTATTTTAACTTCTTATTTAAATAATTTATTGTTGATTTTATTATTATAAATATACATTTGATTCAATACGAAAGTGCTGCGATCCTACCGACTGCGCCAGTTAAGTAATCGGCGATCGGTATTCCAATAAAAAAAGATTTATTTAATTAATTACAAGGTGTTAACTGTATGACAATTTGGAATGGACTGATTTATAATTACAAAAACTTATGAACTAAAACTAATGGTGTCAGCGTTCCTTCGATGCGCCTTCGCCGTGCTGAGTCTGCAGTAATCGCGGTTATGACGTGCTAACTAGGTCTGTTAAAAACGCGAGCAAAGCCTAAAGGTTTGCACTACCCGTGCTGTAAACTAATTATAAATATGCGTACATTTAATGAATTCGTTATTATAACACAATGGGTTTTATCGAGTAACAAAACAAACAAAGGCCGTGGCCCGAAGCGAAATCTCACGGAATGATGACTTGTCTTTAACACTTCGTCTATGACGAACGGTTAAGCCGCAGGCTTAGAGAGACCCAGATACAATGCCAATAACACAATGGATTACTTAAGGCGGCTGAACCGAGGCTAATCCTAAGGCCCGTTAAGATAATTGCCGTCTAGTCGTTAACTTATGCAAATCGAGATGAAAGCAACGCTTTTAATGACTCATCGAATTATAACGTAACCAATGAATCAAGGGATTGTTGTATTTGCGTCTTATAATTGCGTGGGTGAAGATAATACCGTCCAAGGAAAGTCACCTAACTTTTGATAAACATAGCTAAGTATTTGGTGCATGAGCCAGAAAAACATATTTTATTTTGGTACTAAAGACGGTAAAGCAATACTCTTGTTATCAATCTGTCCGTAGCCTACGTTAAGTTCAATACCGACCCTAATAGTTGCAAATATGCAGTATTTATTTATGCCAGTTGAATGAGGGCCTTAGTCGCGAGTAGTAAGTTAGCGACTTTGCCAATAATGCTGTAAATATTTATCAATCAGGTAGCTTACGAACATTAACGGCCATTTGAGATGACGATTAGTACTGAACTAGCATTATCTTCGTTCTTTTAAGTAGTTCGGTTAAATAAACTTATTTACGACAGTCTCAGAAACATTAAGACTCCACTAGATACATATATACGTCGACGTATCCGAATCTCGGGTAAATTTTCTATATTACTTATAATTCATATTTTCGCGAATTTGTTTCATATCTACAATTCAAACTTTCAACCGTCATGTAAAGTAACGTTTTATATATGTCCCACTGCTAAAACCTCCTGTACGTATCTTTACAACTTCTTGAATGATTCTTTAAAAATTTTCCTTTTCCGCTTCGGATATGATTAATTAGCGCCTAAAATTTAACACTGACGCACTGAAAATAACTTTTTAAAGCTAACAATCATTATTTGTTCTATAACTGTTTAAGGCCTAAGTCAAAGGTTCCAAATAACCCTTTTCGTATAAACTTCGCAACTGAAGGCCTTCAGTCTTAAGCGTTATTTCCGCGAGCCCCTCATTGGCACGGCTTGTCTAAACGCGTCTAAGGTCTCCGGGGACCCCAGATAATTGTCTCATGTCTTATTCATGTCGCAATATCTCACGCCGCGGGGCGACGCACGTGACACGTCCAAATTGTAAGAAATGACCCGCTAAGTAATGCAGAGATTTGCATATGTAAGCTAAGCACTTGTGCGCGTAAATATTGGCCGAAGGCGAATTTAAAGGAAATCCCTGTAGACAGAGGTGTAATGACATACGGACAAAGGGATTTAAGTTTTAGACTCATTCTTCATGTGGGTGAGATTTTATTTTGTGCAATTTTAAATGCTTATTCAAAACGTTCTCCACGGTGAACGAACACATAGTCAGGAAACCTATACATTTTCGAAATAATAATCATTGCATATTGTAAAATAAGTCTTCGATGTCTGTCTGTCCCTATGTACGCTTAGATCTTTAAAAATGCGCAACGGATTATTTTTATTTATTACACAGAAATTAGAGACTTGCACATAACTGTTTTGTACGTAAATCTTAGGGTATAAATATGAGGTAGATGTTAAGTTCAGGTAGATTAAATTACCATTTTGTTCCATAAAAATATCATATCTCTTACAGTGTATATAGGGATAGATGGAATGACAGCATTGCATAAAGTTGCGGGACGCTGATGGAACTGGCTCAGGACTGAACTTTATGATGGTCTTTGGTTACATTCAGAAGTAGTATTAAAACACTAAAATGTAATTCATATTCATCCCATAATGAGATCATGTTGTAAAATAAAATAATTTTTTCAATGATTTGCGATCATTATCATAAAATATAAACTGTGTAAAACTTTTGGCTGTGGTAGGGCCACGCAGCAGACTCGACTGTTGCACGAATGGGTCCGTCAGGATAACTACTTCGACCTCACAGAAGACCGACGTAAAGTAGAAGTGTTACACTTCTGCGTGTCGTCTGGTGAGTGAGGTAGCCGGGGCCCACGTTATTTAAAGGTGGCAACGCATTTGCAACCCCACGGGTGTTGCAAATGTCCATGGGCGGCGGTTATCACTTAACATACGTGAACATAGGTGAACGGTCAGCTCGTTTGCCACTTTCTCACATAAAAAAAAAACATCTCACCATGCATTAAATCTCGCTACGTCCTAATCGGTTATAGTCTTTGTGGTCGTTCTAAAAGTCAAATCACAGGTAACATTATTACCAATCGTAATTTACAACTTAAAAAGCTAACGTCAAACTAAACTGTGATGCGGCCACACAAGTCTTCTCTGTTGCACGGATGGGCAGGTCCGTCCGAGTAAGTACCTACCATGACATCACAGAAGATGTTCTGCGTTTCTTCTGGTGAGTATGTAACCGGGGCCCAGTTTATTACAGGTGGCAACGCATTTGTAACCCTACTTATGACGTTGCAGTCCATGGGCAGCGGTGATCACGTAACATCAGGTGAACCGCTAGCTCGCTTGTAGCCTTCTCACATAAAAAATAACATAATCTTTCTTGTCCTACTCCGATAGTTTTAAATACACGGAGCTTCAAGCCTAAACTTTCCCGACAGAGCGTCATTTGCATACCGTCTCATATGACCCTTCGGTTAAACTGTACGCAGTCTTGAATAAATTCGCAAATATCTGTGCGCAACCGAAGCCGTATAGCAAAATAATTGCCTCATTTCATATTCATGCAACGTTCCGAAGCGTCACACGTGCCTCATGTAAAAATAACCGCACCACACGTCCTTCTAATTACATATGTGACGTCACACAAGGCACAAAACTTGTGTTTTAATGGGGTGGGATTGCAACACACGATCTGCGGCCGCATATTCCAATTGAAGATTTTCCATTTTTTTATATATAAAAGATCGCTGCAGCACATATTTGGCTGGTGTAGGCTGTGGTACTTCGTAAACGTTCATTTCGCGCTAGGGTTTGAGTGAGTTCTCTATAAATTGAATTGGATCAGCTAACTTTGTCTGTTATTTTTAACTCAGTTAAAGCTTTGGCACCAGAATGAATGTCAGAGTATTAATGGAGTTGGTTCTACGGCTGGAAACTCCCTTCTAAATATACAAAGAATACTAAATTCCGCTATTTAACTCTACCTAGCTCTATGAAATCGTGAAAGAATGCATAAATTCTATTAATGTACCCATTATTGTATCGATGTGACTTTATTAGCACCAATATTACAAATTAATCAGAACTATACATTAATCTTTGTTGCTATAAGCATACTATTGTTTTGTAAGTTAAACTGATCCTGTTTATGCAAACAACCACGTTATGCCTTTAGGCTAAGTCACCAGACGATAGTCTAAGCGCTGGGCTTAGCTGAGGAGTAACTAATGGGTTTACTTATAGCGTATTATGGAGTTAACGTGATGTAATGAAGTTCGCCTTCAAATTGCCTGAAGCAAATACGATTTATCTGATGTGGATTTAGGGTATTATTAACAAAATTGAGCCTCATGCCGTTGTAAGGTTAAATATATTTGAATTAGGAACAAGGGAAAACAACATAAAGGTGAAACATCAGTTTGTCAGATGTGATTACAATATGTGAATTATTTTATAAGAGCATACTGTAGTAAAAGTTAATGTAATAACGGATAAGCATTAAAATGTTTTTCAGTAATTCATATTACAACTGCTTTTGATTTGATGAAGATGATACATAGCATCTGGATCTAGCATCGGTACAGCATTAAAGTATTTCAATTGTTTAACTACGCGAACGTTCTAACTAAAACTATTTTTTCATGGCACAAATTGAGTTTGCCGAAAATACGCTGAAGAAAATGAAAACAGTTGCTTATTTTCATATGCAACACATGGTATGAAACAAAGAAAATATTAATGTATTAAATGTAATTAAAACATTTATATTATTTAATATTTACATGTACAAAAAACATAGAAAAAATATAAATTGTTTCTGTTTTTTGTACGGTATCGTACATAGGACTAAAATTTTGATGGCTGACTAACGTCAGATTTTTGAACCCTTAATTTTCTGATAAGGAAATAAAGTCAAATTTTACTCGAACACTACGAGATAATACGAGATCCGAAGACTAACCTCTCTGTATATGAAAGGACGATATCTGTGAATGTTAAAGGCAATGATAAGAAGTGAATTTGCCATGAGGCGAGTCCCACGTACATCGTGAATAACGTCGGAGGTAACTTCCTTTTCAAGTTGAATTATTTCTCGTCTAGAGTATGATATAAACGTGAAAGTACATACTTGAGCTCTGTACATACATATTTATTTAGAGAAAAATAGTTTTGTATTCCATATTTATATATGTTAATTTTATGCTGCTGTAATTTATACAAAAATAATTTTAAAAAAAATCGCATTACGTGGGTCAATATTTTTTAAAATTTAATACTCCAATAAAAGGGAACATAAAATGCTCCACAAAAACTTGTCAAAGGCACCTTAGATAACACAGTTATCTAATAAACATGTCTGTGATACATTTAAACTGCTTTAGTGTTCACGACTTTAGACAAATGCTCTTTTTCTGTTAGTACTCAAATCTTTAAAGAGTGAAAGATTTCAATTTTAAATCGATCTTAAACCTGCATTCAAACCCTGATTACTTCCTTAATTAGTACTTATTACAAACAAGCTAAAGACCAAGCTACGAGTCGTGCAGTGACTAAGACCTTTCTCTTTTAAACGAGGGTTCGAATCTCGGGACTAGGCACGCACGGGGCACTGATTGATTTATTTTGTCGCGGATCTAGTTTCTATGCGAAACGATTGGGCGCTGCCCAGCGGCGAACTTAAAGGGACTAATGACCCAAGTTATACGAAGTGACACGCGGAATAATTGGCCGCGGGACCACGGTGTTCCGTATCCCGACGTCTGCTTAAGATTTATTGGACCCTATTGCGTTTCGTTCGGCCGTCGAGGCTGCCGGTGGGAAATTGCTGATTTTTATCATCTTGAGAAAAGTTTCTTTTACGGTCAGCCCATTGGTTTATGGTCGCCTAGTAGTTCGCGATGCCAGGACTTGAATTCGGATTCCGGTGGTGTGACTAATTTCCGTTTTACACAATTTGCAACAACACCTGACGTTAAGTGACAACTAGCGCTCATGGAAATTACTTAACATCAGGTGAACTGCCAGCTCGCTTGCTACATTCTCAGATAAAAAAACCCAAAAAAAAAACACTTAGTGTGCATCCTGTTCGGAACACATTTTATTTAATTATATTATTTTAGTACTACGTTCTATTCAATTATTTTTTGTCACTTTTTCCGTCTGCTTATGGAAATTACAATTTACTTTATATTTTTTAAATTACAGAATATTCAGCATAGCTTACATAATGATGGGGTTGTTTAAATTTAAATTTAACTCAAAATCACAGAAAAGAAAAAAAAGATTTATTTAATACTTTTGGTATAATTGTAGCCTGCGTTGATTTACGATATGCAAGCGTGTGGCTAGTCTATGCGGAGTGATGAGCGCGGCTGGTCTGCAAAAAAGGTAGCCTCAGCAAAGGAGCAAACGGACAGGGGGCCGAGTGAACTCGAACGGCACTCGTTTAGAACTGTCCGCTAGCGGTTTGTATGAAATATACACGGAGTAAATCTTGATAAGTGAATTTATGCGTCCAACTTAATTACACGGGCAGATTGGACGGGACAAGAAAATTATATGACCGTTGCTCTATCTAATTTCGCAGCTAACCGCCACGGCTTATTTCATTCATGAGTTACAAATGTTTCTATTTATCTTTTAAGTATGATCGATAGCGTTGTTTAAGTACAGTAGGCGATTGACTTCTGACTTTAAAATGCTGGTACTGGTGACAAGACAGGTGGTGAGCCTGTCACCTTGTACCGGTCATAAGCTTGAGGCGTTGATTTGAATACTGACGCATTGGAATTAGCATCCAGAATAAAATATTTCTAAAGAATTAATTGGAAAAAAAAAGTCTCTTAAAAATATCTTGAAAAAGTTCTTTCAAAGAAATATCATGAATTCGATAACATCATTGTTAAATTTCATTGTTGTACGTTTGCCGGCCCTTTTATTATCAATTATTGGTAATGTATCCCTACAAAATTATTTTTAAGTAATTCGATGCTCTTGAGAAAATATGCTTATGTTCAGGAATAATGTTACGTTATATTTTTTTTAAAATAAAGTGGGCCAAAAAATTACATAATACAGCAAACAAACCCCGTAAAGAGCGCTCATTAATTATGTCGTTCAAATTTTTAACGCCTTGTGAAAGGCTATGGTTCGTGAAAAAAGAGGTTTTATTGCCCGTAAAACTTCGTAGCGATCCGGAGCGCACCGCAAGCGCTTGGCACGGGCGGGCCCCGCGATGGAAGCCACGGCAGTAAGTTACGTTTTATCGGTCTTAATTTAATACAACTCATTTAAGTTTAACACATTGCCAGGAAAGACAGTATTATGAAAAAAATCAGCCGTTGTCAGTAAATTACGGCAGAATATGAGTGATGCAGGGTACGCCAATCAAAATCAAATCAAAAATATATTTATTCACATAGACGCTTGCGCGTTCTTATGAAATGTCAAAATTTTACATAAAAATTAATGTCGTTCGTAAGTTACCAATAGTTAATGAAACAAACGGTTATTTAATCTGTATACATATAAAAAAATCGCGTTGTTTGTCCGCGATGAACTCCTAAGATACTGAACTGATTTTAATCAAATTTTTCCAACTGTGTGCAGTTTGATCCCAACTTGAGAGATAGTTTATATCTAATTTTATAGTCACAATATTTTTATTACAAATTATTTGTTTATTATATAGGTATATGGTGATTTTTTTTAGTTTTACTCATATAAATTATGTATTTGAGTGTATCTTTGGACAGTTTGGAAATACCACTGGAGGCGGTAGGTGGCGCTGCAATCGGATTCTAAGTTTTTTAAAGATTTTTCGCGTTTGGAAATACAATTTAAACCGGTAATTACAGATCTGGCGGGGACGAAGTTGCGCGGGCCGCATAGTTGACATATAAAAATCAGTTAGTATTGCAATAATTATGGGACGCGTGAATTTAACTTTAAAATTAATTATCGTTAATAACGTTTAATTTGTCAAATTGAGATTACTTTTTTTTTTTTTTATGTGAGAAGGTGGTAAGCGAGCTGGCGGTTCATATGATGTTAAGCGATAACCGCCGCCCATGGACATTTGCAACAACATAGGGTTGCAGATGCATTGCTACCTTTTAATAAAGTTGGCCCCGGTTACGTCACTCACCAGAAGAAACGCAGAAGTACCTAATAAGTATAATACTTTCACTTCACACTGGTCTTTTGTGAGGTTACTGAAGCAAACCTGATCTAATTGAAAGAATTAAGAGTAAAACAAATGGTATATATAATACATGACGAAAACAATTTTACTCCAAACATTAATACAATCTATCCAACTTCTTCGGTGTACAGATAGAACAAAACCCTACCTATACGTTTCGTGTATGTTATATATGCGCTAAGACAAAATATAAAACACATGCATTAAGAAAATATATGAGGAAAAGTCTCCTTTATTTCTTTTACAACAGTCACACAGATTCCTTTCCTTTCTGTACGTCATTTGTTAAACGGCCAAAGAGGTTTTATTGCCCGTAAAAACTCACCGGAACCCCGACCGCAAATGTTTTGGCACCAAACACGTAGAGCCTACGGCGAAAAGCTTTTTTAAAATGTGGCTAGGCCTAAATTTCCCGAAAAATTCCCTTTGTTCGTATACAACGGAATTAGGAACATGTGTAATTTAAATTTCCGGTGTATTGTGACGCTGTAAACTGACACTGCCATTTGCATTCACCTTTATATATTAATGGACTTTTGTAAGGGTACAAAAGAGTCACCTTCTGACTAAATCATAAGCACATAATGTTTATAAAAATGCTGGCTTTTGTCCTGATGGTTGCGTTAAATTAAAGTTCGAGCTGCTATAATTTTTGATTTTATATACACAACTTTTATTATAGCACTTAGCAGTTTCCTTGGCCAAGATTTTAAACTGCTTTAAACCGGAGACGCTCTTGAAGATAGCGCTAGACATCTAAATAACTTCTCAATTTAACTTCGATATTGTTACTATTATAATCGTACTAGCTGACCCGGCAAACGTCTTGCTGTATAAATTATTTCTAAGGAATTTGTAGGGTAGAAAAAAATATTCGGGGTGGACTACCCTTAAAATTTTGGAGATGAAAAATAGATTTTGTCCGACCCTGACCGACACGTACATAAAATTTCACGCAAATCAGTCGAGCCCTTTCGGAGGAGTTCAATTACAAACACCAACAACACGAGAATTTTATATATTAGATTGAAGAAGAAAGAAAGAAAGCAAATATATTTATTTAGCGAAAATCTTTATAGATATATAAAAGATTGATCTCGTGATATCTATAAAAATTTTCTGTGTCGCTGACCCTATAAATGTAGAATTCTTATTCCCTTTACAAGTTATCATCCATCCGTTCAGTAAAAGTTTACCTTCGAAATTGTGCGTGACGTCTCCGATATTTCAAACAAACGACTGGTGGCTTCCAGAATGTTGGATGAATGTTGGATGAATGGAATGGCCGATGACGCGCCCGAGGCTTAAATCGGGAGCGCAATCACGCGCGTCATTACGGTCAATCGAATAAAGTGCCCTTCCTATCCCGGCCCTAGAGACCCTCGCCAGTGTCTACCACTAATGTTATGACTGCACGTGTACGCCTGTTCCGTGGAGAGTTGTCTGTATGAAATTAAAGTGGTAAAGTTTTTTTTTTGTTTTAATGTGAAAAGTTGACAAGCGAGCAGGCGGTTCACCTGATGTTAAGTGAAAACCGCCGCCCATGGACATCTGCTACACCCGAGGGTTACAGATGCGTTGACAACCTTTTGAAAATTGGGCTCCGGAACGCGAAAGTATTTGTCATACTCCACTTTACGCTGGTCTTCTGTGAGGTCGTGGTACTTACCCGGACGAGCCTGCCCATTTGTGCAACAACCGAGGCTGCTGCGTGGCCCTACCACAGTTAAAATAAGTATCGGTCTAAGCGTGTGAAATGAAAGAAGGGTATATTATTTTAATAATTTAAAGATATTGCAAGCGACCCAGCGTTTCTAGATGGCGCTCTAGTACTTTAGTCTTAGTGTCTTTGCTTGTTTGGAAAGACAAGGAGTTATCTGTAACTAGCTGCTGCCCGCGACTACGTCTGCGTAGAATAGGCTGAAGGCGTAACATTCAGACAGAAAGACTTATACTTAAAAAAATTATATAAATTATAGCCTTTGTCTTATTCTGATGTATGAGCTATATTATTGTAAAGTTTCATTAAAATCCATTCAGTAGTATTTGCATGAAAGAGTAACACACATCCATCCATACATACACACTTTCGCCTTTATAATATTAGTAAGGATGTGTGTATTTAAGAATCTGATCATAATTTCCCCCTGCTGTACAAACACCTGACAACACCTGTATTTGATTTTGTAGATGTCTGTGGATGGCGGTAACAACTTAACATCAGGGGGCTGTTCGCTGCTAATAAAGGCATAAAGGTTTTTCATAGCTCTATTGACGCAATAATTTTTCCGGATCTTCGGATGTATATAGTGTAAAGTAATGAAATCGTATATTAAGAAATGTTTCAGTGTTTGTGAAAAATTTGACGTATTTACCTTTTTATTTGTTAAATATGATCGCTTTCATAAACTTTTTTGACTCCGTGACGCAGTGGCCAAGGTATTGGCTTCGGCGTCGGGGGTCGTGGGTTCGATTCCCACACGGGACAATTAATGGTGCGACCCACAGATAGTTGTTTCGCATCTGGGTGTTTGTTCGCGTGAAATTTATGTTTGCAAAACGTCCTTACAACACAGGATAAAGTTATCCTAAATGTTTGTCAATCACACACACACCTATGTTTTTTTTTTTTTTTTTTTTAAAACTGCTTTTTCTGTGGTAGGGCCACGCAACAGCTTCTGCTGTTGCACGAATGGGCAGCCTCGTCAGGGGAAGTACCACGGCCTCACAGAAGACTGGCCTGAAGTGAATATTATACATTCGCGTTTCGTCTGTTTAGTGAGGTAACCGGAGCCCACTTATTAATGGTTGGCAACGCATCTGCAGCCTGTAAGGTGTTTTAGGTGTTTTACTAACACAATTTTTTTATTTGTTTTATATTATTTTACTTTTTAAGTTTAATATTTTGTAATACTTTAATTTTTTTTTAATTTCAATAGTGTAACCGAATGTAACACAATTATGTACAGATGAAATGTTGGATTAAATGTCTTTATGTCTTATGTAATCACTTACCATCGGATGAGCCATCTGCTCGCTTGCCAAATTTTCAAATAAAAGAAAAAATATATACAAAATTTTAATTTATTATCTTTAAACGAGAATCAAAACTGTGAACGCTGTAATAATCATGTAAAAAAGGTAAAAGACACAAACAAATTTACTCGTGTACTGTTTACCTCACGCATTTCAATATTAATCCCACTCCAGAGCTCCCGCGTTACTTTTATGAAGGGTATGTAATGTGAAAATATTGCTTTACGCCCCGGGTTTGTCGACCCACGGGGGTGCCTTACCAGATCGCCGGAGATTTGTTCCTGTTATACGGGCCTCATATTTCAGCGCTTAGCACCAGAATGACAAATGTACCTTTCTTTGTCGGATGATATTTTCGATCGTTGGTCACATGGCAAAAAGGCTTAAATGAAAACCGGCCAAGTGCGAGTCTTACTCGCGCATGCAGGGTTCCGTACCACATTATCTATGAAAAACGGCAAAAAAATATCATGTCTGTTTTACGGTGGTAGGGCCACGCAGCAGCCTCGGCTGTTGCACGAATGGGCAGGCCCGTCCGGGTAAATACCACGACCTCACAGACGACCAGCGTAAAGTGGAAGTATGACAAATACTTTCGCGTTTCGTCTAGTGAGTGAGGTGGCCGGAGTCCAATTTTCAAAAGGTTGTCAACGCATCTGTAACCCTCGGGTGTCCATGGGCGGCGGTATTCACTTACCATCAGATAAACCATCTGTTCGTTTAGCAACTTTTCACATAAAAAAAAAAATGGGTGCCACACATAAATATATTTTTATTCTGTTTTTAGTATTTGTTTTAAAGCGGCAACAGAAATACGTCATCTGTGAAAATTTCAGCCGTCTTCCTATCGCGGTTCATGAGATACAGTCTGGTGCCAGACGGACGAACAGACAGACAGACAGGCAGCCAGCGGAGTCTTAGCATTAGGGTCCCATTTTACCCTCTGACCATTATAAAGTACATTCCGTTCATTCAGACAAAATCACAAAGCATTTGGTATAAGAATATAATTCCTTGTCTAAAAATAACACTCGGGAAACAATGGAAAAATTGGAAAGTAATACGATAGGGAAACAAAAGCAATTTTGGGAATAATAACGTTATTACAAAAACCTTAATTTCCAACTTGAAAATTACGCGTTCAGCACGAAATAAAAGAATAATATAAATAACTCTGGACAGTCTACTGAGTAGGTCTATACCTTAGTTTTGTGTTTTCAAGTTTACGTTTCAATTATGATTATTTTTTATGTTCTATCCAAATTCATTTTTAGGGTTCTGTACACAAAGGGTAAAACAGGATCCTAACACTAAGACTCCACTGTCTGTATGTCTATCCGTCTGTCACCAGGCTGTATCACATGAACCTTGATAGTTAGACAGATGGCAGTTAATTTTCACAGATGTTGTATTTCCGTTATTACAACAAATACTTGTTGTCGCTGGCAACACTGTATACCGTATATGACGTTATCTACTCGAGTGAAGGGACACATGATAGCATGGAGCAGCGGTCACTTGCTTCTAGTTAAAATATTAGAATGAAAGTAATAACGTTAAAACTCTTATATACTAACAAACAGATTAAAAAAATATTTAAGTGGGGCTCCATACGACGATTTTTTTTTGCCGTTTTTATAGATAATGGTGTAGAACCTTGCAGGCGGGTCACCTGGTGGTGACGCGTATTAAAGTGCAAACTCGAAGAAAATAAGAATTCATTTCCTAAATGCAAGACAATAAATTGATCACGTTGAGTACAACGTGGAATACAACCACTAGGACACCAAGATGGATACAACGGAATTCTAATTCTAATTATTAATAGCATCTTATTTGGAAGGTCCTCGTACGCTTACACAAACAATACGAACAAACGAAACTGACACAAGTTAATAGAATTTCTGATTGACGAGAGCAAGCAAAGAACAGCGATGTAACGTCAATGTTTGCTATTCATTAGCACGCGAAATAGTATTTGCCGGTTGTAGACGATGCCTCGTCTGCGAATGCAGTGTTGCTTTAACTAATTACTTATTAATATTAAACGGTGCTGCTTTGATGAGAGCGAATGTGAATAATGTAAGTGCGCCGAAGACTGATGGATCATTTGTTGTTTGTAGTTATGTTGCTCGAGTACTACTTGTTTATTTATATCAAAGAAATGAGATGGGCTAAACGGATAAGGCAATTCACATTTCCCGTAGATGGTTGTCTCCTTAACGAGTCAAGTGTCGAGCTTATCCCTGTATACTTTTTTACGAAAATTCTTTATGTACCTCGCTAATGTTCAAAATACAGATATGTAGCTAACGATACCTTTTCGTGGCAAACAATGAAAGAGGCGGCAAATAAGTTTAACGGCGCGACGGACGAGAAACAATAAATCAATCAATCAATTACTTGCCATCTAAGTTTCCATTATATAAATAGGTTACAATAGAGATGTATAATGACGGATGCACCTCCAGATTTTTTTTATACTTATGCTAAAGTGACAAACACTTGCCGTACTCTTTTTTCTCATTGCTTTAATTACGCTATTTTTTTTATATCATTGAAACAAAACTTGTCACTCTGAAAGTAGGAACACTTTTGACCGGTGATTTGAATGCATATAACATATCTATACAATAAAATATCATTGGAATTTACGAAGAGTTTCGGCTTTTCTTTTTAAAAAATATTTTCTGTATTCGGCTTTTATATTGTTATTTTACGCATCCATTCAAACCAAAGCATGAGTTTGCAAGCCCGCCCAAAATCTGCTGCGTATAGAACTAACGAAAGATTTCACGCCCTCATAAGGCTGCGTTACCACGAGAGCTATTTTTTTTTTAAATAAAAAATTGAAAGGATGAAACAGCTCTAATGAAACTAAAATTGTATACTTAGACACGTTTTAAAAAATTATAAAAAAACAAAAATTTACTTAACTAGCAAAAGAAGCAGTAGCCAATACGTGCGTGAATAGCGCATTATTGCCTCAAGCTGTATTATCATTACATATAAGAAAGAGACTATTAGAAATTTTTAGAAAGTACCATTTTCTTAATCCTCATACTAAATTTAAATAAATACACAACGCTTGTAATATGTGTTCTAGATAACTGATAAACATACTAAAACATACTTTTCTTTTGTAAATAGGTACATATGATACATACATAAACACCCAGACACTAGAAAAACACTATGTTTTCACACAGTATTCTTCCAGTAGTGGGGATCGAACCCTCACCCTCTGGCACAGGAGGCAGGTACACTACCCACTACGCCATTTGGGTCATCCCCAGACACTAGAAAAAACTATGTTCATCACACAATATTTTTCCAGTACTTTTTACTATCTAACAAACCGATCATGCGAATCGATGCCAATCAACGATTCGATTCAATGTACTCAAAAGAATTTTATCACATTAGACCTTTGCGTACTCACTACGCACACTTTGGAGTTTTTTCGCCACCCACATCGCTATTTGTCTGACACGGCTCTGTTGGGAAGGCAACCTAACGCGACTCCAATTCTCATTACTATTTACTCGCGTACCGGGAAAGGGCGGGCCGCAACAAATTCCCGCGGACGCGTAACGACGCCAGACGCCATTTAATCAGAACCCGCGTTGATGGGATGACCGCGTGCACAAATCTATCACGACCTCCTCTCTTCCTCCGAGGTCAGATAGCCGGTTGCCAAGCGAGCAGACGTTAAGTGAATGAATGTATGATGAAATGTTCACCTGATGTTAAGTGCATACCGCCGCCCATGGACATCTTCTACACATGAGGGTTATAAATGCATTGACAACCTTTTTAAAATTGGGCTCCAGCCACCTCGCTTACCAGAAGAAACGATTGTTCTTCCACTTTACGCCGGTCTTCTGTGAGGTCGTGGTACTTACCCGAGCCTGCCCATTCGTGCAACAGCCGACAGCGTGGCCCTACCACCGTGAAAAAGGTTTTGTTTCTAGCGGACCTTTTCGAGTGCACTAGAGCCTTATCAGGGTCGCACTCCAGGCGTCAACGGTCGAATAGTGGCCGTTAAGTTAATGTACCGGAAGTCCTTCCGCTCTTTGCTCAGTTAAGCTCTACGTGTTGTCGAGGGGCTCGCTTATGTAAGTACTGTTCAGGGTCAAGGCTTTTTCGCCTTCGTATTTCGTTTAGTGTTAATCATGTAATTCTGTATACGTATTTTTCTCTTGAAAAATTATTATATTATAAAACACAATGTCATTGACAGGAATCAAAGAAGGAAGTACCACGGCCTGACGAATTACCGTCTGGAAGTAAAAACATTATACTTTAGCGTTTCCTTTGGTCTGTGAGGTAACCAGGGTCCTATTCCTACATCACATACATTCGCAATAATTTTTTTTATTATTATTTCGAAAATATGCAGGTTTCCTCACGATGTTTTCCTTCACCGCTGAGCACGTTATAATATATTCATATATAATATATCACTTACTCGACCTTAAACATGGTTGCCCATTTTGTGTGAATAATTATTTGGGTCTGTTCAATTTGAAATGGATTCCTCGTAATGGTGATTTCAGACAAAAAGCCGACGGCGCCTTTTTAGCCTGCGCCGTTAGTAGGCGTGCAATGGTCGTTCGATTAATCATGATGAGAGATAGTCTCTCTATGTGAGTTGTGATCAGGCTTCTATCAAATTATTTTATTTCAGTCTTATATCTATCTTCTATATAATAATACATTAAACTTTGTACCCCTTTTTACGAAAATTGCGCAGACGGAGGTGTATGAAATTCCCCACACTTATAGTTTATACAGAGAAGGAGTGCAGAATGCATATATTTTTTTAACTGTACATAAAAAATACTTTCAATCATTAATGTATTACACACTCTACCATGTATAATTAATTATGATCCAATTTCGACCACTAGTAGTTATAAGACTGTATGACTGTTTTATTGAATTTAATTCTAGTCATGTGCTCATCGACGTCCATTAACACATGATTAGATTAAAATCTGAGGGGTATTTTTAGGTTTCCTTCTATTCGCTACGGTGAAGGGGCTGCGCGATATAAGTTTTTTACGACGACGCTAACAAAAAACGTGACTGGTTGACTGATATATCCAATTTAGACGCTGGCGCTAAGAATTTGAAATTCAATGGTAGGTAATTTATAACATTTGCTAAGAAAAGACTTGAAAATTCTACTCTACATTTCAAAATAAATTACGTCATGTACCTAAGTTTTTGGCAACAATAACAGAAAGAAAACAAAATAAATCATATCAACATCGCAATATAAATTTAAATAACAATCTAGTACCGTTTAATCTTGCCTCTACACTTTTAAAACGGGTAGATAAGTTGCCGAATAATTTTTTCCAAATTTTGGGTGCCAAATTGTTCGAACCTGCGCCTTCAAGGTCACGCCCAGACGCTCTAGCCACTGAGCTAAGCGGTTGATATCCTCATACTGCGTAAATCTTGAGGTCTTATCTATCTTATTTTACATAATCTCTATACATTATTGTCAAAGGTATTTTATTGCCGGTACGCAATAACTTCTTTAATTAAACTTCAACTTTAATGATTCAAACAACAATTTAAAGCTTATGTATATCGCTATTGACGTAAAGTAGACAAGTATAATAATATCAACGTTTTCCATAAAAAAAACATTCGTTTCCAAGGATATCTCATAAATAATGTAAGAAGTATAAAATAAGTATGAAAATAACATCACGTCATACCAACTATTGTGATAGGACCATAGTAAATGTTTCTGTGGTTGCAGGAATGGGCAGAATCCTGCAGGGTCATCATGTCCTCACAGAAGACCGACTTGAAGTGCAATTATCATACTTTGCTAACATACATATTCCTCCTCTTTAAACACTCTTCCCTCTTATAAACTTGAACGATGTTTACCAAAAATTATGGGAACGTGTATCTGTAGGTCATATAAACGCTTTTATAGTGAAATAGTGAGAGCGCCAACCGGTGCTTTATATTTATTTATTTACGAACGGGACCGGGAAACGCAACTCCCTAAAGAGTTCGGTTGCAGCTGTGGCCATTTTCAATGAACAGTACATTAAACAAACTACATCAGGTTAAAATAGTACCACCGTATATTCAACGGTAAATTTATAATTGCGATTTTTTGATGTACTTTAGTAATAGCGAAAAATATAAAAATGTTTAATTAGATTTGATACACTCGCAAATGTACATTCATTCGCACGTACATATATTTTATGGATGAATGTTCAACCGGTATCAATGATTTCCATCACGAGATGAAAACTATTAGAAAGTACCACGATCTCATGGAAGACCGACGTGAAGTGGAGGAGTTGTGTTCCGCGTTTCATCTGGTGAGTGAGGTAACCGGGGCCTCTTTTTTGGAAGGTGGCGACGTATCTACAACCCTATGGGTGTTGCAAACATCAGGTGAACCAACAGCTCGTTTGCCATCTTCTTATATAAAAAAAGCTTACGTTAGTAACTTAGTAGTTACTGTGAAACCGATTACTAAGTCACTACACGATCCAATCCTTCTGAATTATATAAGAGCGAAGTATAAGGAAAAGAGAAATGTATTCCCAAATCAATATAAGCCATAAACAAAGTTGGAACATATCCGCCATGCAATTTGCTACATTAAATTAATTCTCCGAAGGCAGTCCCGAGGGACCGGTCCCTCAATATAAGCCAAATATTCCTGGATGGCTTTCCCTTGCTCCTTAAATATTACGTCTATATAAGTACATCCTGAAGTGCTCCTCATCTCATCGACCGAAAATAAAAGTTTCTATTTTTTTTCATTTCGCTCTTAACTTTTGCTTCTTTATGTCATAAAACAACTACGAAGGACCCATACGAAGTAAATTGACTGTCACAGTCGTGAGAAGGGATTTGTTAAGCAGTACTTAAGACATAGTTACGTGGTACCGATACCGGTACCAGATGAGAGAGACATGGGAGGATTTTATAAAATATCGATTATTTAATACTTTAATGGCTTTGGTTTCTGGAAAAAGTTCATTTTTAAGTATGCATTAGTATTGGTCAATAAAGCATGGAGTAAGTACTTACTCCATACTTAACTGCCGTAAGTTTTAGTAAACGTTTTGTTATTATCAGTAATATTTGGACCAGGGTAACATTAAATTAGTTATCGTTTGAACGCAATTCCTTCAATAATAATTAGTACTCTTAGTAGATATATTGTTTTCAGATATAACTTTTAGATTAAAGTGATCGCGAATGCTTCTTATATTCCAATAATGGATTGCTTCGGTGTATATGATCAGAACAAGCTTAACACTATCACGAAACCGTTAGCTTGATATTAGATATAACGTAACTAATTAATATTACTCTCATGATACGTTCGTGTTTTAATCTAAGAACTTTTAATTCGCAATGTTTTACCTACTTGGATGAAATTAATGTTTAAAAAATATGTTATAGTTTTCGATACATGCGAGCGCTATGGAACATAACTGACAACTACATGGCTACCAAGAATACAGAAAAGTGAATTAAATAAGTACAAATGTTTTTGCCGTATGTCCCCTTTTTTCCCATATAAAAAATCCAAAGAGAGTAAGCTTGATATAATTTTAAAATTAATGTATCACGTGCACAAAGGGCTAAAATAAATAAGTAAAGTCGAACATAACAATTTCTTGTATTTACGCGATTAAACATTACTAAATGAAACTATGTTTACGGATTTGGTCATGGGACCATGATCGCAGTAAAGGGTTCGAAACGTGGGGAATTAAAACAAAAAATAAACGCGATAAATCCGCAAACATAGTTTCATTTAGTAAAGTCGAAAATATTGTTTTGTAAAATTATCAGTGGCGTGCGATTAAAGGCCTTTTATTTCGGGCCGCCAGTGCCATCTCACAAGGCCAATGACCCAAAAATAGGAATTGCGTAAGTCCAATTCTGTCCTATGCTTGCGTGTCTTTTACGCATATACCTCGAAGTCACCTGAATAAACTTCAAGTGTTCAAAAATGTACCCAGCGCAAAGCCACCGGTGCTGAGGGGTACCCAACGCGACGTCACGCGATCTTTTTAAAGATCCACGCAAAAGTCTTCGCTGTTGCACGAATGGGCACCAAGAACCCACAGAAGTGAACAGAACCCGTGAAGTGGAAGTGATACTTCTGCGTTTCGTCTGGCGAGTGAGGTAGCCAGGGCCCACATTATTAAAAGGTGGCAACACATCTGCAACTGGTGTTTTAAATGTCCGTGGGCGGCGGTTATCACTTAACATCAGGTGAACCACCAGATCGTTTGCCACTTTCTCACATAAAAAAAAATAATAGGTCGTAGAAACCGCTGCGAATAGCCCGAATTGGATCATCTATATTTTCTAGATTTCAGCTAGTCCGAACTCCTCGACTGTGGTATGGCTCATGCCGTTGCAAGAATGGGAAGTGTTACGATCCCGCAGAAAACTGGCGTGAAGTTTATTGTACTTCTGTCTTTGGTCAGGTGAGTAAGATACCCAGTTTGGTTTAAGTCCAGTTTTTAAAGGTTGGCAATGCATCTGCAGCTCCTTGTGTATTTTGGATATTCATAGATGGCGATAATCACTCAACATCTGGTGAATCGACTTTTAACTTTGCAAGTTTTAAGATTTTTTTTTATTTTTATACAAACAGACAGTTTCGAAGGCAACATAAGTTACGTTATAGCTACGTAAAAATACAATAGGGGGTTTAAACATCTATTCTCTACCTTTAGCTACTCGTATGGGGAATATTGTCATCATTGATCCCAGTTACACATATTACTGTTAAGCGTCCGGTCTGCAGCAATTGCGCCGATTAACAAACCCACGGGGACCTGAATCCGCGTACCGCACGCACGTGTCGCATAATTTATCGCCACCGACGGAATAACAGGGCAGTTGAATGAAAAATAAAAAGGTCAAATGCGAGTTGGTTTCGCGCACGAAGGGTTCCCTAACGTTATTTAGAAAAACGGCAAAAATCATGTCTTTGTTGTATAGGAGCCAAACTACAGTTCAACTTTTTAGTATTTGTTGTTATAGCTGCAAAACAAATGCATTATCTGTGAAAATTTCAACTGTCTAACTATCAAGGTTCATGAGATACAGCCTGGTGATAGACGTACAGACAGACAGACAGCGGAGTTTTAGTAATATGGTCCTGTTTTACCTTTTGGTCACGGAACCCTAAAAACCGGGTTTCGCGTTAAATTCGCGGCGAACGATCCCGGGGGCGGTTTAATAAATAATTGCATGATTACCGGCGATTATAAGCGATTATAGGCTATTTGAATGATTTATTTGATAGTAGTTTACGCTCCACAACCTGACTGCGGTGATATAAAAAAAACACTATAGGATTCCTGATACTATTGTCCCCAGGTAATATATTTCGAGACCCTTGTTTGTTGTAATTTTTCAGTAATATAGTTAAATTCCTTGATTTATAAAACTCAAGTCAATGATCCCGTACTAAACTAACCGGCTATCACATATTATACATATCATTCTTAACCGTTCAATCTTTAGCCCGTATAATCCACGGTTAATATGAGACAGGCCGAAATTCTAAATATAAATTTCTATTATTATTACTTTGAAATTGTACATTTGAAACGCCCCAATAACCGATAAAAGCAAGATTGTTCTAAGAGGGGAATTTAAGCCGCGGTAGGCTAGAGTTTATGGTGATTAGTATAATAAATGAACCACTAAGTGATAATCACTTGAGCGAGGATAAAACAGCTTAAAATTATCCAATAAGGCTTAAATATCAAATGATTATGAGTGTCAATTTGTGGTCAACTTTATATAGATACTCTAAAGCACTTTCGTAAACTTAAACAAGTAAAAACCGACCCAAATATTTGTAAAGCATTAATTTTGTTCTCACCTACATCATAATATTGTTATTATAAGTACCGATCTTATTTAATTAAGTAATAAAATAAAGAAAAAAAAAATCAGGTAAAACAATAGTGTAACGTATAATGTCTCCTTTTATACCTGACTAGCGAAGAGTGATGTTTGTAATGTGATGTATGCATGTATTTAAACATGTCTTATTCTTTGAAACTATCCGACCTTGACCTCTTGGTGGATTTTAACATAAAATGAGTCGGAGTCACGCACAAAGGGTTCTGCACCATTATCTAGAAAAACGGCAAAAATCATATCTTTTGTATGGGGGACCAACATAAAATGAAAAAAATGGAACAAATACAAGAAGTCGGGAAATAGGATAGAAAACAATGTTCGGCAAACGTTGCTAAATGCTTGCGTCACGTATGGTAGTGACCATTTAAAAATATTTCTTATGTTGAATTTCCCTTCCAACATCTCTCTTATGCTAAATCGTAACTAATTAAAGCTTAAATTCAACTCGGATCTGTTAAGACCGACCAATAAAACTCGTAAAAGAGCATTCGCCTTACGTAGAGCGTTCGCCAGTTGATTGTTATTGGCATAATAAGGTTCTCACAAAGTGATGAACGTTAAATATATTGCAGCGAAATTTGAATTTCAAATAGTTAATTTTCAAACAGTGGTAAAAAATGGGAGCGAGACGTTTCTTTCATTATTAAAATCTAAAGTGACTCGTGAAACAAAATTAATTAGAATAGCTAATGAAGGCCGCTGACGTGAGTTGGCTTTGTCAACCATCGTTAAATTATCCACCTCTGTCTATGTTATTACGGTGAAAAGAAATAAGTCATACATACGCTTATCTCATAAAAAATGTTTGTTATTCAGTAAAATTAAATACAAATTCCATGGTCGAGGGATAGACTGAAGTGCTTTACGATTCGTTTTCTTAAATTATTTGTTTAAAAAAAAAAAAACATTGATTGGGCAATGTATGTAAGGAAAGGATTTTATTTTGTATATTGAATCCGTCCCAGTCTGTAATATCCAGTCATGAAAATGTTGGGTTTTTTAGTATCTCCGTATTTATTAACTGAGGTTCAAATTGAAATGTTAGCGTCCTACATCGGCAATAATTTTCTCTCACGGAACCAATTACAGAGTTGGAAGAGTTATTTGATTTCTTTTATCGAACGCGACGGTACAGCCGTCGAGGCTTGACAAGTGATTTCGCGATGAAAAGCAATTTGATTGAGAATTTTCGTGTACCTACCTACGCCAAACGCTGTCCTTGTGAACGTCACGTCATGACTCCCAAGAGTGCTCCTTGGATTCGATGTGTTTGACTAAAAATAGACGGAAACATTAATGCGTGAAAATAATGTCATATCTAGTGAGATAGAGAACGCCTAAAGTTGACTAACAAAAGTTGGCATATGACATGTTAATTACCGCACTTGAATCGGACACTCGACCGACCTAAAATATATTCGGTAACACAAAATACTACGTTAACATTATAAACTTGGACCAAACGCCAGCATAATAATTTTTATTTATTTCAAAGGGGTGGTGACTGAGTAAGAAGTTCAATATGATGGTGAGTGACAAAGCTCTTGGGAACTTACAAACATCAGAGATTTGTGTGTCCAGGGAATTCTTTGTTAATAGCTGACATTAACCGTTTGAGGAATCGATAGCATTGGTCTCTATAAAACCAGTTAACCTCAAAGATGTCGAAACTTGTAACGGAACAAGCAAATAATCTGACACTCTTTCCTTCTCTTTTAATTCCATGTGTCAGAATGAGATAGAATCCAATCGGCAGTAACACGTAATCTTGTTTTCAGTAACTATCGTTGATGTTGATTAAATAGAGGTCTGGCATTAGAATACGGTAGAAATTCCCTCTAGTTCTTCCCGTTCCTTATTTGATTCGGAAGTTAACAGTGTTACTTACGGACTTGTAATACTTACGAACGAAAACATTCGGCTTCTGTGATTGCGCATTTTATTTGAAGAGTTCTTTCCACGTTGTCGACGTAAAACAGAGCGAAGGGTAGTTTTTTTTTCTTTTATTTATTTATAATTTATCCACACAATATATATACAGAGGCGGACTTAATGCCATCAGCATCATCTACCAGTTAATCTTAAAAGTATTTTAAGACGAACCAAATTTCTCTTCGAAGATTTTTGTATATATTCCTACTCGTAGATTTAGATAATTCATGATTGAAAATAACTATGTCTGTTTATTACCAAAATCAAAGTCAATTTTTTTTAATTCAATATAGAATTGCTCTTAATGAACGTCAAAAAGTTCCACCCATTCACTAAACCGCAAAGAAACTCTGCGGTCTTATTATCTTATTTTTTAAATAAGTTTACAAGATTATGTACGTATAAAATCAGCAGCAGCCAGGGGACATACAAGTGCACTTACAAGCGCTTGATCTTAATGTATTCTTCCACATTATAACTAAATTAACTAAACTAAATTACTAAATCGAATACAAAAAGGAAGTATTTTTTATTCATGGTCTAGGACCGGAAGTCTTTAGTCTAGTTGGAGGTTTGAACTACAATAACTGCCATCCTTGATTATTCGTTTGGGGTGCCGATCAACTCATGGCGCCATACATAACACAGAAATTGAACATATTTTTTTTTTCAATTACAAAATAAGTAATACTTAGTTATATATTTGGTAGTCTGTAAGTTCCGGGCTAATTTTCACTCGCACTGATCCTCTATGACTACGATATTTATAAAACGTGGTTTTACCAATGATTTCAAGGGCAATTTGATTACAGAGAGTACAATTTATCTTCGAAACGGCTCACTCCAACGCAGCCTCCGGGTATTCAAACAAAATCTTGTCTGCATATCACTGTCATGACTGTTCCTTACCTGCGTCCAGAGCCATTTGAATGGTTATATTTTTTTGCTTGCAAATTTAATTAAAATCACTGTCTGTACCATGTCTCGGTAATAAGTTTTCCGATTACATGTAAGTTTGAAGACATTTTTATGATAAAATTATTAAAACTTTCGTGAGACATTATTAACGGAATAATAAAACAGCGAAAATTCACGTAGAATCGGTATATGTACTGACAAGTTTTGGACCCATCTATGCGTTCGCGGTTGCGCCTCAACTTGCAAAACTGCGAACTTATCCAACTCACTCTGATGAAGGAGCTCCGATAGCTTCGAATCCAGACGGTACATACCCTGATTATAAATGTTTCTGAATGATTTTTTTTTCTTGACACAAAACATGAACAGGAAATCAACACTACGAGGGTAGTTAAACTAACGAGATTGCCGTCTTTCCCGTTGAATTAGTTAGATTGTGCCAACATTTTGTGTCACAATTACATCGGAAGATGGGATTCGGAATCTGGAACGCAGTTACTTGGGACCATACTTATACTTATATTCGTCTAAGCTAACTGACTACTAATTGATACTAATTGCTATGCCTAGAATTCAATTTTAAAATAGGTTCAAATAAAATAATTTAATTTTGAAATATATATAAGAAAAGAAACTCCATTACCTTAATGGTCATAGTACACATAGTCATAATACACATAGTCAACGTGCAAATACCGTGTACTGCTTTAGTGCGTATTGGGAATAAACAGTCTGACTAGACTTCTTTTTTTTTTGTTTGTTTTTTACATAATAAATAAATATTTCGGACACATTTTTTTACACAACATTCTCAAGTCCCAAACTAAGCAATGCTTGTACTATGGGTACTAGAAAACTGATAAACATACTTAAACATATTTTTCTTTTGTAAATAAATACATATTATATACATATATAAACACACAGACACTGGAAAAACACTATTCATCACACAATATTTTTCCAGTAGTGGGGATCGAACCCACACCCTCTGACGCAAGAGGCAGGGTCACTACTCCCCACGCTAATCGGGTCGTCATTCCGTCATTTGATGTCATTTTATTTAAGCCATCTATGGTCACTGTTCAATTATTGACATTATCTTAGTTAAGCTAAGTGGACAATAAAGTAGGTATATAACTCCAGATAACATCTTTCTCCAGTCACGGCGCTGTTAAGTGAGATCGAGGGAATTACTTAACCGTGATAAAATCGCGGCGCTGTCAAAGGTGTAACTTAATCCAGGCTAGTATTGGGTCACCTAATAATGCTGGCAGTTCTATAATTGTTCACTAACACGGAATGTAAACGTTTGCTAATGATAGCGGTGAGATATCGACGGCTCAGTACCAACGTGACACTTCTAATAAGATTCTATCGCACGCAAACCACCTGGTGGTTAATAGGTTTGGACCGGCAACTAGAGACGTGTAGAGTTAATGTAATAACTTTATACGAATTTTAGACGTAAGGAATAAAATCCCCCGTTAGAATTATCGTTGTAAAACGATATTTGTGCACAAAACAAGAGATGCGCCAAGATAATTGTACATGCATTGCTTAAAATTTCTAAATAGCTTTATACGCATTTTAAGCCATTTTCGTCGTTAGGTAATCACCACTTGGCTTTGGTTAAAAAAGGCGAAAAACAACTAAAAACTTATCGTCGATTTTTTCCTACAAATTTTAACATAAGACATATTTTATTTTTAGGATTCATGTTGGAGCATCCATATTTTGTCCAAATTCATAAAATTTGTTTGATTATTTATATTTATATTGATTAATATACATAACTAAAGGACCAATTAAAGCGGAGCATAAAAATATTTTAGTAAATATATAATAAAATAAAGTTTGATATTTTTAACTTTGGAATGACTACTGTTAGTAGGCAATAATAAAGGAAAGAAGGAAAAATCGCTAATAGCCAAGCAAGTTGACGGTTGTCACATGAATTTCTCAAAACATATATAAGATTATTACAAATGTGACAATGCTGTATAAGAAAATATTAATATAATATAATCTCAAGTGTAATATATTCAATTCTTGCCAAAAATATTTTCAGAGGCACGAATTTATATGAAATAGATTGGAATAATAAAGTGTCGATATAGAAGATGCGTGCTGCTTTTGCTAAGAGGGTTCAATATAACTAAATCGATTTGATCAGTCATGTTTTTTATAAGAAAAACTCAAGTTAATATTTATACTCATATTATAGGAGAGATGAAATAAATTTCGAAAAACAAATTCATAACCAAATATTTGGGATTATATACGTTACTGATATTACGTTGATCGAACTCTCTGTCCTTCAAAATTGACACAACCAATATTTTCTATAGATTGTAATAATTTAATCGCTGTATGTACCAGCGAGAATTTAAGACTGTGATTCGAACCTGCTATCTACGACAAACGTAATCGTAGATAGCGTAGTTGAATGTATTGATCACAGATCTCCCCGTCTTATTTATTTAATGATATTTAAACGGATCCCCATTACTAAGAGCTGTACGTAAAACCATAAATCTGCCTACAAGCGCTTGGTCGCGTGCTAAGAGATAGTTTGATTAAAATGCTAATTGTGACTCGGCGTTGGCAGACTGTCGTGGGACGTTACCAGGACGGTAGCCTTGACATATTTAAGATTTGTATTTTTATAATTGACATTAGACATTTTAATGACACGTTAGTTATCAGCGACTGGGTGATAGAGGTATACTAATTAAAACAAAAGTTGTTTAATTTAGTTTAATTTTTTTTATGTTTAATATAATTATATTATATTAATTATATCATAGTAATATAACTATAATTAAATATCCCACTTCCTGGCTGATTGTCAGAAGATCAACATTTGAAATTACTTTTACGGAAAGTTTTCAGATTATTTTCTGTCAAACCTTTTTTTTTTATATTTTAGGACACATTTTTACACAACATTCTCTAGTCCCAAACTAAGCAAAGCTTGTACTATGGGTACTAGAAAACTGATAAACATACTTAAACATACTTTTCTTTTGTAAATAAATACATATTATACATATATTAACACCTAGACACTAGAAAAATACTATGTTCATCACACAATATTTATCCAGTAGTGGGGATCGAACCCACACCCTCTGGCACAGGAGGCAGGCAGGTACACTACCCACAACGCCATTCGGGTCGTCTGTCAAACCTTTATTACGATACATGACATGCAGCCACTACCATTGAAGACTTAAAGAAAAGTTTTGCTAAAACCTTATCATGCATTATCGTTACAACTTGAACTCAACTCTAACTTCAACAGTTTTTAATGCTGATTTTATTACTGCGTAAAGTGTTGTACCAAAACGGCCGAAATATAACAACCTGTTCGTTTGAATAGAAAAAATTAAAAAAAAAAATCGCGCCACTCACCAAAATGGGACAATGGTCCAGCAAACACGGTTAACCATCACCTCCCGCGTGCAGAATCATTACGGGGCAGTATGTGTCCGCCGTTCAGTCAATTATCCTGAGCAAACAACGACTCAATCTAAAGCCGGTCGCATCGTTAATGCGAGCCGTTGTCGGGGGCTGTTAATGTTTACGTCTTCTCTAGGGCGCCCGAGGTGGTTTTTATCAACGAAAATCGCTGCTATCACAAAGGAACAGGAGCTGATACTCTGTGTACTGCGTGGCATTCGTTGATAGATTGTAATACGTGTAACATGCTATCATTGAGATTTAATTTGTGGTAGTACAACTTATTATTCTTGAGTGTCGTACACGCGGGGGGTTTTGAGAAGTTGTTAAATGTGAAATTGGTGGATTGTGGTGGCCAAGCGATTGAAGCGTTGGGTCACGGTCTGAAGTCCTGGCTTTTAATCTAATTGGTTTCTAAGAGTTTTACCAGTACAAAAATAACGTTCAGGTTTTGTTCGGGCGTTTTGAGGAACAAATTTTAGATATAAATCTGGGTTTCCCAAACTATTCCCATACACTGGCACGTTGGTTTACGTCTTTGAAATGATAATAAGCGCCTTGTTTACGATGTCGCGTGTCACAAGTCGCCGTAAGTTTGACACGGACACGCGACAAGCGACACGGTGTGGTTTGGACTGTGGACTAGTGACTTGTTCCCCTCGAAAATTCGATCTTTTGTATGCAAAACGTTCTTGGAGTGGCCCCACCAGAAAGTTAAGTGCTACATAAAGTCCGAGCAACAAACTTTATTAGCTACGCTAAGCAAACTTACAGGACTGAGAAAATTGCCGGTATATTATGATAAACAGTGGGAGTTTTTCCTTTAGTAATTGAGTACCAAACAAAAACGCGTAAGTAATTATAATATTGTCTTTATTTCTAGAGAAGACCCACCTGAAATATTTGTGTGGTATTCGAACCTATACCGAGGATGCCCAAGATTAGCGACTGTGCCATTGTTAATGATTATTTCTTAAATTTTATTTCCTGTGTCAAATTATTTATATCAAATATTTCCAAAACTAATTTTATGTGTACGTCCCAATCTCCATACGCATTGCTTGTCAGTCGAATTCAATATCCCATCAGCCTTACCGTCGATGTCCGCAAGGTTCGTCGAAATTAATTAATCGCATTTATCCCTTTAAAATGTCAAGAGCAGAGAGCGTCCAAAAAAATCTCAGAATGTCCCTCCCGCCTTTATTATTCCAGCCGAGAGCCCGAATCTAAAATCCATCAAAGTGCCATCAGCAAACTCGTCCCCGACACGTGTAGGCTTATCGTTATGAAAAAAAAACTTTAATACAGCGCGGTAAAGTTTGCATGGAGTTTGTATGAAGTTCTCGATTGTTCGACATGACAAATGGATGAGGCAATAAATCGATTAGGTGTGCTGTGGGGAAAGTTGAGAGTTCACGTTATTACCAGCATAAATTGGGAGGCCGAGGAAGTCTATTAAGAAAATGAAATCACATAGGCGTCTGAGGCCAAACAAAACTTTATTCATATGTTAATTCATATTTTATACGACTATTGCTAAGGCTTCGTTTACGTAAATGGTTTCCATTAGAAACATGACTTCAAAATAAATTGTTTTTTTCATCGCTGTTCCGTAAGTTGAATCGTTTGAACCCATGACCTTTTTAAGAGAGGAAGGTGTATACTTGCTGTGTTTAGACAATATTCCATATTACTCAATTTAGGCAAAGTAGAAAAGCACAACAAGGCCTAGATTTTTGAGAGAATTAATACACAATTTATGTTTATTATTTTATTTAAGTATGGTTTTATAAGATATCATTACCTCCCAATCTGAGAAATATATATGAGCCCATTAACTGTATAACAAATACAATTCACCAAATGAAAACTTCTCGTTGTATTTTTATACATCAAACTATTACATTTATCTCTTAGTTGCCGTCATAGACCCCGTCATGTTATATTTAACTGCAACATTATAAATATTTTTTACTTTTTCTAAGTTAAATTTAAGAAAACTTGTATCTTCGACTTTTTTGAAACTGAAGTAATCTGTTAACAAACACATATTTTATTCAGATGGCGTAGTGTTAGTTATTTTACTCAATAACCTAAGTTTGATAGTAAGCATCTTTAGTAAAATAAAAGGAGACGAAACAAGTAGCGAAGAAAAGGCAGCCCATAATGATTTCGATAATACTTCTTACATGAAAGATTGACACGTCTCGGGAGATTCTCTCAAAGTCGCGATATGTAGACATGCCCCACGAGGATCTTTTGAGAGATGCTAACAAAAAAAAATAGACTACGAGGTAGCAATCAAAAGATCCTATAATGCTCAGCAAGACTCAACCTCTTATATTTCGAAATACCAAAATTTATATAACGTACTGAGTACCATGAGACGTAGTGAATGGACAATAATATTTTACAGTGCATCTGCCGTGGCTCTGCCAGCTATACTTGTGTAGGGAGGTGAAGAGGTAGGGGTGGGGACGGAGAGGAAAAAATGACGGCTGCACCCATAAACAGCACCTGGCGTCGAATCGGCGAGTTGGCACCGACTTTTATGTATCTGAGGGAAGTTTGTTCGCACCCTCAGAAGAATTTCTTTAAAGCGTGTAGCAATAATCATATTTGTTGCATCTCGATATAAAACATGAGAAAACGGAAATTTCTCAGTCGCAACGATCCTCTGCGATCTCTTTAGCTTCTGTCACATACACTCAAGAATTATCAACGTCACTCATCAAATCCTTCAATTTCGTGGGTTAACTTTGCCTCCTCCACCAACTTTACACCTAAGCCTCCCTGAATTTATCCCTCTTACGTGTTCAAAGAAACGATGCATTATTTTGCTAACTTATCGTACAACTTTGTTTTTGAAATTTTAACTAAACCAAACACAATTTGAAAATAGTCCTGGTCAGTGAATACCTACATTAAGTAGATTTTTATTTCTTACTTACTTTGATCAAATACATGTCACTAGATTAAATTAAATAAAATATAAAATAAAATAAAGAGTAGTCACAAATTAAGTAGCAGTAGTAAATAAAAAATAAAAATTGTTTTGAAATATAATTATGGTAATCGCATAGTTCGAAAAACATTTTAACTGCCAGGGTGTGCTACCTTGCTTACATGGCTAAGACATGTAACAAATAGCGCAACACTAAGTAACGCCGCCCGGCTCTCGTCGACTCTGGAGAATGGGAGAACTTTCTGCGACAACTGCGCTGACAATTTGTCTCACCCGCAATAAAGTACGTGACGCCGCGGTCGCACACGAGTTTTATAAGTTTCCTCCGTAACATTAGCTCTGGCTTGGCTTGCCGTGCTGTACTTAAGTTTACGCTTTGTGTTATGTTAATCTTATTGCTTCATTTATACATACATACATTCAGTTACACGGGGGAGTGATCTTTGAACACTTCTCTTCCTACTTCCATGTCCAAAAAGGCGTGCGCATTGGTTATGGGATCTGTTTTATTAAGTATTATTATATATCATTTTCAATAAAAAGCTTTCTCGTCTTGTAACGCTAAAATATTTGTATAAAAATTAAGTAATAAGCTGTTAAATGTCTTTTTAAATTTTAACTGAGTTGCTAAAGTATCGTTAGACTTTTTTGTTTCGACTGTCATCCACATTTCACAACAGAGCTTTCAAGTTTTAGTTCAAAATTGTTCCGCAAACGCTATTTTGCGTTTTTACTCTACAAACTACTTTTCTCTCGTCTGTCAAAAGCTTTGTCAGGTAATCGGTGTTCGTTGGGTTTATGGTACATGATATTGATTAAATTAGACAACTTGAAAATACTCGTTTACTATTACTTACAAATCTTTATGTTTAAGGTATGTGAAGCAAAGCCTTTGAAGAAAATTAAATGTCAATACAAATAATTTAAAGTTTGCAATACGCTAGAAGTTTGATTTGAATAAAAACTTTAGAATGTACTACTGTTTAAGTGCATTGGATTGACCAGCCCCAAGAGGAGAGTAGTGGGGGGAGGGACGTATTTGAGCGACGCCACCTACCATTTAGAACTGATACAGCGAAATTGGTCGGTTGCCTTTTACTTCGAAGAGATTACATCTCTCACTGGCTGGATAGAGGGATGAAGCTCCAACAAGCGCTTTCAATACGACCAGATGAAACTAATATAAGCGGTTTAAAAGAAGTCCATTCCGAAACGAATTCTTAAGGACGATAACGAATTGATCACATTGAAAAACGTTTGGATAAAAAGAGAACGTTTTGCATTGATGAATTGAGGATTGAGATTTGTTTCATATATTACAATAGAATACTTCGTTTCGCTTTAAAATTGAGGAGTCCCACTTTTATTTTATTTTATCTTATTAGAAAATCCAAAGCGAATTTTATACTCCATAATTAATTAGTTAAGAAACAAAACAAAATATCTATGATTTTAGAAAAGCCAACACTGAAGATAATTTATAATTCTAAGCATCAAAAGTTTAGGTGAAAAATAGTTAAAGAATAACGAAAGGATTTCATGGCTACCGAGAATGGAATACGATCTATTTTATTACAAGCTACATTCACGGCTTTACATATGTGGACAACGTACTTATTTGCTTCCGTAAGCCAATATGAATCAAAAAGAACCATGTTAATCCAATTTGTGGTCCTGGAGTTATAGAAGCAAATGGACGAAATCAAAATCAAAAATATATTTATTCACATAGACGCTTGCGCGTTCTTATGAAATGTCAAAATTTTACATAAAAATTAATTCGTTCGTATGTTACCACCGGTTCGGAAAGCAGTTTCTGTCGAGAAGAAACCGGCTAGAAACTCAATATTTGCTCTTTTTTAAAACGATTAATTTACAATATAATAGAACAAGTATGTCTTATTTTAGCCTACGTGAGTATCAAAAGTATTAACCCCACACATTGGCGTAGTCAAGATATTCCGCAATGGTATAATACGCCTAAGCCATAAGTTCACTTTTAATTTTGCGTTTAAATTGATCTAGTGGCAGACTTAATATCGACTGTGGGATTTTATTATACATGCGCACACTTTGCCCAACGAACGATCTATTTACTATTTGACAGGCATAGAGACTGCGTTTTTATGTATATGCCATCGGTCAATAGGAATAATATTACCTTTTATATTCGAAAACTTTTAAAATACCATTATAATACAAAATAGATATTTTACTGTGCTTTATCGCGCCGTTATTCCCACTTTAGTGCGGCATAAACATCACACAGATCCTTCGGAATTATTTAAGAGCACCGCGTCCCGTAAGTGACGGGGCCCGATGGCCGCGGTACGCCCAAACCGTGTCGCCTCGAACCCGGGACCCCGCGCGGGTGGCCCTCGCAGCGGGCGGCCCCAAATTAAATTACGAAAAATTCCACGGAATCAATGTCGGCCGATTCGGGCGCGGCCGTGACAAGTGAAGGAATTAAATACGGAATTATATTGCGTTCGCCTTTTTGTCTCGGGCGACGCTATTGCCGAGTTGAAAGTATTCACGCTCGCAAACGATTCGCAAGGATATTCGTAACGAATATACCTATCTAAATGTAAATATACTATTTCCACATTCATATTTATATTTTCCAAATACGACAATTATCATACAAATATATATTTTTTATGAGAGAATGAGGCAAGCGAGCTTCTTTTAAGTGATAACCACCGTTGCAGATGCGTTGCCACCTTACAATAAAGTGGGTCCCGGCTACCTCACTCACCAGACGAAACGCAGAAGTAAAACACTTGCACTTTACGCCGGTCTTCTGTGGGGTCGTTGGACTTACCCGGACGGACCCGCTTAAAATATTCAAATGTTTTTGTAGAAAAATTGTCGATGCGGGAACGTCTTCCGGCGCCAACACGATGTACCAACTAAACCAAGCAGCTGACGATCTCTCGGCGTGAATAACTGCTGCTGTCATAACAACTGCTGGACCCTGAAATCCTAAGCGACCCATTCGTGCAAATGAAAAAGCTAGGTTTGATAACAGCAAAAAAACCCTAAGTTTTGTAATTTACGATTCAGCTGCGAGAGTATTCAGGTGTAATAAGATCTGTACTTTTTACAGCAAAAATGGTAATCCAATAAAGTTAGGTTTAAATAACTTTATTCTCATAAGAACATAATGTCGCTTGAATTGAGGTACAGTGATTAATAAAGATAATATTAAATTTCTCACCATTGACACTCGAGGCTAGTAAGATGTTGGCTGATTCTTAGTTATCGTATGAATTTAGTGACTCCATCGACAAAATTTCGCTGCATCACAGAAAGTTAGTGTAAAGTAAATAAATCAACATCTTTTTCCGTTTTGTTAATTAAGTGAAGTCTGGGTGTATATCCTATTTAAGGTTGGAAACGTAACAAAAATGCTACGGGTGTTCTAGATGTCGAACTTCTTGCCCATTTGTCATGTTCTGTCATTAAAATACGACTAATCCAAAACAAGTACTATTAACGCATTAACATAACTCTATGTATGTTATCTATTTTAGATAGTTAGTTTAGAGTTCAATTCTTGATAAATTAGCTCTACATTGGCTATTGTTCATTCACTTTCTCTCAAAAGGAACATTGCATTCATTACGTCAATATAGAATTAATGCATTTAGTTCTCAGGATTAACCCTAATGGGACGGACAGAGATTTATTTGTTTTCAGGGTTAACTCATACGATCTACTTTTCATCGAGTCTATTAAGGCTTAAAGAGACAAGCGGTCGGCTTACATCCAACCATTGTAAAGCAACCGCATTCAATGTCAAACGAATATTGTCAGAACAGAAACAGGTAGATTAGTAAGAGGTATCAGCTGAAAGGGAAAAGAACGAATGGTGCGTAAAATTGCTTAAGCAGAGTAAAATTGATAGAAAATGTTTAAAACCACTCTTATCGACCAGATTGGCGAAATATAAACCTTAATCAAATTGCAAGTACACGTTAATGTTTCTATTTAAAATAGACAAAGATGATAAAAGTTCCCTGAGTACCTCACATGTATGTATATTATAATAGACAATTCTATGATAATTGTTTAAATTATAATAAGACATTTCTACACCATTCATGCTATTGCAAAGTTTTTAGTAAACTATCTACGCGCCAAAGAAGGTTCTGGGTTATTTGATAAAATCACAAAATATAAAGAGGCGCTACAACACATCTGGACATCCGAGAGTAGTCGACTAAAAGTAGCTTCTGAACGATTCCAAACTATAAAAGCGATCGCTTCCATGCAACAGGGCACGCGATTTGATACATAAATTATGAACGAAATTGCCAGTCGAGAAATCGGGAACTATCCAATCTCCCGGCGCACAATCTTCCCATCGTTTAGCGGGAAATGGGGTGAGATCTCCCGCCGCGCCGCCGTATACAATAATGTCGGATATGACGGGAAAATGTACGATAAAAAGCTACCACGATCGCGAGACGCGCTGTGTCTTCGGGTTTTTAGGGTAAGTATTAGCGTCGTGCATTTATTTTTGTTATACAATAAAGGAGCATATCCAATACATACTGGTTCACCTGATATAAGTGGTTACCGCCATCCTTGGAAATAAATTCTATAGGTTACTTTACTCGAAAACGAAATCCAAAAATATAAAAGTTCAATCGCTTCTATCGGTAGGCTGTAAGGTACGTGGCACCCCCTAACGAGTCGGAATAACCGTGCATCCGGTCTACTAGTTCAAACGCACTGGTAACAATGGTGATATCCCCACATGGAACAACTACTTGTGTGACCCACAGATTGTTGTTTCGCATCTGGGTGTTTGCCTACGTGAAATTTGTTTGTAAAACGTCCTTACACCACAGGATAATGTTATCCTAAAGTATATAGTAATTATTAAACGCGACAGCTAGATATTCCACGCAGCAGTCATCGCTAGTGCTTGAATGGGGATGCACGGCCTTCCAGAAAACCGACGTGAGGTGGAAGTTTTGTACTTCTGCGTTTCGTCTGGTGAGTGAGGTAACCAGGGCACACATTATTAAAAGATAGGAAGGAAAAGTAAGGAAGGCAACGTATCGGCAACCCTAGTCATTTTTTTTTGCAAATGTCCATGGGCGGCGGTTATCACAACATCGGGTGAAAACTTGCCCTTGTATACTTTGAACCGATGATAATGAAGGAAATGTAATTATCGAAAATGAATAAATCAAGACAGTTAATAAAGAATAAAATTAATGTTAACAAAATAGATGTATATAAAAAACGTATATGTATAAGAACCCGCTTTTTGTAATTACTTTTTAAGTTGTAAAACCAATGAATAAGATACCGTAACCTGTTTCAAAAAGAGAGACCCAAAAAAGAAAGACCCAAAAAACTACGCTATACGTCTATTAGACTCTCGAACTCGATTATTTTTGAGTCCAAAACAGTCAAATTTAAAAAGTATAAATCCATGGCTCCACTCAAGACGGAATTACAGTACCGCAACATTATTTCCGTCCATTCATTGTCGTAAAGAGAGAATAACTCAATTCCGAAGCCCTCAACAGCGCAGAGGAATAGAGGCATGAAGAAAGTCCGAGCGTTAACTTTTACGTCTCTCGTAAGTGTTTGGCTCCTGGCCTAAGGCTATATGTTCCGTATGAGAAACTTTAGCAGGGAACAAGGGTCTGGGGACGTTATATCGTAACTTTGTGCATCCAGTGCTTGCCTCATTTATTTCGTTAAGACACAATAATTCCTTCCTCTATTTCGTTGTCTGTGCCGTCTCGCCATTGTTAAAGTCAGCGGTAGTAAAATGCGATCAGTTTTATTATTGTACCGAATTTTGTTGCAGCAGTATGCAGTCTTTATTACGAAATTTTGGTGCGTTTGAGTTTTATTCGTACTTGGTTTGTAACGGTCGGTTAATTTGCAACAAAAAAGGCCGGTTAAATTATTAAGTTAATTATTGTCTCATAAGACACGTTTTTAGAAGTATCAGTAAAGTATCAGCTTATACATGTCCCACTGCTGGGCAAAGGCCTCCTCTGTATAGAGGGTATTAGGGCATAGTCCACCACGCGGCCCCACTGCGGATTGGCGGACTTCACATATCTTCGAAATATTTTTTTATTATTATTTAGAAAATATTCAGGTTTCCTCACGATGTATAGAAGTATTATTGGGTAATTATATTTTCCATAATTATTCATCACAAACAATTCTAAATTTAACAAAAACAAATCTCGTTAACAACACGAACGCGGCAGCAACCTTACCGTATTAAATCACAGCCATACAACACGACATTCCAATGTTACACCGGAGAACCCAAAGGCCGCGGAATCCAGGAGTGTGCCGGAAAAAAAAAACTCGCACATTTCCCCCTTTTGCAATTTAACGTCAAGTCGGCGGGCGTTGCAAGTGCGAGCGGACATTTATGGCCCCGCCCGTGCTTTATTGGACAATATATTTGGCGGGTTCGGTCCCGGCGGCCGATTCTAACGCCATCTATAAAAACGTGATACACGCTCCCGCCCTGTAAAATTGTTCGCGTGGCCCGTTTATTACGATGACGATAATTCCGGCAAAAGTCCGGCGAAATGTGCAAAATTTGTTTATTATTATTTACATAATATTTATGTTGCGTAATATTTATATTTTACATAGTATTTATATTTATGTTACGGTGGTAGGGCGACGCAGCAGCCTCGGCCGTTGCACGAATGGGCAGGCCCGTCCAGCGTAAAGTGGAAGTATGACAAATACTTTCGCGTTTGGTCTGGTGAGTGAGGTAGCCGGAGCCTAATTTTCAAAAGGTTGTCAACGCATCTGTAACCCGGGTGTGGCAGATGTCCATGGGCCGTCTGCTCGTCTGACAAATTTTCGCATAAAAAAAAGGGACTGTAGACAATGATTTCTAATCAGTATTAGTAAGCATTTTGTCATCCTATATCCATTTTGTATCCTTAAAAAGCAAACGATTTAAAGCAGATGAATGCATTTTTGTCAAATGAAGCTTGGGACGTGAAATTTCCGCTACACCCTATGTAGTGTATTGACTAGAATGTGAGTAGTCTCATGCACCTGCGTCACGTGTCAGTCGCGTTCCGGCAGTCGAGCAGAGGACTCGAGTAGTGCGATAGTGTGCGTGTTGTGGTGCTGGTGAGCCGTAAAATACACATACAAGCAAGACGTTACACCCGACATCTTTGTGGTTTCAAGGTTTTAATAGTCGCATCTCTATTTATTGTTTTCAATACTCTAACTACAGATAGATATAGTTATTAGCGATAGGTATTAAACATTAGCTCCATAATACTTAACCGCACCTTGCTTAAACTTTTTGAAAAGATATTTCCAACTATAAAAACTTCATTTATTAATCAATTGCATGTTTCGTAAATGGTAGTTCTGTGTAAATTAGCTTGAACGAACTCGTTATTGGGTTGCTAAGTAAAAAAGACTTCACATTGATGCAGTGTATACTGACGATTCCAAGGTATTTGATAAATTTTCCTACTCATAATAAGTAAAGAGTAATTGGATAAAGCGTCTGATCTTGTACCTTCGTGACTAAACTAAAGAGGTTGCTATTAATGGGCTATGATATTTACCTCTTTTTTCCGTAGGTCTTTTATCAATTTTGCTTTTTTAAATATTCATAAATTATTTTGGTGGGCGTTTCTCTGACTCAGATGATACAAAAATATCCAAATTATTAAGTTATTATTATTAAATATTAATTTGCAACAATACTTCAACAAACTGTCAGCTTACTGTTCCCGATAAAATTATATTTGAACGTACTTAAAAGTTTTATGATATGATATGATAAAACAAACAAAGTTGTTTTCTATTTAAGTCACATTTTATTAGATCAACCTACAGTATATGAAGTGAGGAATTTGAGGGTTCAACTTGATAGTGAAGATCCTTTTCTATCTCACTTTGAAGATATTACTAAAAAGGCATGTGAAATGCTTCGGTTTCTTTAAGACCACATACAATCTGAAAATTCAGAAAAGTTATTTGTCTTATATAATTCACTGGTCAGATCCTAAATGGAGTACACATCCGCTGCACATATTCACTATTCTTATTGTTACATATTTATGTCAAAGAAAAGATACAGTCTACATTTCTCAGAAGAATGAAGTGTAAAATTTTAGTCTTGAATTTTCTTTAAAAAAACTTCACAGAAAGATGCAGTTGGCTGACAATTCAAATATTTCTTTTTAAAATAATTAAAAATGTTATTGAATCGTTCCATATACTTCCAAATATTGCCTTTAAGTCTAACAGAATAAATTTTCGTACAATTAACATTTGCTTGTTATAAGCCCTTTTAGTATAAGAGTTTGACTTAATTATAATCATCTTGAAGATATTTTTGGTGTTATTTTAGAAATGAATTAATAAATAATATGTCCTTTTATTTATCATCCATACCATTTTTCCCTTTTATATATATTATTGAGGAAGATATTAAAAATACAAGTACATTACTCATTTGAAATTATTAGCTGGATGGAAAACTTTATTTCAAAATCAAAATCAAAATCAAATGTATTTATTCAACATAGGAGCATTACACTCACTTATTGATAGTCAAAACACTACCACCGGTTCGGAAAAGAAAGCCACTGTACTGAGAAGAACCGGCGAAAGAAACTCAGCGGGCTTTTTTTTTAAATAAGCAGTTTGACATAAATTCGTTAAAATACAATATAAGAACTCAGATTGAAAGAGCCTGGAGCGATCAGTTCATTACCAGAGTGTGTTATCATTTAAATAATCATTAATATTATAGTAGCCTTTAACACACAAACGTTCTTTTACTATTTTTTTAAATTTAGCTATTGATGCATTTTGAACGTTTTCTGGAATTTTGTTGTAATAACGTATACATTGTCCCATAAAAGATTTACTTATTTTACGGAGTCTACTTGTGGGTAGGATCAATTTATTTTTGTTCCTAGTATTTATATCATGAACATTATTATGTCTTAAAAATTTATCCTTATTTTTATGGACATACAAAACATTTTCAAAAATGTATTGAGCAGCAACAGTCAATACCTTTATCTCTTTAAACAAGTTTCTTAACGATTCTTTGGGGCCCAGATTGTAAACTGCACGAATAGCTCTCTTTGTAAGATAAAGATTGTATTAATGTCGGCCGCGTTACCCCAAAGCAGAATGCCATAAGACGTTATACTGTGAAAATAACTAAAATATACCAAGCGAGCCGTATCAACATTAGTTAACTGTCTCATTTTTTTGACCGCGAAAGCTGCTGAGCTAAGTCTACTCGCCAGTCTATTAATATGGGGGCCCCATTGCAGTTTGGCATCAATAGTTATGCCAAGGAAATAAAGTTGAGTCAATAGGGTCCAACGCTTCCCCATATAAAAGTACATCAGTTTTTACATGTTTAACATTGGAGGAAGTTGTTAATTTAATACATTTAGTTTTTTTATTATTCAACAGTAAATTGTTAGCACTAAACCAATGTACTACAGTAGGTAGAGTATTGTTTACATCGTCATAACTTAAAGAACGTCGGTTTACTTTAAAGATTAAAGAGGTATCATCCGCAAACAATACTATCTCATGATAATTATTAACAAGATAAGGTAGATCATTTATGTAAATGAGGAAGAGAAAAGGCCCAAGAATAGATCCCTGCGGGACCCCATATTTACCAAGACCCCGGGAGATCTCTTGCCATTCACGTCAACTCTCTGAATTCGAAGGCTCAAGTACGATTTCAGAAGATTGAGTGCGGCATCTCTTATAGTGGCGTAGTTTCCTGACCAAGGTCTCATGCTGTACACAATCGAAAGCTTTGGTTAAGTCACAGAATATTCCTAAGGCATCCTGCGACTTTTCCCAGGCTTCAAAAATATTCATAACGAGCTGAACACCCGCATCAGTTGTTGAGCGACCCCTAGTAAACCCATATTGCTTGTTATGTAATAAATTATGAGAGCTAAAATGCTGTAACATTTGATTCAACATGATTTTTCAAAAATTTTACTAAGTGTTGGCAGTATAGAGATAGGTCTCTAAATTATTGGGGTCGGAAGTACTACCAGATTTAAACACCGGAATGATTTTACTATGTTTCATAAGGTCAGGAAATTCGCCACGATTGATACAAATATTAAAAATAGTTGCTAGGTAAGGTGATATTACATCAATAATAGAACTGATCACCTTAACCGAGATCCCCCATAGATCTGCAGTTCTTTTAACATCTAAAGTTTTAAAAGTCTTAACAATTTCTGTCTTGTTTACAGTAGTAAATTTAAAGTTGACTTTACATTCCATAACATTCTTTTTTTAGTAATGACTCAGCAACTGTCGGTGAGGAAAGAAGTGACTTGGTTGTTGAAACTGGAATGTCAACGAAAAATTTCTCGAAGAAAGTAGCAGCCTGTTGATTTGAGTTAATAGAATTATTATCATTAGTTAACATTAGGTCAGATTTGCGCTTCGTGACTCTTCCCGTTTCGCTATTAATTATTTTCCAAGTCATTTTGATTCTATCAGGTGCATTTTTTATTTTATTCCTAATATATAGAGATTTAGCAGTATAACAAGCTTTTTTAAATATTTTAGAGTAGGCACTAACATAAGAAACAAAACATTGACTATGATTGTATGTCCTTTCACTATAAAGTTCATACAATCTACGTCTACTATTATGAATTCCGACTGTTGCCCATTCATTGAAAACTACAGAGCTTTTAGGTTGACTGTCTTAGGAGTAAATATAGTATTAAATTCCACTTTAATTAAATTAAATAATATGTTGTAAAGTGCATTGGGGCTATCATTATAAGGTAGATACGTCAGCTTCTTTGTTATATTACTTCTAAACTTCTCAACCCGAGTTCTATTTACAGGAACAACCATTATTTTTTGTACCTTAGCACTACTATTTTTTATATATGATTTAAAAGTGGCAAGTGGTCCGCAATGGTCTGAAGTAAATATATTAATAATAGACTTGTTAATTGGGTTACAATTTGTAAATATGTTATCTAAACAAGTTGCGGAAGAAGTAGTGATTCTAGTTGGTTCAAGGAATAATTTGGCAAAGTTATATGAATTTAACAATGATCTGAATCTAATAGAGGTGGTAGAATTTTCTAATAATTTTATGTTAAAGTCACCACAGACAATAATATATTTATTAGACTCAGATAACTTCAACATCAATTCTTCCAAAACATTTTCAAAAGATTCATATAACGCACTAGGAGGTCTGTATACGCATACAACAATGAATTGCCCAAGCTCCACACAGGCTATTTCAATAGTCTGCTCAACAGAGAGGCTCACAACATCTTTGCGGTTCTTAAATTTTAAAGCATTATTAATAAGTATAAGAGAGCCACCACGTATCGCTTTTTCTCTGCTGAACAGACTAGCAACCTGTTACATCTGAAGTTAAATATGTACTGATAGTTTAATAGCCAATGTTCAGTAATACATAATATATCAATATTGTTACTGTTCAAAAATAACTCAATTTCCAAATCTTTACTTAACATTCCTTGGATGTTTTGATGGACCAGGCTAATACAATTTAATTTATTACTACAATTAATGTCTTTATTCAATTTACTTACATGTCTCACTAATTTACTAGAATAAGTTAAGTTTTTAATTGAAGTGCTAGAGATTGCCTCTGTTGTCTTCTTATTTAATTTAAATTACTTGGAACGGATTCCAAATTGGTACATGTCAAATTTTGTTGCTGTTCAATAGAAGCAGCAGTCTGGTTAGCCAAACAATTGGCTGGGTTTAAAAAAATGCAATAAGATAGCATATTAGCTAACTGTTTTAAATAAAAATTGGATAGGATGAACCTGTCATATGTCAAATTGGATGATTTATAATTTATAATATTATTTATGTCAATTAAATCACAATTTAATTTATTTTTTTGATAAACGGGTACATAATTGTTATTTGTCAACATATATAACATATGATTAAGACTATGTCTATAATTGTTTTCCTGTGGCAACCCTTTTTACATAGGGAAATGTGAACATTATTATTTTTTTAACATTTAAGTTTAATAATTGATCATAATAATTCTGTAAGTGTTTCTTGTTAACATTTCCCCTTCTCCCAATTAATATAATTAAGATAGTGTTGGGACAATGAGTGCTTGTCAATATTTCATTATTTGAGAGTAAGTCGCTCCGGGCATACAATGATTAGAAACTGATTGTCCCTTACATATATTATTAAGCAACAACCCCATATTCCTCCCTAACTCATCACTATAAACTTTGATAATATAATTACTGGGAATATGTTGTGTTACTTGTTCATGTCTGCTGTTGATGTGGCTGTTGTGATTCTCATCAGTCTGAGAAGAAGGCACTTCATCAACATTCAGCCGAGAAAGACCAAGGGAGCTTTGACATTCACAAACATAGTTTTTTGTAAGTGAGATATATATTGATTTACCTGTGTGTGTTAACCTACTTATTATTTTATTTAAGTGCTGTGTGTTTTCCCACTAAGACAATCAAAATAAATAAATAAATACTGGCAATCAGCGGAACATCAGATAGCTTTCCCATATAAAATTACGATCAACTTACGTTTCCATTGTGATGTTGATGAAGTAAATTTCTGCTATTAATAATAATATAACAGACTAGATAATAAATATAAAATAGTAGTTATATAGTAGTATAGTATAATATATAAAGATAGTAGTAATAATAATGAAATAGTAGTTACTGTAATACAAAACAGCTGAAATCCCTAAAGTAAAAAAGCTTAAAGACGATCTAGCAAAGCCACTTGTATTTGAAAAGATTGTTGTCAGATAGAAATATCTGGCTAAAATATCGTTTTAATAATGACTGTGTCCATAAAAATCTTTCGCAAAGATAAATCTGGCCCCTGAAATGAGCTCTATTATAAAAATTGATGTTTATCTTAGGATCGTTTCGATTTATGAACGATCCTGAACCTCTAACCCCTTAAAAGCAACAACAGTGAATTTATAGCGGCTCCAAAATTTGATTTTAACATTCCGTACGAAGGGAAGATTTTAAATTTTGAAAAAAAAAAATAGTCTAGAAAGTTCTATGGACTTTTACATTTTCAGTTAATTCACTAACAATACTGAATTGATCATATTAACTTATTAAATTGATGGAACAATTTCATCGAGGGCGATGGTTTGCACTTACTGCAAACCATCGCCCTCGATGAAATGAATATCGATGAAATCTTCAATGAATATCAATTTATGGTTTTACAACCTTTAGTTTGTGATAACCTTACATACCAGACATAACCTAGAAGCACAAATAAATCAAGGTAATGCTTTCTTAATTTATCACCAGTTATTCTTACCTTTCAAGATACAGGCAATTTTTAAAGACAAGACAATTTGGTAACAAATGGGGACAATAAGAAATACTTAACAAAATAAGGAAATATTGTTTGAGGTAAAACAAGTCATAAATATGACAAATCGGAACTGCCGAGCCGTCACGCGGCCCGTACTGTCCCTCAGCAATATTGAAAGGAAGCTATCTAAAAAAAGAGCGCTAGACAAGCGGAGCATGTTTCGCAAATAAAGACCCTTACGTCCGATAACCGGGCGCGCCGAGCCAATCGGAGGTATAAAAATTCAGACGGAGTTCCGGCAACAGAAAACCCCGTCGGACGACGCCACGTGGCGGCGCCCTGACGGGAATTTTAAGCGTCGGCTGCGAGCCGCAAGCTCGTTAGTTCACAGTTTAGAAAGCAGCGGCGAAGCGACTGCAAATGCAAACACAAACACAAACGCAAAGCCTCCAATGCGGAATAGGATATGTAAAATTGAACACTGAAGAGACGTCAATGAACTTATTGCGGAAAATTTAAGTTTATAATAATCAATTTATTTTGATGATTGCGAATTTTTTGTCACTTGCTGGCTATTCAAGTTTTCTATGGAAAAATCAGACTCAGAGGGTTTTTGCGGAAATCCAAGCTTGAACAGTAAGCGCTTTTAAACTGAATGTTTAGGAATAGCTTTAACTATTTTTAAGTACTCTTGCTTACCTTGCTCATTTTTAAACAACAGGTGTCTTGTTTTCTTTGTTTACTTATAAAGAATTCGTATTTGGTCTATTTAAGTACATTTAACTTTGGATTTTGCTATAGTCTCCTTTTTGACCCTAACTTGGACGATGGTGACAAAATGACTTATGTTTTTCACATTTAATTTTAAAATAAATTTAGATAAACTTCCACAAATGCCTATTGTAGAACAAATATAATAGTATACTATTACGTAATGTCCCACAGAACGCTTGGAAGAAAATATCGGCGACATTAAGTCCATAACTTTAAGAATAATAATCAAGGCCTTGCGAGTTGTGCCTCTGATTCGGCTAATCTGCGGCGTCACGTATTGGATGTTTAGCAGTTACAACTGCGCTCATCGCGTTATATGTTGCGGGCGCAAGTTTTTAATTGCCTCTCGCCGGCGATTCCGGCAAATGCACCACTCGGAACCGACTAGATGTGGCCGTAGCGATGTTAATCGCTCTTTAAAGCAGTTAAATAGAACTGCGAATAACTAGGCCAGATCCTTTTGAAATGAAATAGTGTGAAATTTAACAGGGCTACTGTGTTCTTTGCGCAAAGTACTCTGCGTTAATGTTGGTTACTAGCTAGTAAGTAACAAAATCTATTCAGCCGTTACGCGAATAATTGGGAACAAATTACTTGCGGTCGAAAGAAATTATTTTTGATTCGATATGTGCATATCGAATCCAATGAAATGTAATGAAATTTTAACATTTACCTATTTCTTACATCTTTTACTTTCTCCTGTTCTCATCCCACCTAGGTGAGTCTGCTCGAAACATATTGTAAATGGTGAGTTTTTACGTGTTTTTTACAACAGGCCACCTGCCTGACGTCACCCTCCTTGGGAACAAGTAAACAGATCCGGAACAATTACCTGTGAGTCACAAATATTTATCCCTTGTATCTATCGAACTACGACGCATGGCCACGACCCAAGGATAAGCCAATAGCTTTTTAAACTTTCATGAACGAACATGCTTAAATACTGCGGAAGTTTCTAATATTTAATTAGGTTCTTAGAAATAAGTATTATTACAACAAATTTGGTTCAATACTGTCTACTCCGTTACGATAATACGATATTAGAAAATGTAGGTAGGTACTTATCGCTATGTATATATGTGTATATTTTCTTGGAAAATATATAAATTTGATTATATAAAACCTTAGAGAAACAAGCGAGTCGAAATAATTTGCAAAATTTGAACAGAAATTTCGCCCTTGAATGTTTTGCATAGGACTATTTGAAGTTGCGCGACATTAGTGATGTCCCTCCGTCGCATGGCGGTTTTTATTTCACGATTCGTTAAACCCGCCGTAGTGAGGGGACGCGCCTCGAGTGCGGTGAGCGTATTACGGTTTTTAAACTTCGCGAACGAAACTCTTAAGCCCCAATCGTGTCGTAATGAGATTTCATTTTTCGGAAAGCGGAGACGGTCCTCTAAAAGGGGCATAAAGAAACGACGTAATGACGATTTATATATTTGTTTACAGTTTTTTATATGGACGTGGTGAGAAACAAGAAAGCGGATTGATAGAAGCGATCACTGCGCCTAGTGGACATTCGCAAGATCGATAGATAGCAAGTACATTTTATTCAGTCAATACTCATGCTTAATCATGTTTTGGTTTAATAAGATAAGGGAAGAAAAGCTGAGAATGAGTCAGCTTATGAGTTCGGTATATTTAAAAAAAAACATAACTATACTTATGGGTAATTTGTTCTTGATTCAAGGTGCGCCATTATAGAATCTATCTCTAGGGGTCGGGCGTTCTCAATGACTTACCCTTTTTTGTGCGCTCGTAAGGAAACACTACTTATCACTTTAAGTCTATTATATATCTACATATCAAATATGGTATATATGTGTATATATAAATGTCTATTTATTTATTTAAATGTTACTCTTGGTAAAAAAACCGCCCATTTTACAACCTTGTGTTAAACTGCTTTTTACAAATGTATTTTTAATTTAGATGACAATTCTTGTAAGATGGCATAAATAGTAAATACATAAAGTGAAAATTAAACAATAGATGGTGCTACCTAACGACGAAATCGTGGTATGGTTTAACCGTTTTGGATAAGATAAGTTTGAAACATTTATTTATTTTTACTGATGACAAGCATTTAACAATGTGGTGTTAAGTACTTATGATATAAAGTGAAAAAAGTGTTCTGAATAAAAAAAAAATGTTTAAATGAACTTCTATAAAAATATGTACCTTGTATAAAAAGTATGTGTGTACATGTGTACGCACGTAAGAAGTTGTACTTCTTTAGCGTAAAGACATTGAATATAATTGTTGTAATAATTATTTAAATAGCTTGCAAAAATAATGTAAACAACAAAAAGTTTTTATTGATTGCCTACATTAAATTGCCTCAAAAGCGTCATGTTGCGTGGTATACCACGCATCATGACGCTTTTTGAGGGTCGTGGTACGCGCGCGTCATAATAATTTTACTCTTACAGTTATTCCAAACTAGCGACCCGCCCCGGTTTCGCACGGGTGCAATGTATTATACATATAAACCTTCCCCTTAAATCACTCTATCTGGTAATAGACCGCACCAAGATCCGTTGTTTTTAAGATCTAAGTATACTTAGGAACAGATAGACAGAGGGACGACTTTGTTTTACTATGTAGTGACGAGCCAAAAGAAGTATGAATTCAAAAATATTTTATAATGTAACATGTATCCATAAGCAGTAAAATATAAGGTTGTTTATTTATAATTTAAATAAATCACGTAATTAAACGTATTTCATTGCAGCAGAGTTGTTTAAATCTATCCGAACGGCTCTAATCCATTTCGCAAGCTACTTTAGTTACGAGAAATGCCTTAACTAAGAGTTACGTTGCTGGACAATTTGCATGCACATGTTAACTCGGTGGCGGGTTGGAAATAACTCCACTCTTAATTGCATCTCACTTGGGACGACCGGGTATAAGTCAGCCAATTGTATCGTTGTTTTAGATTAATTCTTTAATTTTAAGAAACGTTGTAAAGACGACTAAGGAACTTTTTTACAAAAAACAATTCCATACCACTTTTCAAGTGTAAGAGGTTGTTAGGTTAAGGTGTTATGGTTCCGATTAGAGCTTGCAGTATTCAAAAGTCCATCAACTATATTATTGCCTGATGCAATGAGTACAATTCTGTGATATGTTAACAAGTGAAGTAATTGTTTCACTTAACTCAAAAGACATAAATTGAACTTTTTCTTATAACAAAATAAATATTTGTTTTGCTTAATACATACTATAACAAAAAGCAAAGTTATCACTTGAACTTATCTTAGCATCTGAAGGTTGCACTAGCCACAAGTTTTATTTTGTCAATAAGAGCAATAAGAACATACCATTATAGCATTGTATGAAATAAAGTATATTTTGTAAGGTTAATTTTTTAGAATACTGTAATAATTCTTATCTATATCTTACAACATAATATTTTATCGATTAGTAATTTGTGATACATATTACTATTTTATATTCGATAATATTGTTCCATCGATTCTGATTTATATTGTGGCAACACTGCTTCTAATCGTCATATTGTGAAGTGATGATTATAAGTTTAATTTATTAGAATACTGTAATAATTCATATCTATATCTTAAAACATAATATTTTATCGATTAGTAATTTGTGATACATATTACTATTTTATATTCGATAATATTGTTCTGTCGATTCTGATTTATATTGTGATAACACTGTTTCGAAACATCATATTTTGAAGTGATAATTTTCAGTTGATCAGTTATTATACCCGCATAGCTCGAACCGAGAGGTTGTCTTATTTAATCCATTTGCATCCTCATAAACTACGTTTATTTTCTGGGATGAAGAACTACCTCCGTTAATATAAGTATGTATATTCGAAATAAAGTACATATATATAACTTTGCTTAAAAGTTGAAAGATAAGGTTTTTTGGTTCTTTTGATCAGACATAGTAGAGCAATAATTGACATCATTAAAATATAAAACGTAAAATACGAAACAAAAATGTAACAAGTTACCAATTTCAACGAGGCTAATAAAACTTAAAGTCTTAATGCGGTCGCGTTGGCTTTGTTTCAGTTGCAGTAATTACCATATCTACGTGAACGGAAAATTCGAAAGACCCAGATCGACTGAATTTTCGCTTACGTTTGCATATGTACATTTATTTTCAATACACTTTTTTCATAGATGACCGGTGTAAAATATAAATTTTTATAGGTACCTAATATTTCTCTTCGTCTGTTGAGTCACAGATACAATCATATGATCGTAGTCGATTACGATTTAATCACCTTAAGATCAAATCAAACAATTTATTCATCTCGATTAGAAACGAACATTTCAACCGATCGATAGTCATTTTTTAATCTATCACAGTTTCGTATTGAGACTCCATAGGCTCTTTAGCCACCTTTTCAAACAAAAATCGTTTCCTATGAATAAACCTTTTTTTTATGTCAACAGTTGCCAAACGAGCAGACAGTTCACCTGATGTTAAGTGAATACCGCCGCCGATGGACATCTGCTACGCCCGAGGGTTCCAGATGAGTTGACAACCTTTTGAAAATTGGGCTCCGGCCACCTCACTCATCAGACGAAACGCGAAAGTATTATACCTCCACTTTACGCCGGTCTTCTGTGAATTCGTGGTACTTACCCGGACAGGCCTGCCCATTCGTGCAACAACCGAGGCTGATGCGTGGCCCTACCACCGCAAAACTTATTCATATAAACCAAATTGTTTCCTTATGTTCCAATTTGTTTGAAGTTAATTGCTTCCAATGTGTTTGTAATAGTCTAATCCTTTACTATAATCCATCGTGTGTTTTCCTTTTCGCACAAAAAAAATATTTGCTTTAATCCGTTCAATGTATTGCTTCGCGATAGTCAATTCCCTCGGCATGACCCACCCAGTGCTTTAAAACACCGCGACGCCTTTGGTTTTTTGCAATTCAATGACAAAGAATTAATCGCCTGTTATATCGCTCAACGAATTAAACTCCGGAATTTTGATGAGACTAACAAGGTGCTCAAAGAGACGATTAAATGATTGTTAATAAATACGGAATTTAAAATGAGACATCTGTTCAATGCCAATTAAAGATAAAACCCAAAGAATTGTTTTTTAAAAGATTAAAAAATTATTTGATTCATAATGATATTTCATTTGTGTTTGTTTCCTTTAGCCCAGGATCCTGCAACCAAATAAAGGAACTATAAACTAGTAGTTTGATTACCATATGCATTTAAATTTTGATTGTATTAATTGGATTGGTTCTTTATTGGGTACACAACGGCACATTTCGGCTGAAAGAATTACCGAAAAACAAAAAACATCATACTTAAAGAGTATCTGGAGGACCGAACTTTGCTCGTTTTATTTTTGGTAAATCATGTTCATTTTTCTACATACTTTAATGTTCAATCTTAAGTGCAAAGATTAGCACTATAAACAATTTAAATTTCTAAATCATGTATTTTGGAAATAAAAAAATATAAAATAAAGAAAATGGTCTGGTATAGAAAAAAAAGTGTGTAAATGATCGTGATAAGAACCGCGGCCGTCTGTTTTGGGGCCGCCCGATTACCGACCGAGCTATTATAACATTTTTTTGCGGCGAAATTTACTGTCATATTCGAATGATATTTTTCATTCTCTGTAAACAGCGATACAAAGACATTTTCTAAAAATGAAACCTAGTTAGATCAATTTTTCGCCCCCGAATCTACGCACATACAAAATTTCATGAAAATCGCTGGAGCCGTTTCCGAGATTCCGAATTGCTCGTTTAAAGGATAAGATGTATAGGTTATCAATGGTGTAGTAATCTATATGCTTAGAGGTGTTTATTGTGTGCTAGGTAGGTTGGCGCCAGGGAGAGGGCCGGTCGTAAATAACGTAGAGACAACCACTTACATTCACGTATTGTGGAGACAGGAGGATGATGATGGCTGAGGTTTTCACTTTTGTTCACAGGGGCTACGTAAACTTTCATCGGTCACAGGTCCTGAAAAATGCTGACGTTTTCAGCAGCAAGCTAAAACCAAATCTTAAAGTTGTCTGCTGTATCAAGCTGGGTCGAGTAAGATTGTGAAAACGGGCAGTTGCTAAATTACTGTTTTTCGAATTTAAAAATTTAAGGTTATCCGCTACAAAACAGTGAATAAGTTAGTTATAAAGGCTGGGGCAGAGAGAATTAATGAAATAAACCACTCGGACCCACAGCTGGCCAAAAGAAGTTTCAGTTGGCGCAACAAACGGAGCTCCTTAACGTGTTAATATCTTCATTTTTACGGCACTCGCGCAACTCTACAGCGAAAACACGCAGTAATGAAACTGACCTAACGCCGGCGAACCACGCACGAATCATTTTTAATCCCATTACCAACGGCATAAAGCGCAATTTCGCTAATCAGGGGGAATTTAATTTAAGGCGGTGCACACTAGCACACACCTCGGGGGAGCTAGCGTTAAATTGGATTGCATTTGTACAAGTTGGCGTTTACACAGACAAAGAAAACCTCAGAGACTCCTGGACTATATATGTACACCAGCGGAGCTCGTCTAACCGACATACTTTTTAGGGTTCCTTACCCTAAGGGTAAAATGGGACCCTATTACTAAAACTCCGCTGTGTGTCTGTCTGTTAGTTTGTCTGTCTGTCTGTCCATCTGTCCGCAGGCTGTATCTCATGAACTGTGATAGTCAGTCAGTTGAAGTTTTCACAGATGATTTCACAGAGAAGATTTTTGTTGCCGCAATAACAGAAATACTAAAATACAGATTAAAAAATATTAAGTGGGGCTTCCATAAAACAGAAATGATTTTTTCTAGATAATGGTACGGAACCGTTCGTGCTCGAGTTTGACTCGCACTTTGCCGGTTTTTATAGTATACAAGGATATTGATTGAAAATCTTCAAAACGCTGAACATAGGGTATAACTTTATAAGCAATATGATTTACTAGCAATACTTATTAGTTACGGCTATTAAAGTTTTTACTCAAAGACTTAGACACCTTTCGTGTAACCCAGTGATTATAAAAACTACACTGCTGAATACCTGCATATGGGATGTTAAATATTTTATTTATCTTCACCATTTTTTATTTTATTTTACTTATAAACACACCAACAGTATATATATTTATACAGTTTACAAAAAAGCAAAAACAAAAAAAAATAACATTCGACCTAATATTTATATTAGAAATATACGGTCTGTCCGTATGTACAACATTTACAATATTGTGACAAGGGTAAAAAAATATTATAACTAATAGATACATTAAAAATAATACAATGGAAAAAGAAATTAACTAAGTTAAAAAAGGGTTTTAATTCATTAACTTCGTCATTTAGAAACTGGTTTATCTAAATTCCTATGGAAAAACATATCTGGCTCCGTGGTCTGCTTTATTCCTTTCTTCCACAATACTTGTCATAACACAAGAAGAATAGCAACTTTGCATGTACTGTGCTATTTATATTTATGAGGTGATACTTGTCCGAACAAAGGACATTAAAATTTCACGTCGATCTCTACGTTTTGATGTTATTAATACGATAAGGGGAGATATTCTCATCGATGATTGTTGTTAACCGTTTTCACGATGTTTTGAAAATTTTTACAAACAAAGTAATATCATAAAAATAGGAAGGAAAAAGGCCTTAGAGCCTACCACATTATCAATCGCTCATCAGAGTGAAAGAATTGAGCATTAAATTTGTAGAAAACAGGACGTAAAGATAAACGCTAAGCTAAACGGCGTTTGCCACATTGAATAAAAGTTTCAACGTCTTTCATCTACATTGTGTTTTCGAATTTCACCCATTTTTATAATTATCCTTTACATTATCCTCTTACAAACAACTTCTAATATGGTCTTACAACGATAATTCGAACAAGATATGTCGCAATTACTATTTGAAATTTAAATTCATTTTACGCAGAGATTAGAACTATTCTAATCTCTGCCCTCAAGATGAAATATTAAGTTTGTAGAAAAGGGACGAAAAGTTTTTCGACGCTGCGGTAATTGAACCCACGTCTTCACGTTTCGCGACTTGACGTTTTAACCATTAAGCTTTGTCTTTTACCAACATTGTTGTTTTCGCACTTTAAATAATGCTTGACGCATCTATTATTAATTTGTCATATCCTTTACAGCTTACAAACAATTCAAATATTGTTTACAACGATAACTTGAACGAGAAATGTCACCATTGCTATATGAAATTAAATTTTATAGCGCTAATGTCTGAAAAAAAAATTATTATTATTTATTAACAAAACCTTACACTATTATTACAGGTACTTAACCTAACACAATAGTGCGGCAATGTACAACATAAAGAAAAACTACTTATTTACTATATCCACTACAAATTAACAATGCAACCTTTCTGAATCCACTCAGAGAACTAAAGAATAAATCTATTTCCCTAGCAATATTAATTAGTTTCTATTGCTACGTACGTCTCGCGAGCCTTTTTTGTTTAAAGATGAGAGAGTGTTCTTTTCATTTCATACTAGCTGCCCGCGATTTCGTCCGTGAGGAATTTGAAATTAAAAAAGGAATCTAAATTAAAAGTAAGTTACTCCTTATTACTTCAGCTATCTGTGAACCATCCAAATCGGTTTAGCCGTTTCTGAGATTAGGCGGGACAAACAAACAGACAGATAGACAAAATTGTAAAAAAATGTTATTTTGGTATAAGTACCGTGTATACATCCATACGCATTTAGTAAAAAGCGGTTATTTTAATATTACAAACAGAAACTCCAATTTTATTTATCTGTATAGAGTATAGATAAAAGTAAAGTAAAGTAACAGCCTTTACATGTCCCACTGCTGGGCAAAGGCCTCCTCTATACAGAGGGTATCAGGGCATAGTCCACCACGCGGCCCCACTGCGGGTTGGCGGACTTCACATATTTCGAAATATATATTTTTCTTGTTATTATTTCGAAAATATGCAGATTTCCTCACGATGTTTTCCTTCACCGCGGAGCACGTGATAAGTCAGCACTTAAAGTTAAAAACTTTATTGGTGCTGGCACCGGGGATCGAACTCAGGTTGCTCGAGTATATTGAATTAAAGGCGAGCGCCCGGACACTGAGCTATCACGGCACACTGTATAGATAGAATAACATAATTCTTTATCGTGGAGGACTTGTTGTAGTGAATTTTACAAATTGCTCACATACACTGTTACCATATCGAGAATAAACATTAGAATATTCAGAAAATTCTTCACGGTTAAATTAGTTTGCCACCAGCGAAGTAAGCCTGAAGTAGCGTTAAGGCTTCGGATTGCAAGTTTCCGTAGACTTCGCGATCTCGGAGTTTCGTGTTTCCTCCTCGAAGAAAAATGTGACGCAGCCCGCGGAGTGCATTCTGAACGAGACTTATTCATAAGCAAAGTAATGCATATCGTTCCGTATGAAAAATTGAACTATCGCGCTGTACGTGCGTCGAATAACTCCGGCGGGTGCACACGCGGCTGGCCTTTATCTCTTGGCAGCAAAGCGGAGAATCGTATGATACGAAATTAACCCATTTCGCCCGCATAATAAGTAGTGAAGTACGCGAATACGTGTATTTCCACGAATGCATTTGACATTAGTGACGCTGCTATTTCTTAACGATGAAATACGTTTGCAGTAATGAGAAATGAGGACGCAGCGGGAAACCGTTTAGCGTAAGAATTAATCATATGCTCTGTTACTATTTACAGTGAATAATTATGAACACTTCATTGGAGTTAGATAGTTTTCGTCTTCAAATTTGCATGATTAACTATATCATTTCCCTTTAATTATTAACAAAGCTGCTACCAGCTTGTATGCATCCAAGCTAGTTCTAATCTTTGCTCTTTGCTTGGCAAATGACCTTGTTAATAGTTAGGCGATGAAATAAAACATGCCTTGGAAAATTAATGAATTGGAAAAACAATACTGATATTGATACTGATACTGATGCTAAGTTGCAATACCATTTGGCGTCCTAGTGAATATTATAATTAATTCTTTGAAATTATTCACAGTACTGGTGTATCGTAACGTCGAAATAAAGAAATCAATTTTTTTTCAAACATAGTTATCTAGAAACCTGATAACTTTCATATATTCCACGGACAAATTATAACATTTCTGACATTCGCGGATCTCCTCGGGTTATTCAGAGACAAGATGTCTCGAGCCAAATAAAACCATTCGGGCACAAATGTGAATCGGAACCGGAAGTAGTCGCTGCGACCCTTTTGTCTTCACGCAAATGCAAGGCATGCGGAAATGCAATCCAATTTGGCGCCAAATCCCCCGAGATATGAGTGCAAACCGCAGTTTAGAATTAAATTTGTGGAGGAATTAAAATGCAGCCTACGCGATGCGCTTCGAATCCAAAATGCTCTGTCTCTCAGATTAAGTGACATGCGTAAACTCAAAAGCACTGGAAGCAATAAACCTGATTGTTTAAGAGTCAGTCTGATTATTTATTTATACTTGCTAGAGCTTGAACTTGAAATTTATTTATAATTAATAAAACCATTTTAAAATTTGTAGAAAAATGTTTAATCTTAAGTGCAGAGATTAGCACTAAAAAATTTAAATTTCTAAAACCATTTTATTAAAATTTGTACGAAAACCTTTTCGCTGCGGCAGGATACGGACCCACGACTTCCGGATCCGCACCTAGACGCTTTAACCACTAAGCTAAACAGCTGATTGCCACATCCACGAAAATATCAACGTATTTTATCAATAACGTTTTCAAAGGAATTTTAATAAAAAAAATTACAATTCCGATTACCAGTTAATCCATCGCTTAACGCCTGCGTAAGCTAGAGTCAAACTAAAACTTGATTAAATTCGACTTAAGAAGTCATATTAAAATAATTTATTACGAAGTAAAGACGTGTGTGTATTGTTAACTTGTCATGGCGCAATGAAATCGATTTTGAGATTTTTAAAATCGATCACGCGATCAAAAGATGAAGACGGTCTATGTATTAAGACATGTTCATGAATTTATTTTAGTGTTCAAATACAAAATAAGTATTTATATATCTCTATATCTTATACGTGTATGAAACATGCGACAGACATAAATTGCACAATATTGTTATATAATTATTAACCTTGTGTATAACATGGATAATGACGGAATATAATGTATGTAATGTGGGTCGAAATAATAAATTACTAAAAAACTAAATAAATCACATAAAAGTATTCCGGACTACTTATGACGTTGAACGTAAAATATATATTTCTATCTCGTGACTCTGTATAGTACCCGAGACGTCGGTATTTCAAATAAAAATATAAAGCTAAAAAAGCTGTAAATAAACTTAACTAAACAAATGTGGGAATACTGTAAATATATATGAAAATAATGTTGCGTGCAGAACCCAGACAGGGTGATCTCTAATAGTGTACGTTAAGCATTCCAGCATCCGTCGGTGCATTTACATGTAAAGATGGTACGGAACATCTGCACATGTTCACGCAAAGCACGAAACTCCGCGATTAGCATGTTACACTAAGTTTTCGCTGCGTCAAGTTTACGATACGTCATACGGAAAGTTTGTTGGAACTGATTTGAAATTCTAAACAGACATGATCGAAATTATTGATTGCTACTGTGATACTTTGGATCTGAATGAGTTTTACGGAGCAAGGGAAGGAAACAACTGGCGCAAGCCGTTTCCTTCCGCTCCCATTCGACGGGGAGATCGTATTTTTAATAATTACTGAACGTCGAGTGTTTTATTAGGGTTCCTAAACGAACCTTCCCTAGGTTCCTATTAGGGTTCCTCCTAAAGGGATAAACGGGACCCTATTACTAAGACTCCGCAGTCTGTCTGTCTGTCACCAGGCTGTTTCTCATGACCCGTGATAGATAGACAGTTGAAATTTTCGCAGATATTGTATTTCTGTTGCCGCTATACAACAAATACTAAAAAACAGAATAAAATATATATATTTAAGAGGGGATCCCGTACAACAGACATGATTTTTTTTAATTTTTTTGCCGTTTTAGTGGATAATGGTACGTAACCCTTCGTGCTCCAACTCGCACTTGGCCGGTTTTTTATGTAAGATAATTGAAAACTATATTAAAAAAATCAATGCCAAATTTATGGTACTTTTAATAGTTAAGTAAGCAGAACAGAGAAGACAATTTAACATTTAACGAACACATGAACATGACTACATAGTATGAAACAAGCCGTCCCGCTGTCTGTCTGTCCCTATGTATGCTTAGATATTTAAAACTACGCAACGGATCTTGATGCGGTTTTTTTCACTAGATAGTTATTCAAGAGGAAGGTTTATAACATGTATAAAACATTGCACCCGAGCGAAGCCGGGGCGGGTCGCTAGTTCGTAATAAAATATAGTCTTATACGTCCGTTCTCCTAACTATTGCAAGCAATGGTTGAATAGATGTGAATATAGTTCTGAGTTGAGATACTTTGAGGTACGTTGGGATACGTTGAAGTACTAATTTATTTCGAAAGTGGCCATGCGGGTGAGGCCGGATGCAAAGGCTAGTACTCCTCCAAAGTTTGCAGCAGCCAGATCTGCAACTAATATATGATGCACGGCGTCGGATTATATATTCAGCTATTAAAATTCAACCTACCGACCCTATGAATATTCACCGGATTCGAACTGATCAACGCGGGCCAGATAATAAATCATTTGCGCCGCAGCGAAATTATATCCGACATTCGTTTAAATTTCAAGTGATTCCCGCGCCTCGCCGCTACGTCCAGTCGGTTGCAATAAATCACTTCTTTTGCAAATAGAAGTCAGGTCTTGTGAAAATGACGCTCTTGTTTTCTTTTGTCTATTTCGTATGCTCTTGCTTGTAGGAACGCACTGGTTAGAAAACGTGTTTGATTTTAAGGGTTCCGTACCCAAAGGTAAAACGGGACCCTATTACTAAGACTCCGCTGTTTGTTTGTCTGTCTGTCCGTCTGTCACCGCGCTATATCTCATGACCCGTGAGAGTTAGACAGTTGAAATTTTCACAGATGATGTATTCCTTTTGCCGCTATTAGAACATATACTAAAAAACAGAATAAAATATTTAAGTGGGGCTCCCATCCAACAGACATGATTTTTTTTGCCGTTTTATAGTTAAGTATACGGAACCCTTCGTGCGCGAGTCTGACTCACACTTAGCCGGTAGTTTTTGTTCGTGTCCCAAAAATTTTTGTTTAACACAAGTTGTGATTTTAAGGATTTTTGTCGTGGACTGCGATTCCATAAGATCTATATGACATTTTTAAGCGAGCTTAATGAATAAAAAAGATTACCCGCAAGCGGTTATCTAAAGCTTGGTGTTATTGGCTTATTATCTCCAATTTTACGATCTTCACGCAGACGGGATTTTACAGTCTCTTAGACAAGTCTTGGCGTGGAGAAATTAACTTGGACCGGATCATAACTGAGATGCGATATTGCATCCAAAGTGCTTGAAAATAAAGTGTTGTTCACTTAATACGTAGATTTAATTTAGGTTTTGCATTATGCACTCTGGTCTCGAAGGATTTAGCATTGAATTGGATTTCTTCGTATTTGCATAAAGACAAAAGGGACGTTTCGGGGTTTCTACTTTTAAATGCAGCGTGTTCTCGAGAAATACAATAAACCCGCCGCAAGAATCGCACTCTTGAGGCTGCAGTAAAAAATTGATGAAAATTAAAAGCCACGGAAAGTCAATTTTACAATAAAATACGTGTCGTGACTTCATATCTACATGATAATAGTAATTAGCTTGTTTCAGGTATGAGGGAGGAGCTGTACTCGGTAGCAACGGTTTTCAGATATGATGAGGTGTACTCCGAAGAGGACTCGATAGCAAAGTGCAGGATCGTAAAAATCATCCACGCAGTGTTGAGGTATTCTCGGCTTTCTTAGTTCCTTAATACATTGTATTAAACGCGCATGCATTGTAGGTCCAAAGCGCACTCCGTGATGGTAACAAGAAATAAATAAAGCTTTGTGTAGCGCAACGCGCAAAACTATGTTGCATTATGGTGCCCCGAGCGCCAGAACCCGGTGATCTTTCCATGTTGCTATCATGCCCCCAAGTTTACCAAGTTATCTGAACTCAGTCACCTATAGTTATATACATAGAACCTGCCTTGTGAAGGATGTCAAAATAGCTGCATGTTTGGTTTAAAATGTTGTCTCTCTTTTTCCCCTTGAAACAAAGAACTTGTTTAAAAATTACAACTAAGTCCTGTCACCTACACAAACTCTTATACCACTTTGAAGTTAATATGAAGTAATAATTAAAAGGAAAAAACTATATCGCTGGCTAACCTTCATGCCAACGTTATTTATTTTTGCTCAGTTTATCTATCATCTGGTTTACATATTAATTTGAATCCAATTTAAAACTGAACGGCCAAAACATAGCTTAAATCGCCGAGTCTGAAAGTTGCTGCAGAATATTTTGTAAATGATTTTTCTGTTATATTATGTTCTAGAAATAAAAAAAGATTCTCATTCGCCAATTCACGCAGAATTTAACTGATCGTTAGAAGAGTTATAAATTTAAAAAAAAAACTTGTAACAAGAATCCAAAACACTAAATCGATTGTGGTGGTGGTTATCGGTTACTTGGATATAATATATTATTGTATTTAATACATATATTGAATTTCAAAGGAGCCTGCGGATTGGGTTTCTATATATTTGATTTAATATTATTCACGTCTAAAATATATGAATTTATATGATCAGATAAGGAATATTTTCACCGTACACATGGTATACACACGTAACAGATTTTTGCACATAAGAAGTTCTAATACCGAAAAATCGCACGTCAACGTAACTTAAGTTATAGTTGGTACCGTACAGCTACTAGCGACTCTTTAATCAATTCCATCGCAATTTCAACGCTTCGCTTAGCTAGTGGTTCATAGTAGTGTTGCTAGTAAGTGGAGATCGGCGCCCATAACCTTACCACACCAGAATAGTTGTAATTAAGATGAAAGTGGGTCTCTATATACCTTACTTACGCATATTACTTTTCTTTCAGATCAGACTGCTATGACGCCATAGAACTTGTCCAATAGAACTCATTTTTGTGCAGCAAATCAAACATTATTTAAATATGAGGATATATCCACAATAATAATTCGCTTTCTTGAAGCCAAAAACATCTACGGCAACAAAACGAAATGGTTGTAAGTTTTTATAAATCTGAAATTTGGTGCATAAATTGACACTCATAGATTTTGTATTAGAAATTTGAGTTTCCAAGATACCCAACTGTCATATTCCAATATGGTACGTTTTACTTAGTTATTACTAACTCACTCAAATGAAAATTACCCTCATAACTGAAAAATAATTTGACTCTCCTGTCGTCTTTAACAACATTTTATCGGTTCAAATATTAAAACGGTCACCGCTAAAGCTTTATAATATTTCCGTCGTAATATCCAAGCTTCTTGCTACAACTCGGGTGATTAACGTAAACACGAGAACACTCCTAGTGGAGCGTTATATAAAATTAAAGTTTTTAAGTGTAACAAAACGCAATAAATCTTGTCAGTACATTGAGCGAACTGGGAAGCTGGTAGCAGCAGCGATTCGCTTTTATTCCTAAGGGATGCATAGCTGGATATTGGAGTAGATGTTTTTTCCATTCGCACAATCGCTCAAGGTTGTGTAAAGTTAAAAATGTATATAAAAATTATTAAAATGCATTGTTGAATAGATAACAGTTAATAATAATAAGTTTATTTAATTAATTCCTTGTTTACATTTTTCAAGTTTAGTAATAGAAGTCACTTAGTAAGCAAATAATGTGCGTGAAAGGCAACTTCTCTCTTCTATAGATAATAATAAAATTTTAAAACTAATAATACACTATTTATATTTTTAGAAAAATCTTAATCTTAAGTGCAGAGATTAGCACAATAAAAAAATTTAAATTTGTAAAAAGCAATGGCGACATCTCTCGTTCGAATTATCGTTGTAAAACGATATTCGAAATTGTTTGTATGCTGGAAAGGATATAGCAATGGATACGCAAAGCATTGCTTCAAATGCTACGAAAAAAACAATGTTGGAACTAAAAAAATGTTGAAAAAAAAAAAAACAAATTTCGTCGGTGTGGCAATCAGCCGTTTAGCTTAGTGGCTAGAGCGTCAGGCCGCGAATGGCAAAGACGTGTGTTCGATTCCCACAGCGGCGACAATCTTTTCGTACTTTTTAATGTTCAATCTTAAGTGCAGAGATTAGCACAATAAAAAATTTTAAATTAATAATACTCTAAACAGATCTAAACCATTCGCTCTTAAATGTCAACTTGTTTTTTTTTTTATCCAATTAAAAGTTCACTTTATCAGTGTACTTTCAGACATAAGAAGCATCTCGAACTTAGAATCGACAAAAGCACAAGTAGTCAGCTCCTACTAGTGTATCCCATTGCTCGGCATTGTCGTGCTCAAATAACTGCCTACCGTTTAGAATTCGTAGAAACATATGTTTTCTTATACAATATAGATTCATTACAATACTTTCCTTTATCAAGTTTAATTATGAGTTTTAGTTGAAATTAACGATCCTATGGTCCAATCAATAAGCAAATAACAATCCAACAAGCACCGAGGCTTCAACGCAGTTCCACGAATAGAAAGAGCCAAGATTAAGATGGTATCATTATAATATAAAACATAACACATACAATAATTTTCAATTAGCACCTACATATTCTCTCCTACATGTACAGATAAGGAAAATATTAACAACAAGTTATATCTCGGGCGAAGGAACACATATGAACGTAATTACATTTTTGTTTTATTTTTAAATAAAACATCCTTACAAATTTTACTTTATTCTCACTACTTAACTTACTACTTAATTCTATTTAATTTTAAAAACGCATCAACAACGTAGAGTGCAAAGAAGAGATGAAATTTTCATAATGTTAGTACCGCAGTTTCGATAAGAACGGCTATAGTATTTAATGATAAATTATTTTACTATCAGTCTTTTTCACTGCATGGTAATGAAGTATGTATTATCTACAATTTACAGCATCACAGTCGCTGTAAATAGTATTAGATTTTAAATTCGTATAATTTAATTTCAAAAATTGATTACAACAATTGTGCATGCAACATGGAAACGTCATAAAATGAAAAACAGTCTTCGCTGGAGGAAATTCGTTATCGGGTTTTTCCTCCACTTGCTGAATATAAATGATGTTTTCGTTCGATTCGCGCTTTCGTAACTGGCTTCAATTCTTATTTAGAATTTTCTAATGTGAAATAGTGTTTTTCACGTATAGCAGAAAACTTGTTAGTCCACAAGTTGCGGGTCGAAACCCCAAGGTTTCGAACCCGCAACGTCAAGATCTACGCGGTCACAGCTGGCTCACAGCTGGCTTGTTGAAAATGTCAAACCACAATTTTGAACATCAATCGTAATGAATATAAGTGCGGGTTATAGTGAACATGTATTTTTCTTATACTGTCTAGGGTGTTAGATCACTACATTGTATGAAACAAATTCGTCCCGCTGTCTGTCTGTATGCTTAGATCTTTAAAACTACGCAACGTATCTTGGTGTTTTTTTTACTAGATAAGTGACTCAAGGGGAAGGCTTATATGTATACATTGCTCCCGTGCTAAACCGGAGCGGGTCGCTAGTTTTCTATATGTATATAATTTCTCCATTCTTAGTAGAATTTAAAACTTCATAACCATGGTGAATTTATATTGGCGTTCTTAAGCTAACTTAGTCTGGTTAAGTTACGATTCACATATATATCCCGACATTTTAATTATAATGGCATGTTATAATTATTGGAAGACGTTTCCAATACCTAAAACACGCCATAATCTATTAATGCACATAAACAACATCGCAAATCACAGAAAAGATCGACTAAGTGATGCGAATAACGGAATAATTTATTGACTCATTCAACATGATTAGCGGGATGGCATCGAGTGAACTAAACGTCGAATAAATTCATTTCCATTCAACACTAATCAACGACAACTCTTGACTAAGCCCCGTCTGATTTACGAGTACTTTGTTCAGTGAATATGTCTTTGATATTTTCGTACTGAAAAAAAGAAAAGAAAGAGTCCACTTGAAAGATGTCGTTATAAATGAACGAATGCCATATGGCATTGGAGCATTAGATATCTTACCGATAGTACCAAATGCTGAAATAATATTAATTTTGATTGTAGTCTAAAAAAAATTACGATGTTCGCATAAATTTTAGGTCTGTTCCGCATGCTCTATTTCTTATATTATTTTTTTCCGTTTTTTATATAGTGTCAAATCTGTAGTATTACTCAATGGATACCTCAAAAGGCTTAAAGGCTCACTACATATTTTGATTTCCATGAAATAAATCAATGAGTCAGAAGTACCTTTATGATACATTTAATGACTTTTTTTATTTGCTATATGAGTGCTTTCTACGTATTTATTGTTTCAATTCGGTAGAGTACGATGAGAAAATTTCACGTATTTATCCTTTTTTTTCATCTATGCCTAATCAAGTCGTTTAGTATGATACTAAATGAGTAATAATCTAACAATCCCAAATAATCGAAACAATTTTGTCTACGTTGGATAAAATATTTTAAAATGCAATGATTTCATTTAACAGTACAGTTTGCCGTTCGCTAAAATACAAATATTAATATTGTACTTGTGCTATGATCTAGAACAGTACGCAGTAAGAAGCGAACACAATAATTCCAGTCAGTCAGTATGCGAAATATACAAACTATTCGCGATGAATACAGATACATAACAGCAGCGGCTTGACAAATTGAACTCGTGGAAGATACAAGAGCGAATGTGAAACAGCCGGTGATTGGTAATGAAACATCACCTGTATGACTGCTGTCTATATTGAATTGGATTTATGCAGCGTATTGAATAGCAATATCAAAAAATAATCGGTATGTAACTTGTGGATGGGACATTAGTACTTCGATATTAAGGCCACGTTTTCAAATCTACGATCTGTCTTTAAAAATGTACAGCAATCCCTGGCTAAGGTTTTTAAACGATGAGACTCATTCGCACACTGATGAATTCTCATTCTAGCATCTCCCTATCAAATAAGAATAAATCATATCAAACACAATCCTAAACAAGAATAAAAAATTACGTGTTTTTGTAAGAAACTTTATAACATATTTTGAAGCTTTAATATACCTAGTCCAGCCATAAGTTCTGTTACAAATGAAAATGCATTTTTTTTTAAATGAAGTAATGTAATATTATTAAAATTTATACCTACAAATGTATTAACGTCTCAGCAAAAAATAAAAAAATGTTCTATTCGAAATGGCCAGCTTTAGCTTTTATACAGGCCTTTAATGTGTTTGGCCACGAATCTATGGAATTACGCACTGTTTCCAAGAGAAATTTCGCTACTGCTTGCTCCAAAGCTTTTTTAAGAGACTCAATGTCGCCATGTCGTTTAGAGCAGGCCATGTCCTCTAAAATTGACCATAATTTGAAGTCTAAAGGGTTGAGGTCTGGACTAGATGAGCACCAGTCTTCAACTCTTATAAAGTCCGGAACGTTGGTTTTAAGCCAGGCTTGGGTAGTTCGTGCCTTGTGACCAGGTACAGAGGCCTACTGGAAAGTCCACGCTATATTTTTAAAAAGTCTGCTGAGAGGCTTCACAACATGATCCAAGACTGTATATTGATACACTTTGGCTGAAGTTTTCACTCCTTTTTCCCAAAAATGTCACTGACGCAGGATGATGACCACGTTTTACCTTTCCGACAACTTGAGCAGCTTCTTTAGAACTGTGAGCGTACACTTTATCATTTTGCTTATTGTAGTGTTCTTCAATCGTGAAAATGTTTTTATCGGTAAAGACGATATTTCTGTGCCTTTCACCTGCGTATCGCGACAGAAGGCGATTTTGATCGATCCAGTCTCTTTAATTGTAAAGATTGATTTAGGGCATATCCTGTACATCGGCGATGAGCACCGAGCTTCAGGTCTTGTTTTATAATACGCGACAGAGTCCTAGGGAGTCTAACAACACGCGGCCGTCCCGATCTTTTCTGGTCTTCGACAGACGAAGTGTTGCTGGATCTGTTGATACGATATACGAACATACGGCTGATACCAAGCTTATGAAGTGTCTGGAATATGATCGGCGGCTCCATACCGACTTTGTGCAAGGCGATCACTGCAATCCTATTTTCTTTAACACCCCATTCCATATTATAATTTGATAATGAACACGAAAAAATATGTAAAATGGCGCAAAATCTTAAGTTAGAAAATTAAGTTTTTAAAATAATACACGTGTTCCAAATTCAAAATAATTAAAAAGTTGAAAAAAAGAAAAGTATTAATATAACAGTATTTATGGCCGGACTAGTTACAAGACGCTGATATATAGAACCTATACCTTAACAATTTAGAATTGTTATAGGGAAAAATGTGTGCAGAAAAATATTTATCCTCGTTAGCAGGTTGAGCAAAATTTTTTAACACGCAGATAACGTATTACGTTCTGAAATAAGAACGAAAATATTTTAAGCTCGCTACCTAAATTACGGCACAGCAATTAGTGTGCAGAGAACGGGAAATTAAAATTTAATTTCGCTAGAACAAAACGAGATAATGATATGAAAATTTTCCTTTTTTTTTTTCGCCATGATGCTGTAATTATTTTTGTATATCCAAATGGAACGTTAAAGTTGAGGTAACAAAGAAAAATTTGGCAATTCATGATGATTATCAGCACAACAGTTAAATTGATAGTGAAAGACCTTAAAAATTTACTATAAGCCGAATGATAATATGAACTAGTCCTTTGCCTTTGTTTGCGAACACTTATTACTTTTCATGCTGCTTTCGATAAATTTCACGTAATAAATAACAATGAAGATTATGAACTCGAAAGTAAGCGTTCAAGTCGTAACCAATTTTGAACAGACTAAATCCATCAAGAACTCGCACTCATTTAATTTTAGTTGGCGCGTCAGATACGAAGCGGCCCCAAGTAACTTTCCCGAAGCGGGAACTCCAAACAATTAAGCCTTTATTTGGCGTCGCTAACAATGAGACGTAATTAGTGAACGCCTCGACTTTTGGCTATTTAAAAACGGAAACTTTTTCAAATCGCTCCCCATTGTTGGCAGCTGCCATCAATTTCGTCCTGGGGAGCGTGACACTCCAAAAGTCAATTAACATCGAGACGTCCGATGATGTCTTATTGGACGCCCTTCCTCTCAATTGAGCGTTCGATTGTCGGAGGAAATACGCTATTGCCGTACATAACAAATCAGTGCAGCAATTCAAAGGTCCATTTTTAATATCCGCCCGAGGTCGATAGCCTTCCCTTCGCACGGCCCAGCCGCAGCATCTACGATCCGCGTATTGAATTGGATAAAGGCCGATTTGTGAGCCTGGTCACGTTGTGAACGAGTGTTATCAATACTCGTCATTGGACCATTAGGTGTAATGGCTGCGACAATAGAACATAACAATTTGTCCCGCCACGTCGCTCGTTTAGGAGCGTGGCGGGTCGAGGAATCCTAAATTTGGGGAACACAAATTGGCTCTTATTTTAAGCCGACGAAGGTCGTTATCGGGCTGGAAGCGTCGCGATGGCGTCCCAATTGAGTTTGTTACCGGATATTGTAAAGTGCTAGCAGTTACACGACGCAATGTGTCGGGAAACACTGATGTGGAGGTAGCAACGTCAGAATCGGCGGCCTCGGCCTGTTTGTGACCGGGATGGCGAACGGCATTAATTACATTAATTGTTGCAATTAATGCCGTGGACCCGAAATTGAAACGGCGAAACGTTTAATTGAAAGACTTCGATTGGAATTCCAATCTAAAACGTAATTTCATTAAAACGCTGCCGCCGACCCTTAGCGTAAAAAATGTACGTTTCGTAACTAAGAAGACATTTTTTGTTGCGTATTGACGTCTCACGAGGCGTTTTAAATTAGTTTGTGTCTGTACCGAATAAACTGCTTATTTATGAATGTTGCTAAAAGTTGTCGTTAAAGCACCTGGATCGAATTATTTAAATGATGTCACTGAAAGCTGCATTACATGTTACATATATAAGTTAAACATATTTATTATAATATGTGTATTACATTAAATGGTGAAAGAAGATCACAAACTTCTAAAATAAAATAAAAACCAACTAATAATAGTTAATTTACAACCATTGTGGACTACAGTCCAATCAGTTTTACAAATCAAAGTCTGGGAGGCAAACTAATTTTAGTTAAATACATCAGGAAAAATCATTACGTTATTCCGCAAGCAGTAATCAAAAGCTCTTACCTGGTGGACAGATGCAGTCGTTGGCGTCTCTCTTATCCCTTTTCTGCGACCTGGGCTCCTTCACCTTCACCTTTTCAACTGGTGCCATATCGAGGACCACCCTCTTCAGCCCCCTATGCTTCTCTTCCAGTACTGAAAGACGCTGCTCCAGACAATGCTGGCGATACATACCGTAGCCACATAACGCCAGAACAATCACATAACAACACCACTGCACCGCACTATTGACACTCACTTTATCCCACTCTTTGGTCGATCTCTTAACACCCGGATTTGCCATCTTTACGGAGTTAGTTAATCGTGACATCGAACTCATCCATGATTTCAGAGCGGTACGAATTCGGTGGCGAGGTCAACTTTTGGTGGCTGCTCGTGTAGCTCTCTGTGACCACGGGCTGGTACTGGCCCGGCCGTTCCCGCGCTCTCCCTCGGGAAAGGAAGTCGCCTGTCCGATGTTAACTGCCCTTCTAGTTGTGTCGATTACACGCCGAGCACCCTTCCGAACTTTGATAGACGTGTTACGTTGTTGTCGGCCGATACCGGATGTTTTCGGTTAGCAGTTGCCGAGTGCTAACGGCGGTTGAGTCTGATTCACGGCTTTGGCTCTAGGGAGTGAAATTTAACGAATAAATATAGTTTAATATATTATAAAGTATTTCATTTACTGCTCTATACTATTATTTATGCAAGGGTAAAATTGTGACAAAATAGTATGGCTGTTTCAGTCTGTGCTTATCAACAGATAACATTATAACTTGGTAAGACTTAAACTGTAAACCTGTACATAACACTGTAATGGACTTTTATTATCAACTAGCTTTTCGCCCGCGGCTTCACACGCGTTGAAGCCCTTAAATAAATATCTTTCAATCCTTTACAAAACTTTTTTCCAATTAAAAAATAGCCTATGTCCTTACTCAGGCTCTAGACTATCTGTGTACCAAATTTCATTTAAATCGGTTCTGTAGTTTTTGAGTGAAAGCGAGACAGACAGACAGATTTACTTTCGCATTTATAATGTAATTATGGATTGATGCAATAATTTTATAAAACAATATACCAGTAACAGATGGTTTGCAAGTAATATCTTTTAATGTGTTAACCGCCACATGTACACATTGGAAGCACCCATAGAGTTGCACATACGTTTCCATATTTTAACCAAGTGGGCCCCGGCTACCTCATAGACATAGACATAGACATAGACATAAACTTTATTTTGACAACCAACAAACAGCACAAAAGATTCAAAAAAAAAAAAAAAAAAAATGGCATGAACATAACATATTGATAAATAAAAAAATAACATCGTTTCAACAAAAAAAAGCAAGTTTAAAAAAAGGAAAACAAAATAAGTACACAAAGTTACAAATATAAACAATTATTAATAAAGAAACAAAAAGACATATAGAAACCTTTGAAGGAAAAAAAAAAAAAATGCATAGTGTTTCACCTCACTCACCAGTTTGTTTCAACTTTTTTTCTTTGTATATTATTAAGAAAGTATGACAGTGCCATCTATTGACAATTTGCTTAAATGAAAAATACCGAAGTAGACTGAAAACCGGTATTCTTCAAAATAAGATACCTTTCATTAATAAATAATACATTATTATGTTACAATTCATAGACTGATCTCAAAACTGCAAAAATTCCGCAGGGGTCTACTAAATTATGTCTATTCATGTAAGGATAACATTTGATTCTATTGACTAAAAGGTAAAAGTTCTGTAACAATGATTTAAGGAGATTGTAATTTTCATTTTACTATATTATATTTTTACAATCTTTTATTGATCAACAGAAAACTAAGATCTACCCAGAATTCATCAATGCACAAGTCATTGCTTATTACTTCTCAACATCATATTCGTTAATAATTATAGAAAATATCGGAAAATTTATACATTGCTTTATAAAATGAGAGGAACGTAACGAAATAATAAAAACACTGCATTATTTACTCTAATAGAACCACGAAGCGTCTTCTAGCTATTGGCTTTTTCACCTTATGCATTCAATCTGGTGAGTTAATGATACTGAACTCCTTTTTACTCACTCTTTCAAAGGGTGTCGAAGATACTATAGACCAAATTTCATGGATGGCATGATAACTGCTCTTCCTGCCCGCATGCCACCTTCATTTATATTCGTCATTTTTTTCTCATGCATTATGATTTTGTGGAAGGCGTTGGGTAGTTATTCTCAACGACCACCGCGACCTAGAAGATCTATTGTAGTCTCATTACGAACGTTTTAAAAATAAAAGCTAATAAACGAATTACGAGTACAACAACAGAAGCGACAACTAAAGCAATCAATGCAATCGCATTGCATATGTAAAGCAAGTCTATTTATTGATCGCCCGACAAGCAATTAAGGGCATTCAGGGCGTTCTCTTGTTTTACACCCGGACTAATGTTCAGGGGTGGGCAGAGATAAAAATGTAAATTTTCGAGTTAACCTACGGGCCGCATTAGCGGGGAAAGCCGACTATACGGGATCTTTCATCTCCCCTTCGTAGGGGTGGTAATGACGAAAATACGTATTCGATCGACAAAGCAATATCTACGCTTCGTTGTAGGGAATGACTATAATTTTGTTGTCAATTTAAATTTTCAATAATGAACATAATATGACACATTAAACTTTGTTTGTGTTTAATGTAAAATTCTTCTTATCTGGTTACGATCATTCGACTATATTGACTTTACAACCCGTTTTTATTAATAACAGAAAAAGGAAAAAAATAAATATGACGTTAGTGACAGTAATCAATAAATTGTACTCTCGCTGTTACTTTCAATAAATTTGTGGGTTAAAAAATGTAGTTTTAACATGTTTGGTCCTTCGAGCCGGATTGTGAAAGTGTAATAAGTGCTAAAAACAATAGTAAAAAAGGCTAAGTGTTAATTACTGCGAGTTGGTAAGATTAGACTTGAATTGTCATAAACAAACAATGGCTCAACTTTGTGAATCACAAAAAACGTTATCGGAACGTATTTCTAAGCTACAAAGTAATACTAAAAAGACGTCTAAATCAAGATACACACTTGGCTATCTACAAACACGCTTAGAAACATTAGAAAGTTATTGGTCTAAGTATCAAACTCAATGTGAGATGATTAAAACAACGGTTACGAAAACTGAACTGGAGCAATTACAATTTAATGCCGAAAGTCTATACGAGACAACTGAAGACATATACCTAGAATTTAAGGGATTATTGAAGGATTATTTGTTGGAATTTTCGAAAGGTCAAGGTCAAGCACAATCAAATAATACTACGCAGAGTTTTTTAGCAACAAATGGTGGCGAGAGCACCCCGATTAGAACTAAATTACCTCCTTTATCGATTCCAAAGTTCGCTGGTAATTATAACGACTGGACAAGTTTTAAAGATTTGTTTAAGGCTCTCGTGCATGACAACGTGCATCTAACAACGATTGAAAAACATCATTATTTAAAAACGAGTTTATCGGGAGAGGCTGAACAACTTCTAAAACATTTTGCACTCACGGAGGCTAATTACGATAAGGCTTGGAGCACACTTCAGAGTATATACAATAACAAACGTATGATTGTCACTACAATAATTAGCCGCCTTTTAAATCAAAAGAAGATGAACACAGAATGTTTTAAAAGCTTATAGGAAATTTTAGATACTACGAAGGAATGTTTGAATTCTTTTGACAATCTCGGCGTGTATACCTCCACTTGGGATGCAATTATCGTACATTTAGTTGTATCCAAATTGGACTTAGAAACACACAAACAATGGGAACAGTCACTTGGATCATCTCAAGACATAGCCACATTTACCAGCTTATCATTATTTTTAGAAAATCGTTTCCGTTCTATGGAGATGGTAAATGTTACCCACAAAAAAGACCAACCGCAGAAAGGGGACTTAGTTAAAAATTATACAACCCAAAAACCTACAAATATGAAGTCATTTGTCACAGAAGTAAGCAGCGAATGCACTTACTGCTCACAAAACCATTATATTTGTCATTGTAAAGAATTCGCCGCATTAGATGTTCCTCAACGTCAGGATTTTATTAAGAAGAATGGCATTTGTTTTAATTGCCTTGTAAAGGGTCACTCCGTTAAAGCGTGTAGGCAGAGCACTACCTGTAGAAAATGTAGTTGACGACATCACACTCTGTTGCACTTCACAAACCCTAACAAGATCACATCAGTGCCGGAAAGCAATGCAGTAACACCCAGTACACCTGAAACAAGCCAAACCACATCAACCGTCGTTTACAAGGCTGAGTTTGACAGCGACAGTGAGGAAGTAATATTGGCAACCGCACGAATTGCAGTTAAGTCGAGGAACGGCGATATGATAGTCTTGAGAGCACTGATTGATCCGTGCTCGCAATCAAACTTTGTTACTGAAGCGGCAGCTCAACTGCTTAATCTCGAGCGCACTTCCATCAGCGGAAAAATTACTGGCATATCATCTATACCACTGACAACTAAGTCACAAGTTGCGTTGAACTTTAATGCTATAAGAAATCCATCACACATGATCACAGCTAAGGCGTACGTCCTTAGACGAATAAATTCGAGATTACCATCACAAGAGCTCCCATCAGATACCTGGCCTTCTTCTGAGATTTCGGATCTTGCGGATCCACACTTTCACAAGCCAGGATCTATCGACGTGCTATTAGGTGCAGTTGTATATGCGCACATTATTCTTGACGGAATAATAAAACGAAATGAGTCTCTGGTCGCTTTGAACTCAAGATTGGGCTGGCTGGTAAGCGGCGAAGTTGCGCAGTCTAGCCATCAGTCACACAATGTAGTTGTTATGCACACACAAGTCGAAGTTGATCAGTTGCTACGTCAGTTTTGGGAGATCAATGAATATTCACCAAACGTGAAGCCTCTGTCAAAACCTGAGATGCAGTGTGAAGAGCATTTTAAGAAAACTCACACTCGGAACACTGACGGACGATATGAGGTTCGCCTACCCTTCAAGGACGAAGACGCTCCAAATTTAGGCAACTCCAGACAACTTGCTTTGAAGCGCTTACATCAGATGGAGAATAAGTTTAAGCGAAGACCCGAGTTTCACATAGAATACTGCAAGTTCATGAGGCAATATGAATCACTCGGTCACATGGAGGTCGTCCCTGAAACAGAGAAGGAGAATAGAGCTTATTACCTACCACATCACGCTATTCTTCGTGCCTCGAGCCTCACTACAAAGTTGCGCGTAGTTTTTGACGGAAGCGCTAAACCTGTAGACGGAAACTCACTTAACGATGAGCTACTCATCGGCCCACCGCTGCAACAAGATATACGAGATTTAGTAACACGGTGGAGACAACATAAGTACTGCCTAGTAGCTGATATACAACAAATGTACAGACAGATACTTATCTCAAGGCAAGACACTGATTACCAGAGAATCTTTTGGCGCGAGTCATCGGAAGACCCGATTAGTGAATATCGGTTACTTACCGTCACATATGGCAGTTCATGTGCTCCATATCTTGCCATAAGGACACTTCATCAGCCTGCAGAGGACGAACGTGGAGAGTTTCCTGAAGCTGAACTTCTAAAAACTGATCTCTATATGGACGATTTGATGACGGGCTCATCTACAGAAGAAGATACTCAACGGCTTCAACGTCGCTTAACTGAACTGTTTAAACGTGGCGGTTTTCTTCTACATAAGTGGTCGTCTAATAGTGAAACGGTTTTAAGTGAGATTCCCGATTCGAAAAAAGCATTAAAAAGTTCAGTGAATATTAAAACTGATGATTCGGTGAAAGCTTTGGGCATAGCCTGGAAACCACAAAGTGATATATTTGAACTGGTAGTTAACTTATCTCATGATAACGACATTGTTACAAAACGAAGTGTGCTATCTGCGATAGCAAAAACCTTTGACCCTCTGGGTTGGCTAGCACCTTGCGTGGTTGTGTTAAAAATGTTTATGCAGAAATTGTGGCTAGCCGGCCTGGACTGGGACTCTCAACTTCCTGAAGACCTGAAAACTGAATGGCAGAATTATCTTACTAATTTTAAACACATACAGGCCATTCAGCTTCCACGTTGGTTAGGGATTGCAAATAATGTAAAAATTGAATTGCACGGTCATTGTGACGCCTCTTGCGCCGCCTACGCTGCGGTTATTTACATCAGAGTCATCACGGACAATGAGATAAAAGTAAGCCTGGTCGCAGCCAAAACAAAGGTCGCTCCCGTGAAACAAATCTCATTGCCACATCTTGAACTTTGTGGGGCAGTCCTATTGTCTAAATTGATACCATATGTCAAATCTAGTTTAAATATTGATGATAACTGTGTATTTGCTTGGACAGATTCCACAATAGTTTTGGCTTGGTTGCGGAAAACTCCAAATACTTGGAAGCTATTTGTTGGTAATCGCACTACCGAAATTTTGAATGTCACTAATAGTAGTCAATGGCATCATATTAAGTCTGCGGATAACCCCGCGGACTGTGCCTCACGCGGTATCAGTCCTGGCGAGCTGATGCAGTCACAACTATGGTGGGAAGGTCCAGCTTTTCTTCGCGAGTCTGTTGAGATTTGTTACCCTAATTTCACTGTACCTGAAACCATACTCGATGCAAAACCGAGAGCAAAAGTTAGTTACTTATGCACCTCTCAACCCAATGAATGTACCATGTACCTCAATAGATACTCAAGTCTACTTAAACTTATACGTGTGACAGCCTATTTCTTTCGATTTTTGCGGCTATGTAAAGATAAGGTTCTCAAAAGAAAGGATAACATAAAACTGACATACCTCACTACTGATGTAATAAAAAACGCATTAAAAACTTGCATTCGAATGTCACAGTCTGTTTACTTTGGAAGTGAAATAGGATTGTTATTACAAAGCAAACCTATCCCAAAAAATAGTAAACTTTTACCTTTGAATCCGATCCTAGACAATGAGAAAATTATTAGAGTCGGTGGACGTCTTGTAAATGCTCAAATACCACCTGATATGAAGTTTTCTATAATCTTACATCACAAATGTAACTTAGCAACGTTGATTGTAATTGATGCTCATTTAAGAACACTACATGGTAGAAATTCGCTCACATTAAATGTTGTCCGCCAAAAATATTGGATTCTCCGAGCAAAAAACTTGGTAAAAAAGATTTTAAGATTATGTAAACCTTGTTTTATGCAAACTGCACGACCTATGACTCCGTTAATGGGTAATTTACCACAGTGCAGAGTTTATCCGTCACGCCCGTTTTTGACCAGCGGCGTTGACTTCTGTGGTCCATTTACGCTGAAACTGTACTCTGGTAGATGCACTAAAACTTGTAAAGCTTACATAAGTGTGTTTTTGTGTATGGTTACAAAGGCTATTCACCTTGAGCTGGTTGGTTCACTATCCAGTGCTGCGTTTTTAGCAGCCTTCAAACGTTTTACTTCCCGACGTGGGCATTGTAAAGAAATCTGGAGTGATTGTGGGACTAATTTTATAGGCGCGTCCAAAGAATTAGACCTCGCGTTCAAAAACAGCAAATCAACTGTCGTTGACGAAATCGCCCAACTGTTAGCTAACGAAAGCACAACATGGCATTTCATTCCCCCTGGTGCCCCTCACTTTGGAGGATTGTGGGAGGCAGGAGTTAAGTCCGTAAAAGGACATCTGAAACGCGTCGTAGGCGAATCCTGCTTAACATTCGAAGAGTTTTGCACTCTGCTTACACAAGTCGAGGCTTGTGTCAACTTTCGGCCTCTTACATTGATTAGTTCTGCCGTTGATGAACTCCCGTTGACTCCTGGTCATTTTTTGATCGGCGAAGCACCGGTTACTATCCCTGAAGAAAGTTTCGTGGATACTCGACCTGACTATTTAAACCGATGGCAAAAGGTGCAACGTATGGTACAAAGTCTGTGGCGACGTTGGCAATCTGAGTATCTTACTATGTTACAACATCGATACAAATGGTCCCAGAATCACCCCGACATAAATGTTGGTACGGTTGTCTTAGTGAAAGATGATCGTTTACCTCCAGGTAAATGGCTTTTGGGGCGAATTGTGGCGAAGCACCCGGGAGCAGACGGTGTAACGCGTGTGGTCTCCTTACAATTTAAAGATCGTGTGTTTAAGAGACCAGTTACTAAACTGTGCCCTCTGCCTCTAGCTGCTTCAGAGCCTTAGTTAAGTTTTAGTTTTTAGTCTTATTTTGTAGATTCTCACTCTATTTAAGTTAAAGTTTAGATGTTTGTATCTTCCACGGTTAAAGGACCCATATAGTCCTTGGGCCGCGGCATGTTTAATGTAAAATTCTTCTTATCTGGTTACGACTATATTCGACTATATTGACTTTACAACCTGTTTTTATTAATAACAGAAAAAGGAAAAAATTAGATATGACGTTAGTGACAGTAATCAATAAATTGTACTCTCGCTGTTACTTTCAATAAATTTGTGGGTTAAAAAATGTAGTTTTAACAGTTTGGTTTAAAAGAAGACACAATCTGAAGCTGACCGATGATGCTCTTCGAAGCCTCGATCGGCGCCTGGAATTTGCGGTTGCGACGTCGATCCAACGTCCGCAAGTTCGGTTTTCCAAAAAAACTTCACTCACAACACTCGCGCGCGAGTCGAATGTCTGCCTTCTACTCACTGGCTGACTATTCGGCAACGTAGGACCATGTACAAATTCAAAGCGGTTGTATTTTGGGTCCGTGAGGTTAATTGAAATAAACAAGGTTCACGTTGCAAGTTTTTTAAACAACAATTTTTGCGGACCCTCATACTAATTACAACGGTCAAACCATAGTGTGTTTTAATTTACTACTAACGCCACCTATGTATTACAAATAAGAAACTAAATATTATACAAAGCTATGATAATAAAAGCCTTTTATCTAATTTAACTTTATTTAACCAATTTCTGTAAAGTTGCATATAGTAAATTATTTTTTGAAAAATAACGTCATAAAAAAGTTTCACTTCTTACGAGTGTACGCTAGTACACGCACACATTTTTTTTTGTTTATTCATGTAAAGTAATTTGTGTAACAAAACAAGTAATAAGCAACCACCCATGAACGCTAAAATAACAAACAATATTAACGTTCATAATGAATGAATACTTTTAGAGTCCACCACAAATGAAAGGATACACAAAATTAACAATGGGAAAACAAATTTATGGAATTCACAATTTAACGGCCTTATCGTTAAAATTACTAGAAATTAAAAATCATTTTTGTTATACTATTTCCGTTTTAAGTTAAAAGTTTAATAATATTTATTTCAGAAGATGAAACGAATGTTGTATCCTCTCCCTTCGTCTGAAAGTGCACATCCCTACATCAGCTCAGACGGATAAATCTTTTTTGTGATCTAGAAAATTTCCAGAGGATATCTGTCGCCCGGATAACGTAAAGGTGTCTGGGAAGTGATAAATTATTTGAGCAGGAAGCGTTTACAGTTCGACGCCGCGCGGGCAAGTATTTACGTCCGCCGGTGGAGGATATCGATTTATGTCCTTCCTGTTTCTTTTTTGACAACACTTTTACTATGTTACATGTATGTATGAATATGTATCTGTAATACTTATTTTTTTTTAATTTGAATACCACCCACTGCTTCACCCACTGCTTATATTGTACAATTTTATTTATTCAATAATTTAATGTTTATCACCTGATGTACCCACTCGTCATTAGCGTAAAGTTATACTTTTTTATTATTAAAATATAACAGTTGCCTCTCGTTAAACATTCAAATTAATTTTATTTCCATTTTCAAGCTATTTAAATTTTGTTATTATTTCAAATTGAAATATCTTTATTATACATAGGAGTATTCTACTCACTCATTGATTGTCAGAACACTTTTACCGGTTCGTAAAAGAAAAACCACTGATCTGTGAAGAATTATAATAACTAAATTTAAATATATTTTTTTACAATTTCGATATTATTCAGAATTTCGCGTTAAAATAGGTAAACAAACTGAGTTTGTGTATCATCTCACCTGTGTAGGTAAACAAATTAAGGATTCCGAATTCAGTAATCAAGTTCATGAATTTGCGGTACTCCAAAGATAAAATACAGGGACCATAACACTTATTGTTTGAAATTAAAGCAATCTCGTGGAGAACGCTAGCGTGATACTGAAATATAGCGAGGATAATCCGGTCCCTACTTTCCTTGGGCACGATAATCAAGCGAAATCGGTTTTTAATGACTCACAAAACTGTATTAATTTCAATCTCCCTCCCCTAAACAATACTCTATAAATATTCATGCTTACAAACAATTAAAATTAGTAAACCGCTCTTTATTCTCTACGAAATAGGGTGGTATTTCGGATATCCCTTGAGTAATAAGCCATTTCCCTGTACCAGGATGCAATTCGAGTAATGTTACTATCGCACTTTGCTGAACCTCGTAACCCAACACGCGGTGTCTCGAAACATGTCTCTAACAAGGGTAAATTAAAATTCCTTACGCAAATATAAATCCCGGGGTGGCTCTTTTGCCGGTATTACCGTAAGCCTCCAACAGCGACTGCATAGATATGTTTGATGTCCATTGCTAGCTATGTATGCTTTCCTATTTTACAAAGCTCGATAATTAGTGTGAGAAATATTAGTTATGTGAACTAATATTTCTCTTTTAAGAATAGGGAAAATCGTATCGGATGTCAGATCGGCGCATCAGAAAATTTTGAAGTACAGAAAATCATTTCAAGTTTGAATTGCAATTCTTTCTAAATATGTTTGCATTGACCATTGATTCAAAATTGTTTCAATCTGATAGATGAAAGTTTTATAATCATTGATATAATGTAGCAATGTACTACAGAAGGCGCTTTGTATCAAGAATGTTACAGTACGTCATGTGGAAGCCACGGGAAATTTATGGCTACCTGCGACTTGGTGGGGCATGATTTCATTACGCTCTTGTTTAAATTCTAACACGGCAGAGCTCATCGCTTAAACTAATTCAAGAATTTATGGAAGTGCACGCTTTGTAGGGCGCCTATCGAATGTGCCTGGCCTCTAGTAACTGATAATTGCACGTGGTTCATTGCGCCATACAACATCATTAACGCAATATTAAAATCTGCCTTTAGATCATTACTTCAACTGCTTAGGAAAGGAATGGCTTCCAAAAACAACTATTCAACATTCTTCTATATTGACCACCATAATTGTTCACTGAAAGACCTACTTGATAGATATTGATTGTTATTTTCCGTTTAAAAATAAAAGAGTTCACTGTATAAATCTAAACAAATACCATGGATATGGTATTCTTTTGTTCATAGCCAATGGATAATCTCTGGAACCGTGGAATCGTTAATGACTAAAGAAAAGATAACTAACTCTAACAGCATAAGAGTAAGCTATGTATATATCATTAAAATGTTACTAATAATTAACTGGAATTGTAAATACAGTTTGCAGAGAGTGCCCAATGGCTGATATAGGTATTTCGCCATTGATAGTGTCGCTTGTATAAGTTGTCATACTGTCTAGCCATGTGCTTTCGAAGGTAGCTTCCCCGACTATGCAACGTGCTACACAGTCAATCAGCTAAGTGAGGAAATTCGATTCATTTCCGACACGGAACCGGTCGCTGGCACCTTTCCGGCACCTCACAATTATGTGTTCGAAAATATGTAGTGAGTACATTGCATATGTTGTATATATTTTGTTCTGAATATCCAATTTACCTATAATACGTTAAGAGGTCGATTAATTTATTAAAACATGAAGGTAATATTTAGTGTATAGTTTTCTTTTCATTTTTATTCTTTAGTTGTTTTATTTTCTCCAAGAGATATAATGTCAGGGAAATATTTGACACAACGTTATCTTGTTCCAAACTAAGCAAATCTTATACTGTGGGTACTAAGAAACCGAAAATACTTGAATACGATTTCCTTTGTAAATAAATATCCAGATACCAGAAAATATGTTCATGACACAATATTTTTTTATTTGTGCGATTCGACCCACATTCTATGACGCTAGAGGTAGACTACGGCCATCGGGTTATTGGAATGATTATGTTAAGGGTTTTGTTGACAAGATGCTTACACTTACGGTACTTTATAATGACCACTGTGGCATTTTGTCTGTCCCGAACTATGAACGTTGAAAAGAATTCGAAACCTCAGAAAATAAACCTCAAACTCGCTAAACGCGATAAATCACATGCTTTCATTTAGTAAGTATTAAAACTTTCACAGGTTATATATATATTTGTAAACATAAACGCGTCCAAAAATATAACCTGAGTGCATTTAAATGTCTCAATAAAATCCAGTTTGTTCCAACAATTCAATATAAAGCACGGTCACTAAAAAAGCTACTCTAAATACGGAACTCTAAATAACACTAAACGTGCACAAGCTAAAATGGATCGCCCAATAAAAGGGCGGTGATGCAAAATTCAATTAAGTTTTAAACGGAACGTATAATGGATAGGTGGAAGTAAGTAACAAAGACCTAAAACAGAGCTCAGACGGGTTAATCCTATTAAAAAACCAAGAACGAGCTATTAATCGGTCTATTAGGCTAACCTCCGACATAAAACTGCCACACAACGTGGAATTCGCACAGACCTTAAGGATTCTTTTAGCTTTTACGGATGAGTTTTAGATGAGACTGTGTTTTATACTTTAATCTTTTGTGAATGAAACTACTTTACGGATTATTCATGTAGAATTCTTTTTTTTCTTTTTTTTACATCGGACATTTTAATTTTGTTGTGCGTGCCAATAAATGTCGAACTGACGCCGAATTACGCTCGCCGATGCAACGCATAGTGCAATCATACAACGAAAACTTCCCAAGTATGGATATTTTTGCTACTACGACTTCTTATTTAAAACAAAATGCTACGAATATTTAAATGTATAATAAATCATAAATAATAATTCATAGTGTTTTGATATCTTGTATACCGTAATCTTATAATCTTATCTCGCTACCTTATGCATTATATACATAACTTTACGGTTATACGGGGTATACGGTGTTGAATGTACATATACTTATCTGTTTGATGTGTAATATGTTAATGTTTATATAAATTTTTGTACATTTGTTTGTATGCCTTAATAAAATAAAATAAAAATAAAAATATCCAAATTTTACCCCATTTAGTTATTATTACTAAAAGCTCAAAAGCTTAATAGAGTTATCAGATGTAGCAAAGACTCTGTGTAAGTTAGTGCAATTAGTTATTAAGCGTAGATCGTAAGTTATTTGTTTATATATTTTGTGAATGCCTATGAGGGTGATATAATCATGTCTGATTAAACCCTTCTTAAAAAAAAAGCTTAATAGAGCTGTTCGCCGCGTCCAAGTAACAAATCACAATATGACTAGATTAATGGAACCGCGGCTGCTACTCTACTGCCACCATTAGCCAGCAGTAAATTTATATTAAAAATATGCACACCGACCGCTTAATGGCCAATGGGCTTATTTACGGGCAATGGAACGAGTAATTGACACGGACCGTGTTCCTCGTATTTATGCCAACTATTAACGGAGATATTAACCGAGATAGTTCATTATTCCTCCTCTTAAATTAAAGAACTTTTCATAGGAATTTAGTTAAATGTAAATAGTTTTGTTTAGTAGTAACCACTTAGATATAAGCTATTTGGATAGTTAAACTAACAAGCAGGCGAACACCTAGTGAGCAACACTCAAGTAACATATTACAATGAGTATATGAATGAGAGGTTTTTTATTGTCTTTTATATCAAAATTAAGTATAATCTTAAATTGTACTAATCTCCACTTAAAATGGAAAATAAGCGTGATATCGACAGATTAATTGTCAAGAAGGAATAGGAATTTTATTTCATCAAATTTTATTGTCAGCGAAACATAATATAAAATGTTTCACCTTACTAACACTTTATGTTTTACTCACCGAAGCTCTTCTTCAATTTGAACGAGATGCTTCTCTTGACAAATTTCTCATCAGATGTTAAGTGGAAGTAATTTGGATGACATTACGCCACGATCGAAACGATTCAACCCTCGGCGAATATTAATTGCTCAAGCGTAGCATACGATACCGGGAAAAGATTCGTCCCAATTGCATTTAAAGCATATTTGACGAAGTATAATATGTTGATCTAAAAGCCGTGACAGCTCAGTGGCCGTGCTCTCGCTTTTATTTAAATATAATCGAGCAACCCACGTTCAAATTCCGGTGCCGGCAGCAATGAAATCGTTAATTTTAAGTTTAGTTTTATCATGTGCTCAGTAGTGAAGGAATCGTGTCCCTTACGTGCATATTTCGAAGAATAAATATCTCGAACAAATGTGTAGCCCGCTATCTGTAGTAAGGTCGCGTGGTGGACGATGTTCTAATATCCTCTCTACAAAGGATATGGTCATCGTATTGTATGATCACCGGCGAAAAGTTTTTGTACAATTTAACACAATGTTTTTTTATCTTAATTTATTAAATGTAAAGGTTATTGGGATGTTCATGTAATATTTTTACAAAAAATAACTAAGTACTTGCTACCTAGAATGAAAATAAACAATGAAAACAATAAAGTTTAATCACTTTTTTTAGGTTTTAGTACATTTTTATCTAAATGTAATTTCCAAAATACAGCAATTTACGTAAAAAAAAGCAAAAAATGCTCATTGATTTGTCCTCCAGGTGCTTGTATTAATTACAATAAATAATAAAGCTAATAATTTAAAGAAAATGTTTTATTTAGCTAAAAAAATTCTGGAGTAAACTGTATTCCATACTAGAGTACTACACAGTTACACAGTTGTGAAATATTTTCTCAGTTATGACCACTTAGTTTCCAAAATTTTCCCCTCTTCGGCTAGTTATAAACTTTAACGTTGCTTTTAAAATATCTATCTTATACGAAACTCCAAGGGTGAATATTTGAAAAAGTAATTAAAGAGCATCAAAATTTAAGTGAATCTTTTCATCCTCTTCCCGACGGGCAGGCTGAGCGCATTTACTTCCGGCGATAAATATTAAAGCCCGATAATGACACGAAAAACACGAGACTCCGATGCGGCGGGTCTGTTCGGAATATTTATAAGATGGAAGTTATGCATAAGAAATTCATCGGAAGCTAATGAAATCCTCATAAATTTAGGGCCCCGATGCTGCCATGCCAATTTTCCTTCTATGTTTAATTCAACTCCTAATTATACAATAAATATAAACTAAGGAAAGGAAATTAAACCTAAATTAAGAATATATATATTTAAACGAAAATCTGACTTAAAAAGGTACATACATATTTTTAAAAACTTTTTTCGAGATTGTTAATACAATATTTTTGCAATTATAATTTACAATTTGACAATACAGAGTTAATAACAGTACATTCTTTTCTCTTTCTTTGCTATAGGGAAAATTTCCGCTGTTGCTAAATAAGATTTTCCTGCGCTGTAGTGTCAACGAAAATGTATATATTTGTTTAAATGTACAAGAAACACCCACATCGATTAATCATATAAAAGTAGACACAAGAAATAAAGATAATAACAAAACGCAAATAATAGGTCACAGAAATTGGTCGAGATGGTCGAGAACAATAAAGTTTGTGTAAAAATAACAACACCAGTAAGACCAAGTGGCCTGCTTTACTTAACTAATTGTAATAAATACGTGTACTGGCATTAATTTTTGCTCAGCGGCGAAGCGAAAAATGGTGAAGAAACCTGCAGTTTTGAAATCAAAACATATAAAATTATTTCAAAGATATGTGATGTCCGCCAATCCGCAATGGGAAGCGGGATGGATAAGGCCCTTGCCCAGCAATGGGACATTTATAGGTTGTTAGTTTACGTTATACCACTCGCTTACTTGTGCTAGATCATCATAAAAGAAATGCTAACGATAATTCATAGATGCTACAGGGTGTAGGACAAGGATGGAAAAAGCTCTACAAACTATAAACAACTATGAAATTAAGGCACAATTTTTTTATCGTGTTTAACTCGGTTTAATTTTCCGGTATGGAGCAAATATTGGATGCACAATTTTTTTTCAATGTGTATATTCGCGTTTAATATCCCGCAACTCTTTGCATAAGGCCCGTCCTTACACACCTAACAGAAGCCTGTATAGAGATTTCGGTATTCGTCTGCCGGAGCCCAATTTTTATTGTTCAGTATGCCCCGATGTCGGGCGGCGGTACTTAAATCGGGTACTTTTCAATGTGTAATATTCACAAACAGTACAGACACTAACAAAGATATAGTAACTGACACAATTATCAGTTGGTTTTCTAATACCTTTTTTAGGAATCCAACATGAAAACGCAAAAGAGTAAAGTATGTCTTCCATTATGACTGCAAGGAATATGACTCTTGATAAATGCAGAATAGGAATGAAGCGTAGCGTGAATAAGTTCGGAACACCAGGAGCACAGCTCAAACGGGTAATCTGATTGAAAAAAACGAGAATCTGGCTTAATCGGCATTAGCCGGTCTGGTGGACGCCGCCCGCTCTTCGTGATATTACAGAGCTATGCACCGCACAGTACCAGGGTAGTGAAGGCTATTTTTAGCTTCGATGGCACCTTAATATTTACTTTAAACGATAAAATGACAGTGGTCTTAACAAATTTCATGGATGCACTACATCCAGTAAAAGTGGATATTCTAGTGAAATTATGTAAAGTAATTGAGGTTAAAGTCGGAAATTCATCATTTATATTAGATCTATATTAAATCGTTGCAGACCCAAGAACTTATAACTGGTCAAATGACGTGATATAATATAATTGCTTGCGCATTGTAATACGGTCGTGACTATTAAAATTATCAAAAACAACAATCGACGGGAGTCGGTGAATTATTGGGGCAGGGGGGGGGGGAGTGTCCGGTTCTAAAACAATTACTCAGCGCCTCTTAAGCTGGGGCTTTGAGGAAATTTTAATTTTATGGCAGGCTTGATCCGCTCCCGCCCGGAGCACTCTTCGCTCCCGAACATAATATTTCCTGCTGCAAATAATGAAGTCGACTAATGGCGGAAAAAACGGCGATCGGTCGGCGACGCATTGCCCCTTGAATAAGTGGAAATTATTTCCTAAGAACTCGTCATGAATGAATTATTAAATGCCAGCGTTTCGTGGTATTGGGGACCTTTACGAAACTCGCGGTTTCAAGACAACGGCGCGACATTGTTTTTATATTTTTGTCTTCCATGAAAGCATAATATACATGGACATCTCTGCTCTACCTAGCGTTAGCTGCTGAAATAGCTAGAGAATACAATAAAGCATTAATCTCGCCTTTGTACAATTTTAGTGCAATAAATATTAAATAAATAACTAAATGAAAATACTAACTCTCGACAACAAATCTGCCAGGCTTCTGGTTTTTCCGCGGATCAACTTGTTTACTATCGCTAGAGTTTTTAAAAAAGTAGTTAATTTACAAATTATTTCTTAAAGTGACAATTATTTAAAAATAATTAATGAATCATCATCATATAATAGTCTGCTATTTGTCTCTATCTGAATTTATCCTAGCTATATGAAATTATATCTGAATTTATATATAATATATTTATAATACTATTGGTACATAATTGATCACTTATTCACTTAACAGTGTTAACAAATTAAACAAGACATTTAGTAAATAGGTTGAGTATTTGGGATACCAATCATATTACGTCTTCAACAACGGGTTCACTAGATTTAAAACTCCACCTAGCACAGTCAACCTTATCTTTTTGCGACGGGAGACGAGATGATGAAATAGATGCAAAATTAATTAATTATTACAGAATCAAAAAACTTAAATAAAAAGTTTCTGGGCTCGAAAGATTCCCAATAGCCGGCACAGTAGTTGGCGTATCTCTTGAAAATATCATCAATTCGTGAAAGCGCCTCAGATTAAGTTACGTTTAAGCATGTTGGAGCTTTTAGTCCGGTCACTAAATCAGGGAATAAATGCAGTGGCGAATATAAGAGAGATGGGGACCCGACGAACATTGTCCTGTGCACACGTATTAAATCCGACTACATACTTATAAATAAAATTGTGAACTTGACATATGTTCTAAACAGTTTTCTTATTATTATTTCGAAAATATGCAGGTGTCCGCAAAATGTTTTCCTTCAACTCTGAGCGATGATAAGTCAGCACAAAATAAAAAATTTCATTGTTGCCGGCAACGGGATCGAACTCAGGTCAGTCGAGTGTATTGAATTCAAAGTGAGCGCACGGACTAGAAGCTTTCGCGGCAGTAAGGCATTTGGTACTCTTAAATAGGCCGACGGTGTTTAATATCTTATGTATTAAGCACCGTGTCCGAAACATTAAGCCAGATTTAGGCGAGAGATTGTTTTAAAAATAACCTTAGCAAAAATTCATTGACCTAAAAGAAAAGAAACTCTAATTGAATTATTTATTCATAGCGCTGGAAAAGAAAAGGTTTTTCTGGTTAAAAATTTCATGAAAATACCTTAGAGCCTTAAACTTCGTTAATTGAACGAAGTAACAAAATTTTTTTTAAACAAGAAAGAGGTAACAACCATTTTGTCGCATTTAAAAAAAAATAGTATTATTATGAAAATGTAATAAGTAATCTAAAATAATAAATTTCGTGGTTCGAGAATATTGTCCTTTTGAATCTTTTACAGTTCTTGCGATCAATAAAAGGCTGCGAAAAAAGTAGAACTGTATGTATAACGAGTGACCATGATATCCATGCTCGATTCTTACTTCAGTTTCATTTCTGAAATTATTATTTATAGTACGAGTACAACTGTCTACAAGTATAATTTTAACAAAAAAAAATCACATAAAAACAGTCTTCAATCAGAACGTTATCGTCGTAATCGTCATTAAAAACGTTGTTAGTAAATATAACATTCAATGATTACCCTCGATTTCTCTGGGATGCCATCGTCAGATCCGGGTTTCCTTACCATGGTACCAACCTTGGGATATCACTTTTCCGACAAAAAAGAATCATCAAAATCGGCTCACAATACGGTCGAATTGAGAAACCTCCTCCTTTTTTGAAGTCGGTTAAAATGCGTGATAGATTAAAATTATTTAAAGGGCAAATTAAATACACGTTAAACATTGGGGCAATGCTAGTATACTAACATTAGGCTTTTAAACTCAATGTTTACTGCTTACGTTCAAAGTCAAATAATCGTAATATATCGTGCCAGTATGTACTCAGTCGATGCATTTCCTCCCCAAGAATGAGAGGGTGAACCATTAAACCACATGTGTGACCTCGGCTCATAAGCACTAAGAGCTATTACGTTCATTGTAAAGCTTAAGTCGAAATAAGTTCAAAGGATCCTAAAAGCGCTTTAAATTTGCTTTGCTTTTATCCAGATATTTATGAGACTCATTATTGTAATGTATTTACATTATGATTGTAGAATATTAAAATAATGCAGTGATTTTATGAATTAACGTATGCGATTGTATATTCAATTTCGAATCAATAATCAACTTTATAAAAAGATTCGGATAAAAACATTATACAATATATATATATATTTCTCAAAGTTGTAAATTAGTCTTTACGCCATACTCTTTTTTATAGTTTATGAAAATTAATAATAAGAAATATAACTATTGATTTTCACACGCTAGAATCTATTAGGAATCTTTTGAGATTCACATTTTTGTTTTAAAGACACATACGAGCATAAATAAAATGCTTCTCATCTGATTTTTAATACTATTGCATACGGATAGTTATAAAGCATTTGACAAAACGATATTATATTTATATAAAAAATATAATATATTTATATAAAAGATATTCTATAATGTTTGCAACACTGAAAGAAGTCATTCCTTGATGTTGTTGGCAACACTAAAAGAAGTGTGAGGTATAAATGAAGCTTCAGAAGCTTTATATTTCTACCTTCTTAGCTCGATAAAACAAAGTAAAGCTAACAATAATATATTTTATATTAACCTACCATTCGTTGTTTGGTTGTGCTATTGTGCGAAATATTTCCACGAATCAGCTGATATCACAATCTGTTTAAATAAAGCAACTTATATTCTCCAACATTTGCCCCTAATTTTAGAAAGTACACAACTAAACTAAGCTGGCACTAAACAAAGCTGTAAATAGCGGTTGCTATAAACGTCCTAATCGTTATTTCTTAACTAGCCGAACACTCGTTTCCTTACTCCAACTTGTTGTTGTTGCTTCCCCTTTTCCTTCGCTTACAAAACGAGTGGCAATTTAAAATTTAAACTGTTCATTTTAAAAGTTCATACTTTAAATCTTTACGGAACTTCTTTCACCTGACATTATTCTGCTTAGGTGCGGTCACCTCTACACGTATATTATGGTGTTTATGGCATTGGATACATTTATATGACAGGCAACGTCAACTTCCCAAGGAGGGTCTCTTATCTACTTGGCCAACTTAAAATATAGTCTATAACTAAAGTTAAATAGCTTTTTTTTTTTTTTTTCAAAAAATATCATAGTAAAATTACCAAATATCGACCTTTCCAAAGTAAATACATGAAAAAGAAAACACTTCATAAGATTTGCCACCACAATGAAGTATTACTGAGTTAGTGGTTTTTTTTTACAATGCAGATCTTAAAATACACTTTTTACAAAGTACATCTCAAAATAAGACTTCCGCTCTGACTTTGGAGGCACGAGTACTCACTAAGAATGAGTTATCCGATGAATCCTATTCCTCGCTAAGTAAATTATTAAGGTGTGTGGACGGTAATATGATCTCAACAATAAAAATTAATAATTTAACTTCGGAAACATTTTACAGTGCATTAGAAGATAGTAAGATTTTTAAAAAGAAATTTCTGCGGTGTCGCAACGGGAATTCAAAGTGTATGTCAATCGACGGTAGTAATATTGTTTTGTTACCCACATCAAAAAACATTAGATTTTTCGATAGAGAAATATTATCGAAACGATGATTACTAAGGAAAGGCAGACACTTAGATTTTGAAACAAAAAAATGCTAAATTACTAAGTGAATCCGCCATTTTTTTACCTCAATTCGTAGTCCATAGTAATTTGCAATAATCCATAAGTTTAAAATAAATGAACATATTATCTTTTCTCCTCCTAAATATATTTACGATAAAGAAAGGTAGACGTAATAAAATGTAAATAGTAAAAATCTACGATATTGCCTACTTATCATAAAAAATAAATATTAATACAAATTAACTCCATAACGGAAATATAATACTACTACAAAAAAAAAACGCTATACTTACGTTTTTACGTTGTTGGAAGATATAAATGATACAGACTGCTTTTATTACATATCACAAACACATTTCTATTTTTATTGTATACATTTGAACATCGTGCATTATTAGAAATTAATATTAGCGCGCCAGTCCAAAAACAATTCATTAACAACTGCACCATACGGAAATACCACAGATAATCAATATTGATTTTTGATTTTGTATCGATTAAGAAATCGATTATTAAATTCTTTTTTAATTTGGAAAATTAGTTTGTAGTAATATCTAGTACGTAATAAATTTTAAATTTGTCATTAAATACGTAAAATTAGGTTCAAAAATAAACGATTTAACTTATTCAACATTTGTTAAAATCAAAATTCATAGTTTTGTAATTAAAGTTTGTGGTCATAAAATTAGACAAGTTTGTATCAACATAAATTTATCTCAAACTGATTGGGTAGGTTCGTGGTTGCATATTTTTATATATCATTTTTATATATATATATTTATATATTGCATATTTTATATGGTTATCGGTGCATAAGTTAGGTTCAAAATGTTTTGGGTTCCCTACCCCTAGCGTAGTGGAGCGAAGGTCGAGTGAGTGAAGCGACACTCAGGGGCGACATAACAAGAGTTCTAGCGAGATGGAATATATGATGAAGTAATTTTATATATATATATATATAGAGAGAGAGAGATTTTGAAAACTTTTTTTGTATTAATTTTTTTTCGAAAACTATAAAAAAATTTAAAAATCGATAAATGTATCAAATTTAAAAAAAAATTATGAACTTAAAGTTAATCGAATAAATAAAAGTATGATTCGGCCGCACATAGAATACTGTTTTTTATATCCGGGCTACTTCCGAAACCAGCTCTATCCAAAAATTTAATAATCCAACGTGCAACTATTGAATGTCATCGACCAGGTCCTTTCGAAAAATCTAGACCCTTGGCCAAGCGAAAATGAAAAGTTTCAGCATCTCTTTGCATTTTTTATCAAATCTATAACGGCCTATATTACCCTAAAGAATTATAATGATTTTATAAGAAACATTTGTATAAATGGTTACAAATTGAATGCATATATAATTTAAAAGAATTTTTAGATAATTATTAAGATTATTTCTTTAGATATAAATAATTAATCAATATTTTCATGACATTAAATTTTAAAATTTCAATTTACATGCTATACACGATTTTTAGCAAAACATGACTTTACTATATAATTGTAACAAATTTTTATACCGCGAATCGTACAAATAAAAATTTATGAATTTTTATATGACATTACTGAATATAACTTAGAAAAAGCCTAGGATTTGAACTATCCTATAGAAACTGATAAGAAAATTTATGTTTTACATTCTATAGAATTTTTAATTTTACACCTTTCTACATTATATATTAATTCGATGAATCAGTGTCAGCGAAAATTTTATACGAACCAAAAGGTTTATTGTTATGTATGTTGTTTGACGCTAAATGTCCATACAAATTGTGATATTTGTTGTTGAAACCATACTGCCCAGGTATGTAATAACCGTAATTAGATAAAAACACAGCTAATAAAGGATCAACTGGTAAATGATTTAAATTATTATACCTATTAGAAAGTCTAATTGGGATGGGAACAAAAAAATATTCTTGTGTCATAGGATGGTGGTTGGCGTGACGTGAGAGCTCATAATTTGGTAAAACGTCATTCACCCTTATGTTGTAACTAGATAGAATGCCGAGAAGCTTGTTAGTGAATTCGTTTGAATAACTATCAGCATTATCTTTTGCCGTTCCATTGATTACATGGTAGCTATAAATTGACGGCGCGTTAATTAAAGGTTGAGTGTAACCACTGTCTAGTTTTTGTAATACTTCTTTTTGTTTTTCGCTTTCAGTGACGAGATATTGATTTTCGTAGTCCAATATTTCTTTTTTGTCATTGTCGTTTACATCTCTCTGCGTAATCATTTTCTCCGTTTGAGTATAAATATTAATTTCATTAAGAGTATCATAATTTGAAACCAGTTTAACTTTTCTGTGTTTTCTAGTATTCAGTACAATATCGTGGTCAATATTTTCGCCTTCATTGGTTTTAAAATCTGAAATAAAATTCAGTTTCTTTAAAATATACACGAAAATTTATATAAATAACTTATTCATTGTATTATTATATTAATAATAGGTCCTTACATATGAATTTGGCGTTTTATATGGAAAAGGTAAAACGAAAAAAAAATAAATTACATTTTTAATCAATCGAAATATATACCATTATTAACTACGTTTTTTCGCCATCTAGGTAGGAAAAATATTTTTTTTCATGATGGTTGAGACTGACTCATATTTTTTTAAATAAAAATTCCCATGTTATTGTGACCGCTGAGAAATGTAACGCAACACTCAAAGTGTTTGTTGGTTCTCTTCACACAAATCACGTGGTACACATTTCGCCAGCTTTTTAATTTTCCAATTTGCTTCGAGTGAATTAAAACTATTTTGTCACTCGAACTGAAACCTGCCGCTGACGTGTTTTGCGGTGGATCTGATTCCACGATCACCATGATTTTTTCGTTTTGTATGGTCTTCTAGCTTTCCAGTACACATCATTAATGCTTCGAGATGTTTCTGCTGCATTTATGCAGAACAGTGAAACTTGCAAGGGTGAAACTCATATGCATAAACAACGCGATACTTTAAGTTTTCCATATTGTGAACAGATTGATGTCAAGAATAGTCAAGAAAGCAATAGGCGTGAAAACAAACAAGTGAAAAAAATCGAACACTAGGTTCGAAACATAAACATATCAACGTAAATTTGAATTTAGAATCCTAGCCAACCCAATATGTGAGGTCAAAGAGACCAGTTGGACTAACTCCAATATAATATGAAGAATGAATGAATGAATACAATATAAATGTGAGGACCTAATACATAGTATTATGTCTTATCTATTGTAAGGGAGAGTTTACGTTTATGATATCAAAAAACAGTTACCATCTCGTTCCAATATATCTGGTATCTGGCATGATGAAATTAAGCTGCTGTTAAAATGTATATGGTGGCGTGGTAAGAATTTCCTGGCATTTTCGTTATTGTTAAAAATTCTTTGATTGAAGACAAAATCATTTGAATCTGTTTCGTAAGTTCTCCTGTCATTTATTATTGGAGCAAGCTTTCCATCTAAACTGTTGTAAACTTTTTCCCTGGTGATTGGGATCCAACCATTGCTGTTAAATAGATCCTCCCAGATTTGTTTCTCCGTCTGGTCTGCTAAAACCTAAAAAAAGTATAATAATAATACAATTTTGGGTTATTTCATTTGGACTTCTTTGATAGAATACACTTTATAGATAAATATTGAACTGTAGTGTGAGTGACTTAGGTGACGTTAACTTTGAATGGGTTCTCTGAAGGAAACAAAAGTCAAGGAAAAACACAGAGCAACATACGATAATATGACAGAAATTAATAGAATGGAAAATAAATTAATAGATAAAGGGATTACAAATATATATGATTTTTTTTTGCTTTTAATTTTTATGTACTTACAGTGGATATGAGTATAAAATGAATGAAGACCATCTTGGTTGGCTTTCGACGGTGGGTTCGTCGCAGCAGTCACCACCAAGTGTACCCATATACAGAAGAACAAACGACTTACCACGGGTCGCTGAGCACCAGAATATCACCACTGTAGTAAAGCTCAGTGCACTACGCAAAATTTAGTTCTTCTCATTAATCAATGTTTAAATTTAGTGTTAGGTACTTTCTGCATCTCGTAATATTTTTTGCATTATTATTATTTTTAATAAATTACCTTTTTATGTTCCCTCAATGATTACCAAAATTACATGCTGTGGCATCGATACGTGTTTAATTGAACAAATACAACTTTTCTTTTATATTACTATAACATATTTGTGTATTACTGATGATAATCTTAACCTGTAATACATAACAGATTGTTGTAGCTAAGAAGACCTAAGTCGGTTGACAATAATCAAAACGAATCTTAGAAAGAAAAAAGGCTTATTACATTATCTAAAAAAATGAATTTATCATAAACGTTTTATCTGCTAAAATTAAATAAAGAGATTTGAATTTGCACTTGAATTTGCTTAGTTTTCCTCCAGTCTGCACTTGGACTAAGCTAGTACAATGCGGTGCACTAAACAGCAACGGCACTCAATGTCTTAATCGTTGCTTCTTCACTCGCCGGACATGGGTTTGCTTTCAACGTCTTATTGTGGCTTTCCAGTCGTTTCACTTTATCTGTAATATTTGTTCTCCGATGCAGTTCTTAATTTATGGAAGCTTATACTCGCAACTGCTGAATCTAAAAATGAAATAAATAACGAACTGCTCGTAAGAAAATACACGTTTTGGTCAAAGTTCGATGAAATTCGTTAATTATGGATTCGCAACCGGGCAACCGGGGCTACAGCGGGCTACCCGGGGCCTCCACAAGAGAGGGGCCCAACAATAGAGATTTGGGAAAAAAAATTAAAATTCATACTAGTAAACACCAGTAAACAACTATTCCTTTAATATTTATCATATTCTTGTTTCCGATTATATTTATATGTTCGTTAAATAATAAAATAATCCATACATGGTTTCATTATATAGGTTAGGCCCAGCATCTAATTGCATCACAAGGTCATCTAAAAATCTTCCAACATTAAGTATTCTTTATTGTCTTTTGTAAAAATACATTCAAATTGGATCATCCTGAGTCAAATCTATGGTTACAATTGATTTTTCTTTGTTTTTTAGCATCTCCAACGTTCGAAATACTATGGGCGCTGGCATCTTCTGGACTAATTGACAATTACTTTTTTGTGCAATCTTCGTGTTGGTTTGGGGCGATACCTTCTCGCATCTACGTCTTCTGAAATAAAAAATAGTGTACAGTTAGTTCTTACTCTAAATTACGGTTGTGTGACTTAACTTTCATAGAGTATAGTAGTTGGCTGTGCGACAATAATTCATATATGGTGTCTATTTATGTTTACGTTTAATGTTCTACGTCGAGAAGCGAGCTCAGCTTATTCTAGTGATTCTATTTACTTTGCATTGAAAAACTGCAAAGTATCGTGGTTTTATAACTCCGCTCGTTGCGCTCAGTCTTTTTTTATTTTTCGGCTTTACTTTACTATTTTTCTTCTTCATGTCTTTTAATTCCGTATTGTATTTTATCTATCTCTATTTAAAAATATTATTTACTTTAAAATTATCTCTATGTATGACACTGTAAACTCTTTCAAGTATTTAAAAATAAAGTAACAGGTAAGGTTTTCTTTCTTATCGCTATAACATAAAACGAAAGTTATAATAAGAATGATTTGTGTTATCGAATAATAAATAGTAAGTTTGTGTATTCGAGACAGTGACTAGTTCTGTTTAAAACCTTATTACAATAATCTTGAGTTTTAGCTTTTTGTGACATGGTGGTATCTAGATCTACTAGTATCATAGCTCTTAAACTGAAATGAAAAATAAAACTAAAAGTAAAACATTCATGGAACGATAACACACCTGCCCTCGCTATCATCGATAAGTATCCCGACTGTTCTGAATTGATTATACGACATGATGATTACTTGAAATAAGTAAAAACATGTACATTTATGAAAATCCATGCAATCCATTTCTATTACTACAAAGAGCAAATGCCATCGCAATTAACAAAATTGACAGCGCCATCTATCAATGTAAATAAAAACTATCACGGATGAATTATATTTAATTTAACTTTTAAGTATTAAATCTGCTGTAAAACAGTGCTATATTGTTCTCCAGAGCGTTATTATGTTATGCGTTTTTTGTAGAATATATATGCAATTTTGAATATTGATATGAAATATGAATATCTATGTAGTTTTAATAGAGAATAGTTTAATTTATGTCAAAATAAACACTTATTATAAACTATATATTTTAAAATCAACGCCATCTATACGGATTTGACGGAACCGTAATCTATACTGATTTTTGAAGCTTCAGCTTAAATCAAGTAAGTTACAGCAATAGGTGATAGATGGCTTAGATAATGTTATATTAAATATTAATTAACTTGTTATTGTTACTTAACCAAACGGCTTTTATTTTTTAATCCAATTTAATAAATTATCGGCAATAATCAATCTCATTATAATTAGTTACGTCTAACTACGATAACTTAATTTTGACTTGAATAATTTTAAAACATTTTTAAGCAATAACTAAAACATAATGATAATAACGTTGCACGAATGGGCAGGTTTTTCGATTTTTAAGTTTTAACTGGGGGCAAAGTAGTAGTCGCTGAATCGAATGTCAGTCTGGGGAACTACGTCACAGAAGACCGGCGTGAAGTGTAAGTCCACTTTATAAGAAGATGGCAACGCATCTATAACCCTACCTAACTGTCTCTGTACCACCCTAAGGTTGACTGGGAGATAATGCCTATGGCATTAAGTCCGCCTTTGTACTTTGTGTGCATTAAGAATAAAAAAAAAACAAAACCCTACGGACGTTGCAAATGTCCATGGGCAACGGTTATCACTTGTAAATTACTTGAATAGTCTTCACTTAGTAGTAGCTCACTTGCCTTCTTCTCAAACCAGCCAAGTACGAGTCGGACTCGCGCACCAAGGGTTCCGAACCATTATCTAATCTATATTGGTAATTACCTATAGTATGCCTAGCAACCACGTCGCGTTTGATGTATGGGAGCCCCCTTAAATGTTTTTTTTTATTTTATTCTGTTTTCACGGTTCCGTACCAAAAGGGTAAAACGGGACCCTATTACTAAAACTCCGCTTTTTGTCTGTCTGCTTTTAAAGGTTGGTAGCGCATCTGAATTCCTTCGCAGTGCAGATGTCCAAGTGAACAGCCAGCTTGTTTGCTAACTTTTCAAAATAAAATCACCATCACTTTGCTCTAATCTTATTAAGGCAAAGTGTACAAGATATTGGAGATACTAATCTACAAGATACTAATGGTATAATGATTAATGGTGTTTCCTGCGATAATATGGATTTGTATATATACAGCTTTATACCCGTTTCCTTTATCCTTAAAAAAAAATAAAATAATAACCAAATAACATATAAGATAAACTTGAACGAAGAAAACTCAAGTTCTCACGTTCTTATCTCCGATGTAATTGACAGATACGTCTAGTTATATTCTAGTTTTATGAAGTTTACACAAGTAAAGGAAGCGCTCTAAGTGGCGCCAAGAATTGCTAAAAATGCAATAAGAACCGATTTGATAAGACGTCGAGATTTTTTCACGGTGAAGATGTCTATCATTTAAATTAGTGGCTAGTGTATAGGTAAGTTAGCATAAAGATGCAGGGTCCATTCCTGGCAAATGGTAAAAAAAAAAAATTCAACCAATTATAAACTTAAGTATCATCAAAAGTCAGAGTAATGTTTTTAAAAGTGCGCTGAATTCCAAACGGTAATATCAGCTCTCCAGTCAATATTTCCCCGACTTTTTGTTGTAGCCGCTTAGTACAATGACATATATATAACTTAATAATATTTTTGATTAATTTATTAGCGTTTACGTAATCCACTTAAACATCGTGATTTAGACCGAATCTACTAAAATGTGTCACAACACCAAAATTCGTTAATTCACATCGAAAAGAATAAAGGCGAAAGTGAATGAAAAATAAAACATGAGAGTCTGGCGAGCTTTTAAATATTATGTTGGTATGTTGTAACAGCGTGTAATAGATTCGAATGTCTCTACCGATTCGTGTATCAACACGAGAATACCAGAAACAAAAAACATCTTTGGTAAAATTTTAGGGAATGGAGACGTTAAACTACCAACGGCTGCTGAACTTAATTGGTAAAGCGTCTGGCCGCGAAACGCGAAACCAGAAACGCAGGTTTGAATTCCGTAGCGCTGAAAGTCTTTGTTAACAATTTTCTTTATTATATCGTTAAAATAGTTACAGAAAAAAGAAGTTAGATAACTATTGATTTTCTCCAACATATTTTCATAATCAGCTTTATTTATGGGTGTGCGTGCCATCAGTAGTGTCACGATAGTGGACTGCTTAAAGTAATAATTAAAAAAAAAATATGGTGGTTATCACGTTACCGCATCCAACTGGGGAAATGTCGTAGCTCCTCGCCGCGAATTAGTGAAAGTAAAAGACTTCAACGCGCGAAGGTGGACGGACCAGTGGCACTTAGCCGATAGCCCATCAAACGCGTAATGCCGTCATTAAGCTCGTTGAGACCAGACAATGCTGGAATATCCATTATTTTTTTCAATTCGCGTGTAAATAAAACGAATGTAAATAAAACTTGTATTTCTTCCATTAAAGTAATGCGTTCTTTAACCGATGTGAGTTACCCTCGAATCTGTTCGCTCTGTGGTTGAAGGGTGATGTCATAAACGGAAGAGTTTTATGATATAACTCTCTTTTTTCCCCCTGGAAACCTTTTGTAGAATGCTATTAAACTGATTATAGAGTTATACCTTTGAACCTAATTTTTCCCGATTGATAGACCGATTGGTCTTGAAAACAAAAAAGGGAAACAATCATAAATGCATGTTGTGGTATAAAGTATGTAATGTATTTTACATTAGCATAGATTTAAAGTGCTAGTTAAAAAATATAATCATGAAAGTTAATTTTTATATAATATTTAAATAATTGACCATGGAATCCTATTTTCCTTAATCCTGATACATCCTGTAGCCCTTTCACATCTATATTACAAATAACACTTTCGTCCAAGAGAAATTATACCAAGTTAAAACACGTAACCTGCTAAATGACCCGCGGTATGCGTTGGCCAACTCAACTTGTCTTAATTAGTGTTATTGCCTTATAACGATATTACTTTCTTCCGACCGGTTTAGTGCTTCCGTTAACCATTGCTGAGTAGAACTGTTGTGGTCTGCTACGAGTATAAGTCACGAGGTCTAAGTAATCCTAAAGTTAATTCAAAGTCGACATTAAAACATCTCTGTTCGATTTAGGTTTGTTTCAAACTTTCATAAATATTAATACCTACTACCAGTTAAGTAAATTAGATATATTGTTTTTTTTATGCAAAAGGTTGTCAAGCGAGCAGATGGTTCACCTGATGTTAAGTGAATACCGCCGCTCATGGACATCTGCCACAACCGAGGGTTACAGATGCGTTGACAACCTTTTGAAAATTAGGCTCCGGCTACCTCACTCACCAGACGAAACGCGAAAGTATTTGTCATACTTCCACTTTACGCTGGTCTTCTGTGAGGTCGTGGTACTTACCCGGAGGGGCCTGCCCATAAATGCCTGTCATTACATATTTTTGAATTATTTATTTATTTATTTAAACATTTACAGAAAAAATATACATTGTGTGTAGGCGGACTTAATGCCTAAGGCATTCACTCCCAGTCAACTTATGCGCAACGCAGAGACAAAAGAGGCAGGTGTAAAATGCTTTAAGTGAACTATTATGTAAACATAAGTTATATACATATTCATATATAATTAAATTAAAAATATATACATCAACATATATTACTTTACTGGATTATCACTCATAACTGGTACTGTCTAACTTTCAAAGGAGACAAGTAATGCATCTGCCATCCCACTCCTTGCTGTAAACCACTAAGGTTAAATCCGGTCCACTAAGATTAAATCCGTTTGCTTTCCTTATTTTACTTTTAAAGTTTTTCTTCCTATCTACAATTCCACGGGTGCCGTAGATATCCATGGGTGGCGGTGATTATGTAACTACCCGTAGAGCCGCCAGTTAATTTGACTTCACACATAAGAAACGAGAGACGGTGATTAATCGCTATTCAATATAATAATTCTCATAGTCTCAATCTAGTCTGAGGAGTCCGTTCCAAAAATATGCTTATTTTAGTCTAAATATGATTAAAAGGAATTTTTGCGATGCAGTAATTTGATTTCTTATTGTGCCTTGAAAAAAGTACAGTAAATTTCGTAAAGCAGTCTCCATTAAGTCTGAACAATAACGTTCCAGTGGTTAAAGATTTCGGACACCAAATCTTAGCCACATTTCGCAATGTTCGCTTGTGTGAACTGCCGGTTTCACGCCAAACCCGCCACACTGTCAAGTGCCCGCCTTATCAACGCTTCCCGGAACCGTGGTCATTTTGCTTACAACGTTTCACAATGTGTTTTCCGTTCAAGTCCGATGATAATTGCTATCTCAATAGATAACATCTGACGCGATAGCCTATTGCGAAAAATAATAGGATAAGCGGCTTTTATTTCATGGCAGAGTTGTACAATCACATTTTCGAAAGAAGTTGTTTTTGAGCTAGGATTGTAGGTGCAGGAACAAAGATTAGTATAAACATAACTCGTTTTTTGGTCTTTTACTTTCAACGCAATTTTGTCTACAGTTTAATTAGAAGTATACAATGCAGAGATAAGTTTTCGATTATACTGTTAAAGCTAATCTAGGTTTGTGCCTAGTCTAGCTTTCAAGCATCTGTATGCTTACGATATTACGAATGGTACGCCTTTGAGATTAATTCATTTTTCCGATTAGCCTTTCTTAAAATAATGTTTAAAAAAATGTCGAACAAAGCCACTGATGGTTATTTGCAAGACTAGAGGAGTTACAACATGCGTGTGTATAACTAGTCTAGTTATAAAAGAATTGCGTATGTTTCTCTTGGACAACAGAATAAGTATGAAGGGAAGTAATATCACTCGCAATAACCAAATGGTTGCACTACTCGCAATGATTTATAAGCACTGTCGCCTCCAATCAATCTAGTTTCTGTTAGTTATTATTTAATTTAATTAGTTCAGTTAATTATTATACTAGGTTCGAAAATAAAGGTCACCCTGAATGCTAAGCCGCTGGCTGTAAATGATTGGAAACTCCGGTTTTGGATTCTAATAACATCCATTCTCTGCACCGTGTAATAATCAAACCTTATAGGTGTATTAAATGCTTTTAAAAAGCAGTGTATACACTGGCTTTAATTGGATTTTTTAATACATTAAAATATATTGTAATATAACGTCATATATTGTAAGTGCATTTTATATACATAAGTTATACTGGATAGATAGCTGGAAAACCCTCTGGAAGAATTCATCAAAGGTTATAGGTTATAAAATTGTTTTGATAAGGAATTGATTGCAAAATCTCACTTTTAATTGGTTAGTAAGAGCGGAGCTCTTACGTTTATTATGAGATAACAAAGATCAGTTCAAGGAAGTCTGGAACTTGCGAGCCTTCTCAAACCAATATGCGATCATGACACGATAAAATGCAACTATCGCTGTTATCGATATATTATTATTCGTATCAATATATTTTAATTAAGATTTTAAATAAGTTTGTAAAAAAGAAAGGAGGAATTACTTCTAATTAAGATCTCAAATGTAATGCTTATCAAACTTTATAGTAATTATATAATTATAATTGACCAATATATACACACCGGCACAGTTAGCGGAACACAAAAAAAAGCAGGATTTTAAAATCTTTTACTTGAGGAACTGGCCAGTTATGATATTTTTTTAATTTATTGTCAAATTTGAAAATAGAAAATTAGATGACATACACTTTTTTCATTCATTTGTTTTATTTTCCCGAACAATACGTTTTGTCAACTTGTTCGAGTAATAACTACGTAATTGTATTTTTTTTGAAAAATTGCACTTAATGGTTTTTTATAAATTTGTTATTCTATAGGCAATTTTGTTAATTAAAAGCTCTTTATTATGCCTGACTTAATATCACTGGAAATCATTAGGGCTGATGAAATGAGGAGAAATGGCCATACCTACAGATCGATTGCCTCAAGGCTTCGTCGACCAGTATCAACGATTCATCGCAGCATCCAGCGGTACAGATCGTCTAATTCTCTTGTGAGGAGGAGGGGTCAAGGTAGAAAAAGATGTACATCGAGGCGAGATGACAGTTTTTTTTTTACAACTTGGAGTTCGTAGGAATACGCGATTAACGACTGTACAAGCTCGAAATGAACTGGAAGACGTTCGAGGAGTACGAGTAAGTGAGCGTACAGTTCGCAGGAGATTTGAAGAAGTTGGTTTAGGGTCGTATATACCTGCCAAAGGCCCAAAACTTGAGAGAGACGTCACCGCGTAAACCGATTAAGCTATGCGCGAGAACATCGTCATTGGGATTTGAACGAATGGCAGCAGGTTCTCTTTACTGATGAGTGCTGAGTTCTTTTAAAACAGATCGATGGGAGACAGCGAATATGGAGACGCAAAGGAGAACGCCACATACAGTCTAATTTTGAACACACAGTGGCTTATGGTGGCGGCTCGATTACGGTTTGGGGAGGGATATGTTTGGGAGCTCGCACGGAGTTAGTGATAGTCACAGGAGGGACCATGACAGCAGATCGATACATCAGAGACATTTTAGAAGAACATGTTGTACCATTTGCCCCATTTATTGATGACCACTTTATTCTAATGCAAGATAATGCTCGTGCTCATAGTGCACAATCGGTACAGGCATATCTGAGCCACGTAGCTATACCGGTGATGCAGTGGCCAGCAAATTCCCCCGATATGAATCCGATAGAGCATGTCTGGGACTTGCTAAAAAGAAGGGTTAAATCCAGAATGCCACCCCCCAACAATTTGAATGAACTTGGAAACGCATTACTTGAGGAGTGGGGGCGGTTGCCTCAAGAAATCATCGATAACATAATCTGTAGCATGCCCAGACGAATGGAAACCGTAATCAGAGCAAGAGGGGGAAACACTCGTTATTAATTTTGCTTTAATTTTATTGTTAAATCATTTAATGCTTACTTTTTTTATTTTTTGTGATGGTTCATAATCATCTAAAAATTTCACACTTATTTCAAATTTCTTTATTTTTCAATAAAAAATAACGAGACTTTTCAAAGTCGTTGTTAAAAGATGTTAATCAATTTGTTATTTTGTGTCTAATTACATTTTCGCCAAATATATGCGTTATTATCTCATAGTCTCACTTTTTTTTCTGTTCCGCTAATTGTGCCGGTGTGTATATATAGTGTTGAAGAATTTATCTTATCGTTTACATATTTCTAAATTCCAAAGCTGTTCAAAACAAATATTACAAAATTCATGCATAATCATTACACAATTCACAATGTTTTAACATACATGGATTATTCTAATGATCTACATTCGCATAACAAAGCTGTAAATTAGAGAAAATAATGACCTAAAGTGAAATAATATCAGCATAAATTCTAAAAGAAATTGCGATTTGCTTAACATTACATGTAACAATGTTACCGAGATATTTAATTAAAACATTGAGATCAATCGTTAAATAATACGATTAAATCAATGGTGAGTATTGTAATTTTTGTATTTATAATTACCAATACAATTTCTCTGAATCTGTCTCAAAATTATTTCCGTCCGAGAATTTTGGATCTCTGTCTTAGCACAAGACATATTAATGTTGTGCCTATTGACATACAATATGATTTTCAATACTCATACCATAATAATACGACCTAGAAGTGGTAATTTCATTAATTGTACATTTAACATACACATAGTAAACATTTTAACAACATATGCAGGTCGTGAGAGAAATAGATTTTGGCGTATAGCGACAACAGATAATCTTTAATATATTTTGAACTCTGATAACCGCATTTAAGGAGATACGATGGATCACTTACATATAATATGTATGTATGCCTTTGAGAAGAACCGAATTTTCTTCGGTAAATTTATTTTCTTAGTAAAAGATTTACGAAAAGAATTGCTGTGAGAAAGAGTCATAGTACTCACTGTATTTTTTTA